>OY292520.1:0-75275 GCA_958496365.1 Subacronicta megacephala | reverse complement strand
GGCGGCGCGGCGCCGGCTGTGCGCGCGCCGCTCCTCGCCGCCGCCGCTGCCTCGCTCCGACAAGCGCATGCGCTGACGCTACGCACTGGCCCGGCTTACGTCGCATCCGGTCACGTTCACTGGACGCTGCCGCGCCCGCGTCGACGTCGTCCATGTTAAATATAAACACTCTGTGACATTGCGTGTCGTGTCTGAATGTTGGTTGGAAATTGATGTTATTATTTATTGAAGCATGGTGATTCATGTGTGTAATTTGAAAACAATACGTATTAAACTTATTTATTAATTAGGTTAAGTGAATATTAGAATTGAGAAGCAGTAGAGAAATAAAAATGCAGAAAACGTTTTCTCGTTTTACTGTCCAACCCTATTAATTATTTTTAAAAACCGAATTTACCAGATGCACTGGCGTGTTCCCAGGTACAGTGACAGGGCCGTATTTAGGGGAGGGCATCCGGGGCTACAGCCCCGGGGCCTCCACAAAAGAAACTTCGGAAAAAAAAATTAATTTGAGATAATTCTTGTTTCCGATTATATTTATATGTTTGTTAAATATTAAAAGAATTTATACCTACTTGGTTTCAAAATAAATTATTTATTGGAAAATTCGACTGAAAAGAATGGACCTTTACACTTGGAAAATACGTGGGGGCGCCCAAGGCGCCTCCACTCCTTTGTTGCCCCGAGGCCTCCGGACGTCTAAATCGTTATAATATATACGTCTATAAATTGTACAGTGGTTTCCCGTATCCACAATGGTAGGTACGTAGCGAAGCAAGAAAAAATGATACTAACATCATATTTTTCTTGCTTTTGTGATATTTTCGTTCCACCAATAAACATCTTTCTACTTAAGGTTTCTTTGGAATCGACGTGTTGCAGGCTTTGGTTGTTACTTTCACTAGATCTTCAGCTTCTTCTCGTTTTAAGCATTTTTCAAACTATTGACGGTCTAGTTTTCGTAAGTTCCAACATAATTTAATTTTGGGAAATATCTTCGGATTCTTAAATCTTGGAATGATATATACCTATGTCGCATCATGGGTGGCCGAGATGCGAAACATCGGGTCTTCTTCACGATCTAACATGGTTTATGGTAAATGTGGGCACTGTAGTGGGTATCTCCCTTCCCGCTGGACCACCGAAAGGTGTTGACGTGACCCCAGTATTATACTAAATTATTTTTCCATACATTCAACACTGCGCGTGCGCACCTCCTTCATCCTTGGTGACACACTGACCACACCCCCTCTCTAGCCGATTGGTAAATAGGATCTAATGAGGTGCCCATCCTTCAGTGTGCGAACCAATAACTACTCATAAAGCTACTTCACCGTCATATATGCATACTATAGCTTACTTGTTGTTATTATAATATTTTTCCACATCCTAAAAACAAGTAATATGGACACATCGCTTGATAAATCTGTGTTGGATCCGGAGATTAATTTAGTGAGAACTGAAAAAAAGTCTTCGCCTTATTATGTATTCAAACGTGTTTGTGGGATACACACTCCTAAAAGAACCTGGGATACGAGTTCCAGCAGATCATGGTAGAAGGTCAAAATTTGAAAAATATTGAAAAAAAATCTCGCATAATGTCTAGAGACGGGAACTCTTTTGATTCTCATAGGTCAATATCAGAACTACAACACGAAACTTGATTTGCGTCCGGAACTCGGACACGAGGTCCAGCAGATCATGGTAGAAGGTTAAAATTCGAAAAATATTGAAAAAAAATCTCGCATAATGTCTAGAGACGGGAACTCTTTTGATTCTCTTAGATCCATATTGGCACTACAACACGAAACTAGATTTGCGTCCGGAACTCGGACACGAGTTCCAGCAGATCATGGTAGAAGGTTAAAAATCGAAAAATATTGAAAAAAAATCTCGCATAATGTCTAGAGACGGGAACTCTTTTGATTCTCATAGATCCATATCAGAACTACAACACGAAACTTGATTTGCTTCCGGAACTCGGACACGAGTTCCAGCAGATCATGGTAGAAGGTTAAAATTTGAAAAATATTGAAAAAAATCTCGCATAATGTCTAGAGACGGGAACTCTTTTGATTCTCATAGATCCATATTGGCACTACAACACGAAACTAGATTTGCGTCCGGAACTCTGACACGAATTCCAGCAGATCATGGTAGAAGGTTAAAAATCGAAAAATATTGAAAAAAAATCTCGCATAATGTCTAGAGACGGGAACTCTTTTGATTCTCATAGATCCATATCAGAACTACAACACGAAACTTGATTTGCTTCCGGAACTCGGACACGAATTCCAGCAGATCATGGTAGAAGGTTAAAAATCGAAAAATATTGAAAAAAAAACTCGCATAATGTCTAGAGACGGGAACTCTTTTGATTCTCATAGATCCATATCAGAACTACAACACGAAACTAGATTTGTGTCCGGAACTCGGACACGAGTTCCAGCAGATCATGGTAGAAAGTTAAAATTCGAAAAATATTGAAAAAAATCTCGCATAATGTTTAGAGACGGGAACTCTTTTGATTCTCTTAGATCCATATTGGCACTACAACACGAAACTAGATTTGCGTCCGGAACTCGGACACGAGTTCCAGCAGATCATGGTAGAAGGTTAAAAATCGAAAAATATTGAAAAAAAATCTCGCATAATGTCTAGAGACGGGAACTCTTTTGATTCTCATAGATCCATATCAGAACTACAACACGAAACTAGATTTGCGTCCGGAACTCGGACACGAGTTCCAGCAGATCATGGTAGAAGGTTAAAAATCGAAAAATATTGAAAAAAAATCTCGCATAATGTCTAGAGACGGGAACTCTTGATTCTCATAGATCCATATCAGAACTACAACACGAAACTAGATTTGCGTCCGGAACTCGGACACGAGTTCCAGCAGATCATGGTAGAAAGTTAAAAACCGAAAAATATTGAAAAAAAAATCTCGCATAATGTCTAGACACGGGAACTCTTTTGATTCTCATAGATCCATATCAGAACTACAACACGAAACTTGATTTGCGTCCGGAACTCGGACACGAGTTCCAGCAGATCATGGTAGAAGGTTAAAATTTGAAAAATATTGAAAAAAAATCTCGCATAATGTCTAGAGACGGGAACTCTTTTGAATCTCATAGATCCATATCAGAACTACAACACGAAACTTGATTTGCGTCCGGGAACTCGGACACGAGTTCCAGCAGATCATGGTAGAAGGTTAAAATCGAAAAATATTGAAAAAAAATCTCGCATAATGTCTAGAGACGGGAACTCTTGATTCTCATAGATCCATATCAGAACTACAACACGAAACTAGATTTGCGTCCGGAACTCGGACACGAGTTCCAGCAGATCATGGTAGAAAGTTAAAAACCGAAAAATATTGAAAAAAAATCTCGCATAATGTCTAGACACGGGAACTCTTTTGATTCTCATAGATCCATATCAGAACTACAACACGAAACTTGATTTGCGTCCGGAACTCGGACACGAGTTCCAGCAGATCATGGTAGAAGGTTAAAATTTGAAAAATATTGAAAAAAAATCTCGCATAATGTCTAGAGACGGGAACTCTTTTGAATCTCATAGATCCATATCAGAACTACAACACGAAACTTGATTTGCGTCCGGAACTCGGACACGAGTTCCAGCAGATCATGGTAGAAGGTTAAAAATCGAAAAATATTGAAAAAAAATCTCGCATAATGTCTAGAGACGGGAACTCTTGATTCTCATAGATCCATATCAGAACTACAACACGAAACTAGATTTGCGTCCGGAACTCGGACACGAGTTCCAGCAGATCATGGTAGAAAGTTAAAAACCGAAAAATATTGAAAAAAAATCTCGCATAATGTCTAGACACGGGAACTCTTTTGATTCTCATAGATCCATATCAGAACTACAACACGAAACTTGATTTGCGTCCGGAACTCGGACACGAGTTCCAGCAGATCATGGTAGAAGGTTAAAATTTGAAAAATATTGAAAAAAAATCTCGCATAATGTCTAGAGACGGGAACTCTTTTGAATCTCATAGATCCATATCAGAACTACAACACGAAACTTGATTTGCTTCCGGAACTCGGACACGAATTCCAGCAGATCATGGTAGAAGGTTAAAATTCGAAAAATATTGAAAAAAAATCTCGCATAATGTCTAGAGACGGGAACTCTTTTGATTCTCATAGATCCATATCATAACTACAACACGAAACTAGATTTGCGTCCGGAACTCGGACACGAGTTCCAGCAGATCATGGTAGAAGGTTAAAATTCGAAAAATATTTAAAAAATCTCGCATAATGTCTAGAGACGGGAACTCTTTTGATTCTCATAGATCCATATCAGAACTACAACACGAAACTAGATTTGCGTCCGGAACTCGGACACGAGTTCCAGCAGATCATGGTAGAAGGTTAAAATTCGAAAAATATTGAAAAAAAATCTCGCATAATGTTTAGAGACGGGAACTCTTTTGATTCTCATAGATCCATATCAGAACTACAACACGAAACTAGATTTGCGTCCGGAACTCGGACACGAGTTCCAGCAGATCATGGTAGAAAGTTAAAATTCGAAAAATATTGAAAAAAATCTCGCATAATGTTTAGAGACGGGAACTCTTTTGATTCTCTTAGATCCATATCAGAACTACAACACGAAACTTGATTTGCGTCCGGAACTCGGACACGAGGTCCAGCAGATCATGGTAGAAGGTTAAAATTCGAAAAATATTGAAAAAAAATCTCGCATAATGTCTAGAGACGGGAACTCTTTTGATTCTCTTAGATCCATATTGGCACTACAACACGAAACTAGATTTGCGTCCGGAACTCGGACACGAGATCCAGCAGATCATGGTAGAAGGTTAAAAATCGAAAAATATTGAAAAAAAAATCTCGCATAATGTCTAGAGACGGGAACTCTTTTGATTCTCATAGATCCATATCAGAACTACAACACGAAACTTGATTTGCGTCCGGAACTCGGACACGAGTTCCAGCAGATCATGGTAGAAGGTTAAAATTCGAAAAATATTGAAAAAAATCTCGCATAATGTCTAGAGACGGGAACTCTTTTGATTCTCTTAGATCCATATTGGCACTACAACACGAAACTAGATTTGCGTCCGGAACTCGGACACGAGTTCCAGCAGATCATGGTAGAAGGTTAAAAATCGAAAAATATTGAAAAAAAATCTCGCATAATGTCTAGAGTCGGGAACTCTTTTGAATCTCATAGATCCATATCAGAACTACAACATGAAACTTGATTTGCTTCCGGAACTCGGACACGAATATCAGCAGATCATGGTAGAAGGTTAAAATTCGAAAAATATTGAAAAAAAATCTCGCATAATGTCTAGAGACGGGAACTCTTTTGATTCTCATAGATCCATATCATAACTACAACACGAAACAAGATTTGCGTCCGGAACTCGGACACGAGTTCTCAGCAGATCATGGTAGAAGGTTAAAATTCGAAAAATATTTAAAAAAATCTCGCATAATGTCTAGAGACGGGAACTCTTTTGATTCTCATAGATCCATATCAGAACTACAACACGAAACTAGATTTGCGTCCGGAACTCGGACACGAGTTCCAGCAGATCATGGTAGAAGGTTAAAATTCGAAAAATATTGAAAAAAAATCTCGCATAATGTTTAGAGACGGGAACTCTTTTGATTCTCATAGATCCATATCAGAACTACAACACGAAACTAGATTGCGTCCGGAACTCGGACACGAGTTCCAGCAGATCATGGTAGAAGGTTAAAATTCGAAAAATATTGAAAAAAAAAATCTCGCATAATGTCTAGAGACGGGAACTCTTTTGATTCTCATAGATCCATATCAGAACTACAACACGAAACTTGATTTGCTTCCGGAACTCGGACACGAGTTCCAGCAGATCATGGTAGAAGGTTAAAATTCGAAAAATATTGAAAAAAAAACTCGCATAATGTCTAGAGACGGGAACTCTTTTGATTCTCATAGATCTATATCAGAACTACAACACGAAACTAGATTTGCGTCCGGAACTCGGACACGAGTTCCAGCAGATCATGGTAGAAGGTTAAAATTCGAAAATATTGAAAAAAAATCTCGCATAATGTCTAGAGACGGGAACTCTTTTGATTCTCATAGATCCATATCAGAACTACAACACGAAACTTGATTTGCGTCCGGAACTCGGACACGAGTTCCAGCAGATCATGGTAGAAGGTTAAAATTTGAAAAATATTGAAAAAAAATCTCGCATAATGTCTAGAGACGGGAACTCTTTTGATTCTCTTAGATCCATATTGGCACTACAACACGAAACTTGATTTGCGTCCGGAACTCGGACACGAGTTCCAGCAGATCATGGTAGAAGGTTAAAATTCGAAAAATATTAAAAAAAAATCTCGCATAATGTCTAGAGACGGGAACTCTTTTGATTCTCTTAGATCCATATTGGCACTACAACACGAAACTAGATTTGCGTCGGGAACTCGGACACGAGTTCCAGCAGATCATGGTAGAAGGTTAAAAATCAAAAAATATTGAAAAAAAATCTCGCATAATGTCTAGAGACGGGAACTCTTTTGATTCTCATAGATCCATATCAGAACTACAACACGAAACTAGATTTGCGTCCGGAACTCGGACACGAGTTCCAGCAGATCATGGTAGAAGGTTAAAATTCGAAAAATATTGAAAAAAAATCTCGCATAATGTCTAGAGACGGGAACTCTTTTGATTCTCATAGATCCATATCAGAACTACAACACGAAACTAGATTTGCGTGCGGAACTCGGACACGAGTTCCAGCAGATCATGGTAGAAGGTTAAAATTCGAAAAATATTGAAAAAAAATCTCGCATAATGCCTAGAGACGGGAACTCTTTTGATTCTCATAGATCCATATCAGAACTACAACACGAAACTAGATTTGCGTCCGGAACTCGGACACGAGTTCCAGCAGATCATGGTAGAAAGTTAAAAATCGAAAAATATTGAAAAAAAATCGCGAATCATGTCTAGAGACGGGAACTCTTTTGATTCTCATAGATCCATATCAGAACTACAACATGAAACTAGATTTGCGTCCGGAACTCGGATACGAGTTCCAGCAGATCATGGTAGAAGGTTAAAATTCGACAGCTTGGAATGTTGTGAAAAATAGTATGGTGCAAGTAGCCACAAAAGTATGTGGTGTAGCACGCAGAAAGAAAGGCAGTAGAAAGAACAATTGTTGGATGGATGATGAGATTAAAGAAATGGTGCAAAAGAAGAAAGAGGCTTGGCTTAACGTCTTAGCTTTCAAAGCCAAAGTCAGAATGAATCAGGCAACGAATTTGAATGATGATTTGGAACAAGTGAAGAAAAAGTACACCGAAATGAAGACAAGTCTGAAAGAGATGGTAAAAATTAAGAAGAATAAAAGAGAGGAAGAGGATAATAGGAAATTCTCTGATAACTTCCGGGCCAATGTAAAACTGTTTTGGAAGCAGGTGGAGTTGGCTCGTGGGGTTACAGGAGCATCGAGTATGAATGGGATCAGATCAGAAGACGGATGTTTGTTCAGTGACGAATGCAAGGTTTTGGAACGCTGGAAGGGATATTTTGAAAGTTTATTTAGCTGGCAGGGTAGTGTGCAAAGTATGGGTGTTTAGGCAGGAGTGAGTGTTTTGGAACCGGACTTGAATGTAGATGAGGAGAATGAAATTGGAATGGATGAAATAGTAAAAGCTCTTAAGTGTATGAAAGTTGGCAAAGCGGCAGGGTATGATAGAGTGTCTGTCGAAATGCTTAGGGGTGGTGACAGGGTGGTAGCATGCCTGTTGTACCGAATCTTCAATATGTGTTGGAGATATGGCCGAGTACCGGGTGACTGGTGCAAAGCTGTTATCGTTCCACTATATAAGGGAAAAGGTTCACAACAGGAGTGCAAAAATTACCGCGGCATTAGCCTCTTGAGTGTTGTCGGCAAACTTTATGCAAAGGTCCTGATTAATAGAGTGATAGGAATAACAGATGAGAAAATATGGGATGTTCAGGCAGGATTTAGAGCGGGAATGGGATGTACGGACCAGACCTTCTCCTTAAGGTGCATAGCCGAAAAACATCTGGCAATGCACAAGAGAGTCTATTGTGCTTTCATTGACTTGGAGAAAGCCTATGATAGTGTGTGGAGGGAAGAATTGTGGTCGACACTATGTATGTATGGAGTGGACAGTCACTTGATGCAGGCTCTGAAATCTCTGTATAGGGATTCTAGTGCTTGTGTTAGGTTAAATGGAGCCTATACGGACTGGTTTGGCATTTCCAGAGGTGTCAGGCAGGGATGTGTAGCATCACCTTGGCTGTTCAACCTATACATGGATAGGTGTTTGGCAGATTTGAAAGGAAATGATTGTGGACTGAGAATAAATGAAATCAGGTTTTACTTGCATCGTCGGCAGAAGAGTTGCAAGGCACGGTAACAATAATGAATGAAGCATATAAGTTGAAGGGCATGAAAATAAATGTAAGCAAGACGAAAGTTATGGTTTTCGAAAGAGATGAAAATGTATGTGTGTTTAATATAGAGATAGAAGGTCAGAGGGTTGAACAAGTGAATGAGTTTATTTATTTGGGAAGTATGTTTACAAGAGATGGCAAGATTGATGCAGATGTGGAAAGGAGAGTGAATGCGATAAATAGAGTGAATGGTGCTATACATGTGGTTGTGGCTAACCAGCCCGTGTCAAAAAAGGCACGGCTGGCTTTCCACAATGGCGTGCTGGTACCCACACTTATGTATCGAAGTGAATGTTGGGTATGGCAGAAGAAACACGAAAGTAGAATTAATGCTGTGGAGATGCGTTCCTTGCGAAGTATGTGCGGTGTTACTTGGAATGATAGATTGAGATATAGTGTGATAAGGGAGCGTTGCGGCTTAAAAGATAGTGACACGCATTGAAAGGGGTATGCTGAGATGGTTTGGACATGTCGAGAGAATGGATGAAAGGCGATTAACGAAAGGGATTTATAAAGCGAATGTCAGTGGAGTCGCCGGGAGGGGACGCCCTAGAAAGACATACCACGACCTTATTGGTGAGATCCTTCAGAAAGGTCAGGTGCGTAGTACCCGCAACCGGCGCATGTGTATGACAAGGTGTATGAATGTGGACGAAGCAAAAGAAGTATGCAAGAATCGTAGCAGATGGCGTTCTGTAGTTTCTGCCTACCCCTATGGGAAAAAGGCGTGAGTGTATGTATGTATGTATATTTACTAACTATATATTGCCTACTCTATTCATTATTTATTGCACTATTTATATCTTAATATGTATTAATATATTATTATTTTATATTTAGTCGACTCCAACGCCATCTAGTTAGGAAAAACTAAACTTTGGTCGATGTGTGGTTGAGATAGATCGCACTATTAGACACGGTCAATAGTTATTGTTGAAACCGAAAAAAAAATTTTTTGCAGTTTTATCCTAAAATATTTTTTTCGGTTCCATTGGAAATGGAAGAGAATAATAACAAAAATTAAAGGAAAAATAAATTACGGGCGATATGAGTTGAATATTAATAATGAACACGCTGCGACACAGTTTTGCAACTAATGAGGCTATTTACGAGTTCCGGACGCAAATCGAGTTTCGTGTTGTAGTTCTAATATGGATCTATGAGAATCAAAAGAGTTCCCGTCTCTAGACATTATGCGAGATTTTCTTTTCAATATTTTTCGAATTTTAACCTTCTACCATGATCTGCTGGAACTCGTGTCCGAGTCCCGGAGGCAAATCGAGTTTTGTGTGGTAGTTCTGATATATTTCTATTATAATCGAAAGAGTTCCCGTCTCTAGATATTACGCGAGATTTTTTTTTCAATATTTTGCGATTTTTAACCTTCTACCATGATCTGCTGGAACTCGTGTCCGAGTTCCGGACGCAAATCGAAATGTGTGTCGTAGTTATGATATAGATCTATTATTATAGAAAGAGTTCTCGCCTATAGATATGTTTTTTTTTTTAGTTTTTTTCCCATTTTTAGGAAATTGGCAGATCATCTTGGTTTTTTTTTACCGAATAATGCCAGAACTATTCCTAAAAAGTATCAGGAACTATAGAACTCACCTGCATGTGAAAGGTACTTTCTTTTATTTTTGATCTGCTGAAAATGATCTGCTACGGGAAGTTAGCAGATCATTTTGTTAATTGTTTTTTTTTTTAAATAAGGCAGAACTATTTCTAAAAAGTATCAGGAACTGTAGAACTCTGCTGCATGCGAAAAGAACTCACATTTATTTTTGATCTGCTGGACAATGATCTGCTAAGTTCACGTACATCATCATCATCATCATCATCATTATCAGCCCATACTCGTCCACTGCTGGACGTAGGCCTCCCCTAGTGAACGCCACAGAGCCCGGTCTTCGGCTTTCCTCATCCAGTCACGTACATAAGACATTGAAACTTCTCAAGAAGGTAAAAATAGAGTGAGCTATTTAAATATGTTATCTTTACATGGTATACTTCCAGGACATACATTGCCAACCAGGGAGAGGAACTGCTTGGACCACTTTATGATAAAAATTAATAAAAAGAAGTTTTCGGCATTTATTGCTATCCTTCACACCAGTATCACTGACCACTATACAACATTAATGTCACTATGTAAGCAAAAAAAACTCAACTTGTAAATAAAAGTACCACTACCATAAATTTTGAACAAGCTTTGAAACAACTTCAGGAAAATAATTTGGCGGAATTATTATTTTTTAATGACCCAAATTTATTAACTGACCAACTCATTAACAAGCTAACTGAATGTATTAACTTAAATACCACCACAGTGAAAATTCCAAACAGTAAGCGCATCATTAAACCATGGGTTACCTCGGGCATACTTCGAAGCATACGGAATCGCAATAAACTTCAGAAGCTATATAAATCTGACCCACAGAATGAAATCAATAAAATTACATACATCATCATCATGTCAGCCTATTGCCGTCCACTGCTGAACATAGGCCTCCCCCAAAGAGCGCCAACCATCCCGGTCTTGGGCAGCTCGCATCCATCCGCTGCCAGCCACCTTCTTTAAATCGTCGGTCCATCGTGTCGCAGGGCGTCCCACACTACGTTTGCCCAAACGCGGTCTCCACTCTAGCACTTGTCTGCTCCAACGATCATCTGTCCGTCTGCAGACATGGCCGGCCCACTTCCACTTCAGCGTGCTTATTCTTCGCGCAATATCGGTGACTTTAGTTCTTTGGCGAATGACTTCGTTACGAATTCTATCCACCAAAGAAACTCCGAGCATTGCTCTCTCCATTGCACGCTGAGCGACCGTGAATTTGTGGACCAGTCCAATAGTGAGTGTCCACGTTTCGGCTTCGTAAGTCATTACGGGTAGGACGCACTGGTTATGGACCCTGGTCTTTAGGGATTGTGAGATCGACGATTCAAAGATATCACGCAGCTTCCCGAATGCCGCCCAGCCTAAGCGTATTCTTCTGGTCACCTCCTTCTCGAAGTTGTGCCGCCCCAGTTGTATAGTTTGGCCAAGATATATGTATTCTTGCACAACCTCGAGGGCAGCGCCATTTACGTAAACAGGTCTCGGGGTGACATGATCATTGTACATGACTTTGGTTTTATCCAGGTTCATCCCGAGACCCACCCGCCACGAAGAATCGCCAAGACTGTTCAGCATCACCTCCAGCTCCTGCAGAGATTCTGTCATGATGACAATGTCGTCCGCAAATCGGAGGTGCGAGATGTACTGACCGTTAATATTTATGCCTCGTCCTTTCCAATTAAGCGTCTTAAAAACGTCCTCCAACGCGTTTGTAAACAGTTTCGGAGAGATGACGTCTCCCTGTCTTACACCTCGACGCAGTTGGATTGGTTTTGTGCTTTGATCTTGTACTTGGACGGTCATCGTTGCGGCCTTATACAGACATTTCAACACCTCAACGTATCTGCAGTCGACAAGGCATCTCTGCATGGACTCCAGTACAGCCCAGGTCTCGACGGTATCGAAGGCTTTCTCGTAGTCCACATACGCTAGGCAGAGAGGCTGATTATATTCCTCGGTCTTTTGGATGATTTGCCTGAGGGTGTGTATGTGGTCCACGGTGCTATAGCCTTTCCGAAACCCGGCCTGCTCCGGTGGCTGGAAGTCATCGAACTTTTGGGCGAGACGATTCGAGATAACTCTCGAAAACAACTTGTACACATGGCTCAGGATTGATATGGGGCGATAGTTTTTAAGGTGCGTGTTATCGCCCTTTTTGAAAAATAAAACACCAAGCTCCATGCCTCCGGTGTCATACCAGTGTGGATGACGGAATTGAAGAGCTTAACAAGCTCTGTCAAGACAGGTGTTCCTCCTGCCTTGAGCAGCTCCGTGGTTATCCCGTCATCCCCCGGAGCTTTGTTGTTATGAAGCTGTCCGAGAGCTATTCTAATCTCACCCATGTCAATGTCGGGAAGCTCATCTGTAAGGTGGCGTGTAAGTCTGGCCCGTGGATCATCCGCGCCGTGGGCCTGTGGTGGGCATGTTTTTAGAGAATATAAGTCTCCGTAGAACTTTTCGACTTCAGCGAGTATCTCTGGCTTCGAGGTGACGGTGGTGCCCTGTAACGTTCTGAGTTTCGTCAGGTGACAACGGGAAGTATGCTGTTTGGCGAATACCTTTGAGCCTTTGTTCCGCGCTATGGCTTTCTCAATGGCTTGGGTATTCGCGCGCCGATTATCACGTCTTATCAGCTTTTTGACCTCCCTGTTAAGTACCTGAAGCTCAGACGGTGTGGCATTTGTAAGTTCTCGTCGTTTCCTCATCAATTCTAGAGTCTCACTGGTGAGTGCCGACTTACATCAATTTCTCTTAGGTCGAAAGTGTTTATAGCCCACCTCGCGGATGACACGTACCAGGCCATCGGTGGCGTCGTTTAAGTCCTCTGTGGTTTCCAGCATGGCGAATCGGTTCTTCAGTTCCAACTGGAAGCTTTCGCAGCCAGCTTTGACCTGGGGCAGTGTTGGTCTAAGAGTTGACTTCGTTAAGCGCGCTCGTTCGATTTTGACCTTAATATCCAGAGTGCCTCTTACCAGTCGGTGATCACTTCCGGTATTGACCCTGTTGATCACAGAGACATCTCTGAATATCTGGCGCTTGTTGGACATAACGAAGTCGATCTCGTTCTTGGTCACGTTATCAGGGCTTCGCCAGGTTCACTTCCTTTGAGGCTTCTTCTGAAAGAAAGAGTTCATCAGAAAAAGCCCCTTAGCCTCGAGAAAGTTGACCAGCATTTGCCCCCTGTGATTTCTGCGCCCATAGCCGAATGGACCCACTCTCGATTCGCCGCTCTCTTGTACTCCCACTTTAGCGTTGAAGTCAGCTTTTACTATGTCTTCGTACATGGCCTCGACTTCGTCGTCAGGGTGTGCGGACGTTGGGGCATACACTTGTACGATCTTCAGGGAGTACCTTTCTGTTATCTTAAGTACAATGTATGCCACCCTTGCCGATACACTGCCTAGTTCTACAATGTTGCCCTTGAGTGACTTGTGGACCATTAACCCGACGCCACCTTGGGATGGTTGGTGTCCTTCTCGGAAGTAGAGTAAGTGGCCACTATCGAGGGTTATCGTTTCCTCACCCTGTCTTCGGATCTCCGACAGTCCCACAATGTACCAGTTAATATGACTTAGCTCTACTTCCAATTCAACAAGGTGTTCGTTCAGCCGCAGAGAGCGCCCTTTAAACGTCGCCAGGTCTAGTTTGCGATGTTGGTACCCTGCCGTAGCCCGGGGATTCTTAGCACACCCCACCGCACCGTTACCGTGGCCGGTACCGTGGCCAGGAATAGTGCAGTTACCGGGAACTGGGGGCCGTAAATCAGGGATGCTCAACATTGAGGTGATTTGCCATAGTCACCACGCTTGGCAGGCGGGTTGGTGACCGCAGTTTCTGGAATGCTTTCGCTAATAGTGCTGCTGCCCACTATCAGGATTGGCATTTGGGAGCATTCCAGCTTAAAGCATGGTTATACCGCCATGTAACGGTTGCCGGAGCTGAAATTGATTCCGGCTTGTATCCTTTAGTCGCCTTTTACGACACCCACAGGAGGAGAAGGGGTGGCCTATTCTACTGCCCGGGTCCACACGGGGAATAAAATTACATACAATCGTTATAGAAATCACTACAATAAAATTACATACAATCGTTATAGAAATCACTGTAATAAACACATAAAATAATTAAAAAGAAAATATGACAGAGAACTACTTGCTAAATCAACATCAAACAATAAATTGCTGTGGAAAAATATTAAAACGATAACTTATACTAATAATTCTAATAATCAATATATAGACTTAATAAATATCAAATCCACCCCCATTGAATCAGCTTACTTTGTTAATAATTATTTCGTAAATATTGGCAAAGAATTGGCCCAACAAATTCAGTCTAACGTAAATAATGACCCTAATTGTATACCACTATCAACACAAGTTAATTCATTTGGCCTCCTGGACACTGACCCCAATGAAGTAGAGAGAATCTTGATGAGCCTGAAATCAGATAGTGCCGCTGGCTGGGATAGTATCCCTACAAGATTTTTAAAGTTTATAGGTATGTAGGGATGTTGTCCCAATTATGACCCATCTTGTAAATATTTGTTTCAGAGATGGTGTCTTTCCAGCCGCCCTTAAACAATCAATTATTACTCCTGTTCACAAGGGTGGGGACGGAGACGATGTCAACAACTACAGGCCAATATCGGTCCTTCCAGCCTTATCAAAAATTTTGGAGAAATTAATTAATAGTACGCTTTCAGAATACCTAAATAAATACAAAATACTTTCTCCAACACAATTTGGTTTTAGGCAAAACTTATCCACCGAAGATGCAGTAAGCAATCTAAGCTCGCTTTTAGCTAATAGACTAGATAATGGAGATAAGTGCTTAGCGATCTTCCTGGACCTTAAAAAGGCTTTTGACACCGTCTCTATCCCAATCCTTGTGAACAAACTAGAAAAAAATTGGCATAAGAGGAACCCCACTCGATCTTCTTAAAGACTATCTTTCTAACAGGAAACAAAGGGTTAAATTGGGAAAATATATAAGTGATTATGCAGAAGTATTATACGGCGTACCTCAGGGTAGCGTTTTGGGTCCAACACTCTTCTTAACATACATCAACGACCTTTGTAATATGAAAATTGGTAATGCCAAAATATTTTCTTATGCTGATGACACGGCTATTGTTTTTTCCGGAAGCTCTTGGCACGATGTTGAGCAATGTGCCTCTTCGGGCATGGTCAAAATCGCTAAATGGCTAAATAATAATCTGTTAACATTAAACACCACAAAAACAAATTACATTTGCTTTAGTATTAGTAATCGGACACAGCCAAATAAGGATTTCACAATCAAAATTCATAAATGTCGTGACCATAAAAACAACAACTGCATATGCCCTACCATTAACAAAGTCACACACACCAAATATTTAGGTATCATGCTGGATCAGACGTTATCCTGGTATCCCCACCTTGAGCAGGTCACAAGCAGGGTTAGGAAGTTAAGCTGGATTTTTAAAACATTAAGACATGTTGTTCCGAAAAATGCTACCTGTACCAAAAATCCGGCTAGAAACCTACTAAAGGAAATATATATTGCTTTGGTGCAGTCTGTGTTATTATACTGTATCCCTATTTGGGGTGGTGCAGCTAAATCTAAATTTATTGAGGTGGAACGAGCACAACAAGCTTTAATAAAAATTATGCTTTTTAAAAAGATTAGATTTCCCACTGAGACAGTTTACCAAATAAGTGAATTGCTATCGGTGAGAAAACTAAATATTATACAAACTGTTCTGAAAAAACACAAAGATTTGCCATATGATAATACTATCTTGGAAAAAAGAAGAAAAGACATTATAGCACCGATTCCACGGACACATACCAGGTTTTGTAGTGGACAATACGAGAAACGATCATCTCAACTATATAATAAAATAAATAAAGAGACATATATATACACTAAAAAATACTATGAATGTAAACAATTAATACATAAATGGATTAAATCACTCACATATGATGATACTGGGGCCCTACTGCAACACACATCATAATCCACACAGTCACGCTTACACATACACTCCACACTAACACATACAGCCACACATACGAGTACCATACACACACATACACACACATGACACAAGCATACATATATGATTATACTCTTACATACGCGTACTCACAGATCCCAGACACTATCAGCATTTTAATATAGGTCTTTGTTATTTTCAATTAACCCTTTATTTATTATTTCTTTTTATATAAGTTAAAAATAGTAGGTAATAAGCATTAAAGAAAAAAAAACATTATTATAATCTAAGTTATGGAAGAGGGGAGTGTCCTAATACAGGCATTTAATTGCTTAAAAGGACACTTCAATCACTACTATTTTGTACAAACCTTTAAATGAAATAAACTATTTGTATTTGTAACTCGAGCGAAAGATAATTTAAACGGAATTAAAGTTATTTTATTCAAACTTTCAAAGTAACAAGAAACAACACACACGTGCGTTGGCACTAAGTGAACGCTACGACTGTCCAAGCGCGACTGACTGAATCCACAGTCCCTCCGAGACTTATAATCGCATCCTTTCAACCGACGATCGTGTCCAAGCGGTGGGGCGCGCTTGCGTTTCCAGCCACTTGATTAGTTTCCGAAACTAATTGTTAGATGGCGCTGTCTGTCGCATCGTTGCGCCATCAATCCACGACATATATTTATGATTCCTATGACGCCTATTAAAGTGACACATATAAAACCGACGCCCATAAAAGTGATACACATAAGACTGACGCTTATTTAAGTGATACACGTAAGACCGACGCCCGTAAGACCCCCGTAAGACCAACGCTTTTAATAAAACTGGCGGCTGTAATAACACCAACGCCTATAATAAAATCGAAGCTTATAATAAAAACGACGCCCATAAGATCGACGCCCATAAAAGTGACACACATAAGATCGACGCCCATAAAAGTGAAACTCATAGAACGGTCGCCCATCAAACTGACAAATGTAAGACCAACGCCTATTAAAGTGACACACATAAAACCGACGTCTATAAAAGTGACACACACATAAGACCGATGCCCATAAACATGACACACATAAGACCGACGCCCATAAGACCCCCATAAGATTGACGCTTTTAATAAAACCGACGCTTAGAATAAAATGGACGCTTATAATAAAAACGACCCCCATAAGACCAATGCCCATAAAAGTGACACATATAAGACTGACTCACACAAGACTTACACACAAAAGTCTGACACACATAAGTCTGACACACATAATTCTGACAGACATAAGACTGACACCCATAAGAGTGACACATAAAAAACTGACACACATAAGACCGACGACCATAAAACTGATACACATGAAACCGACGCCTATTAAAGTGTCAAACATAAGACCAATGCCCATAAGAGCCCCATAAGGCCGATTCTTTTAATAAAACCTATATACGCCTATAATAAAACTGACGCCAATAATAAAATCGACGCTTACAATAAAAACGACGCCCATAAAAGTGACACACATAAGACCGATGCCTATTAAACTGATACACATGAAATCGTCATCCAAAAGTCACACACATAAGACGCGCATCATAAAGTGACGCCTATAATAAAATCGACGCTTAAAATAAAAACGACCCCAATAAGACCAACGCCCATAAAAGTCACACATATAAGACTGACGCACACAAGACTTACACACAAAAGTCAGACACACATAAGTCTGACACACATAATTCTGACAGACATAAGACTGACACACATAATTCTGACAGACATAAGACTAACACACATAAGAGCGACACATAAAAAACTGACACACATAAATCTGACAAACATAAGACTGACACATGTAAGACTGATATACATCAGTCTGATATACATAAGTCTGACACATATAAGTCTGACACACATAAGTGTGACACACATAAGTCTGACACACATAAAACTAACACAAATAAGTCTGACACACATATGTCTGACACACAAGTCTGACACACATAAGTCTGATACACATAAGTTGGACACACATAAGTCGGACACACATAAGTCTGACACACATAAGTCTGACACACATAAGTCTGACACACATAAGTCTGACACACATAAGTCTGACACAATAGGTCTGACACACAAAATCCTGACACATAAGTCTGAAAAACAAGTCTGACACACATAAGTCTGAACCACATAAGTCTGACATATAGCTGCGACAAACATAGGTCTGACACACATAAGACTGATTCTTTTCGACTGGCGGAGAATGGGTTGGTGAGGTTTGCGGAAGTCGGAGCGACGACATGGATTTATCAAATCTACTCGCGACGTAAAGGTCTACCGTATATTAACTCCGCTGGGGACTTGCCAGTCGTACTATTTTTCTAGTTTCTATAATCAAATAAAAATGTTGCTAATTTATCTTGAAGAGATATGCTATCTGTTTCTAATATGAGACTCTTAAGACGTTTTTTTATGAAAGCTTTTTGCTTGTCCGTTACTTTATGGATGATATGCGGATGACAAAACATGGTGAATATCATTTAATGAACAAAAATCTTCGAACTCTTGAGATGTGAAAGAAGTACCATTGTCGGTCACCAAGGTATGAGGTACCCCCACCTTAGACATAAAATCGCATAATTTACTTACCACGATTTTTGAATCATTATGATGAACTGTCTATGTAACATTCTACCCACTTAGAGAATGCGTCAACAATAACTAAAAACATTTTATTGTTAAAAGGACGGAGAAAATGTAAATGTATTCTATAAAACGCATACGGCGGATATGGCCAGGGTGAGGGCGGTGCGCGACTCGGGGAGGGTCGCAGACGTGCACATACACTGCATGCTGCCGCTAGCCATTCTAGTGCCGCATCCACGCCGGGAAACCAAAACCGTTTTAGTAAAATAGTAAAATAGTAAAATAGTAAAATAGTAAAATAGTAAAATAGTAAAATAGTAAAATAGTAAAATAGTAAAATAGTAAAATAGTAAAATAGTAAAATAGTAAAATAGTAAAATAGTAAAATAGTAAAATAGTAAAATAGTAAAATAGTAAAATAGTAAAATAGTAAAATAGTAAAATAGTAAAATAGTAAAATAGTAAAATAGTAAAATAGTAAAATAGTAAAATAGTAAAATAGTAAAATAGTAAAATAGTAAAATAGTAAAATAGTAAAATAGTAAAATAGTAAAATAGTAAAATAGTAAAATAGTAAAATAGTAAAATAGTAAAATAGTAAAATAGTAAAATAGTAAAATAGTAAAATAGTAAAATAGTAAAATAGTAAAATAGTAAAATAGTAAAATAGTAAAATAGTAAAATAGTAAAATAGTAAAATAGTAAAATAGTAAAATAGTAAAATAGTAAAATAGTAAAATAGTAAAATAGTAAAATAGTAAAATAGTAAAATAGTAAAATAGTAAAATAGTAAAATAGTAAAATAGTAAAATAGTAAAATAGTAAAATAGTAAAATAGTAAAATAGTAAAATAGTAAAATAGTAAAATAGTAAAATAGTAAAATAGTAAAATAGTAAAATAGTAAAATAGTAAAATAGTAAAATAGTAAAATAGTAAAATAGTAAAATAGTAAAATAGTAAAATAGTAAAATAGTAAAATAGTAAAATAGTAAAATAGTAAAATTGTAAATAATAATTTTATCTATAGTAATAATATTTCGATTTTATCGATATTTTTATTTTATCGATATTTCGATTTTATCGAATTTCGATTATATCGATATTTCGATTTTATCGATATTATGATTGTATTGATATTTCAATTTTATCGATATTTCTATTACGATATTTTGTAATTATCGATATTTTGAATTTACCGATATTTTGATTTCATCGATAATTAGATTTTATCGATATTTCGATTTTATCGATATTTAGATTTTACCGATATCTAACCTAACCTAACCTAACCTGAGCGAAACGTAACCTGAGCAAACCTAACCTGAGCAAACCTAACAAGACGTCAGATTTATGTGTGTCAAACTTGTGTCAGTAGAATAGTAAAATAGTAAAACAGTAAAATTGTAAAATCGAAATATCGATAAAATCGAAATATTATTACTATAGATAAAATTATTATTTACAATTTTACTATTTTACTTTACAATTTTACAATTTTACTATTTTACAATTTTACTATTTTACTATTTTACTATTTTACTATTTTACTATTTTACTATTTTACTATATAATCGATATTTTGAATTTACCGTTATTTTGATTTCATCGATAGTTAGATTTTATCGATATTTCGATTTTATCGATATTAAGATTTAATCGATATTAAGATTTAATCGATATTTCGATAGTGTCGATACTATCGATATTTCGATTTTATCGCTATTTCGATAGTGTCGATACTATCGATATTTCGATTTTATCGCTATTTCGATTTTACCGATATCTAACCTAACCTAACCTAACCTAAGCGAAACCTAACCTGAGCGAACCTAACCTGAGCAAAAATGGTAACATGGTAAAATGGTAAAATGGTAAAATGGTAAAATGGTAAAATGATAAAATGGTAAAATGGTACAATGGTTAAACGGTAATTGATAATATTGATATTTTAATTTTTGATCGATATTTCGTTTTTATCGATATTTTTATGTTATCGATATTTTAATTTTATCGATATTTCAATTTTATCGATATTTCTATTACGATATTTTGTAATTATCGATATTTTGAATTTACCGTTATTTTGATTTCATTAATAATTAGATTTTATCGATATTTCGATTTTATCGATATTAAGATTTAATCGATATTGTCGATACTATCGATATTTCAATTTTATCGCTATTTCAATTTTATCGCTATTTCGATTTTACCGATATCTAACCTAACCTAACCTAACCTGAGCAAACCTAACAAGACGTGTCAGATTTATGTGTGTCGAACTTGTGTCAGTAGAATAGTAGAATAGTAGAATAGTAGAATAGTAGAATAGTAGAATAGTAGAATAGTAGAATAGTAGAATAGTAGAATAGTAGAATAGTAGAATAGTAGAATAGTAGAATAGTAGAATAGTAGAATAGTAGAATAGTAGAATAGTAGAATAGTAGAATAGTAGAATAGTAGAATAGTAGAATAGTAGAATAGTAGAATAGTAGAATAGTAGAATAGTAGAATAGTAGAATAGTAGAATAGTAGAATAGTAGAATAGTAGAATAGTAGAATAGTAGAATAGTAGAATAGTAGAATAGTAGAATAGTAGAATAGTAGAATAGTAGAATAGTAGAATAGTAGAATAGTAGAATAGTAGAATAGTAGAATAGTAGAATAGTAGAATAGTAGAATAGTAGAATAGTAGAATAGTAGAATAGTAGAATAGTAGAATAGTAGAATAGTAGAATAGTAGAATAGTAGAATAGTAGAATAGTAGAATAGTAGAATAGTAGAATAGTAGAATAGTAGAATAGTAGAATAGTAGAATAGTAGAATAGTAGAATAGTAGAATAGTAGAATAGTAGAATAGTAGAATAGTAGAATAGTAGAATAGTAGAATAGTAGAATAGGTGAAAATGATAAAATAGTAAAATGATAAAATGGTAAAATGGTAAAATGGAAAATGGAAAATGGTAAAATGGTACAATGGTTAAACGGTAATTGATAATATTGATATTTTAATTTTTGATCGATATTTCGTTTTTATCGATATTTTTATGTTATCGATATTTTAATTTTATCGATATTTCAATTTTATCGATATTTCTATTACGATATTTTGTAATTATCGATATTTTGAATTTACCGTTATTTTGATTTCATTAATAATTAGATTTTATCGATATTTCGATTTTATCGATATTTCGATTTTATCGATATTAAGATTTAATCGATATTGTCGATACTATCGATATTTCAATTTTATCGCTATTTCAATTTTATCGCTATTTCGATTTTACCGATATCTAACCTAACCTAACCTAACCTGAGCAAACCTAACAAGACGTGTCAGATTTATGTGTGTCGAACTTGTGTCAGTAGAATAGTAGAATAGTAGAATAGTAGAATAGTAGAATAGTAGAATAGTAGAATAGTAGAATAGTAGAATAGTAGAATAGTAGAATAGTAGAATAGTAGAATAGTAGAATAGTAGAATAGTAGAATAGTAGAATAGTAGAATAGTAGAATAGTAGAATAGTAGAATAGTAGAATAGTAGAATAGTAGAATAGTAGAATAGTAGAATAGTAGAATAGTAGAATAGTAGAATAGTAGAATAGTAGAATAGTAGAATAGTAGAATAGTAGAATAGTAGAATAGTAGAATAGTAGAATAGTAGAATAGTAGAATAGTAGAATAGTAGAATAGTAGAATAGTAGAATAGTAGAATAGTAGAATAGTAGAATAGTAGAATAGTAGAATAGTAGAATAGTAGAATAGTAGAATAGTAGAATAGTAGAATAGTAGAATAGTAGAATAGTAGAATAGTAGAATAGTAGAATAGTAGAATAGTAGAATAGTAGAATAGTAGAATAGTAGAATAGTAGAATAGTAGAATAGTAGAATAGTAGAATAGTAGAATAGTAGAATAGTAGAATAGTAGAATAGTAGAATAGTAGAATAGTAGAATAGTAGAATAGTAGAATAGTAGAATAGTAGAATAGTAGAATAGTAGAATAGTAGAATAGTAGAATAGTAGAA
Source organism: Subacronicta megacephala (assembly GCA_958496365.1). Taxonomy (NCBI): domain Eukaryota; kingdom Metazoa; phylum Arthropoda; class Insecta; order Lepidoptera; family Noctuidae; genus Subacronicta; species Subacronicta megacephala. The sequence goes on along the minus strand of OY292520.1, from coordinate 52,486 downwards.
TAGTAGAATAGTAGAATAGTAGAATAGTAGAATAGTAGAATAGTAGAATAGTAGAATAGTAGAATAGTAGAATAGTAGAATAGTAGAATAGTAGAATAGTAGAATAGTAGAATAGTAGAATAGTAGAATAGGTGAAAATGATAAAATAGTAAAATGGTAAAATGGTAAAATGGTAAAATGGCAAAATGGTAAAATGGTACAATGGTTAAACGGTAATTGATAATATTGATATTTTAATTTTTGATCGATATTTAGTTTTTATCGATATTTTTATGTTATCGATATTTCGATTTTATCGATATTATGATTTTTTCGTTATTTTGATTTCGTTAACAGTTAGATTATATCGATATACCGATTTTATCGATATTTCGATTTTATCGATATTTCAATTTTATCGATATTTTGATTTTATTGATATTTCAATTTTATCGATATTTCGATTACATCGATATTTTGTAATTATCGATATTTTGAATTTACCGTTATTTTGATTTCATCGATACTTAGATTTTATCGATATTTCGATTTTATCGATATTAAGATTTAATCGATATTAAGATTTAATCGATATTTCGATAGTGTCGATACTATCGATATTTCGATTTTATCGCTATTTCGATTTTACCGATATCTAACCTAACCTAAGCGAAACCTAACCTGAGCGAACCTAACCTGAGCAAAAATGGTAACATGGTAAAATGGTAAAATGGTAAAATGGTAAAATGGTAAAATGGTAAAATGGTAAAATGGTAAAATGATAAAATGGTAAAATGGTAAAATGGTAAAATGATAAAATGGTAAAATGGTACAATGGTTAAACGGTAATTGATAATATTGATATTTTAATTTTTGATCGATATTTCGTTTTTATCGATATTTTTATGTTATCGATATTTTAATTTTATCGATATTTCTATTACGATATTTTGTAATTATCGATATTTTGAATTTACCGTTATTTTGATTTCATTAATATTTCGATTTTATCGATATTAAGATTTAATCGATATTGTCGATACTATCGATATTTCAATTTTATCGCTATTTCAATTTTATCGCTATTTCGATTTTACCGATATCTAACCTAACCTAACCTAACCTGAGCAAACCTAACAAGACGTGTCAGATTTATGTGTCGAACTTGTGTCAGTAGAATAGTAGAATAGTAGAATAGTAGAATAGTAGAATAGTAGAATAGGTGAAAATGATAAAATAGTAAAATGGTAAAATGGTAAAATGGTAAAATGGTAAAATGGAAAATGGAAAATGGTAAAATGGTACAATGGTTAAACGGTAATTGATAATATTGATATTTTAATTTTTGATCGATATTTCGTTTTTATCGATATTTTTATGTTATCGATATTTTAATTTTATCGATATTTCAATTTTATCGATATTTCTATTACGATATTTTGTAATTATCGATATTTTGAATTTACCGTTATTTTGATTTCATTAATAATTAGATTTTATCGATATTTCGATTTTATCGATATTAAGATTTAATCGATATTGTCGATACTATCGATATTTCAATTTTATCGCTATTTCAATTTTATCGCTATTTCGATTTTACCGATATCTAACCTAACCTAACCTAACCTGAGCAAACCTGACAAGACGTGTCAGATTTATGTGTGTCGAACTTGTGTCAGTAGAATAGTAGAATAGTAGAATAGTAGAATAGTAGAATAGTAGAATAGTAGAATAGTAGAATAGTAGAATAGTAGAATAGTAGAATAGTAGAATAGTAGAATAGTAGAATAGTAGAATAGTAGAATAGTAGAATAGTAGAATAGTAGAATAGTAGAATAGTAGAATAGTAGAATAGTAGAATAGTAGAATAGGTGAAAATGATAAAATAGTAAAATGGTAAAATGGTAAAATGGAAAATGGTAAAATGGTACAATGGTTAAACGGTAATTGATAATATTGATATTTTAATTTTTGATCGATATTTAGTTTTTATCGATATTTTTATGTTATCGATATTTCGATTTTATCGATATTATGATTTTTCCGTTATTTTGATTTCGTCAACAGTTAGATTATATCGATATACCGATTTTATCGATATTTCGATTTTATCGATATTTCAATTTTATCGATATTTTGATTTTATTGATATTTCAATTTTATCGATATTTCGATTACATCGATATTTTGTAATTATCGATATTTTGAATTTACCGTTATTTTGATTTCATCGATAGTTAGATTTTATCGATATTTCGATTTTATCGATATTAAGATTTAATCGATATTAAGATTTAATCGATATTTCGATTTTATCGCTATTTCGATTTTACCGATATCTAACCTAACCTAACCTAACCTAAGCGAAACCTAACCTGAGCGAACCTAACCTGAGCAAAAATGGTAACATGGTAAAATGGTAAAATGGTAAAATGGTAAAATGGTAAAATGGTAAAATGGTAAAATGATAAAATGGTAAAATGGTACAATGGTTAAACGGTAATTGATAATATTGATATTTTAATTTTTGATCGATATTTCGTTTTTATCGATATTTTTATGTTATCGATATTTTAATTTTATCGATATTTCAATTTTATCGATATTTCTATTACGATATTTTGTAATTATCGATATTTTGAATTTACCGTTATTTTGATTTCATTAATAATTAGATTTTATCGATATTTCGATTTTATCGATATTAAGATTTAATCGATATTGTCGATACTATCGATATTTCAATTTTATCGCTATTTCAATTTTATCGCTATTTCGATTTTACCGATATCTAACCTAACCTAACCTAACCTGAGCAAACCTAACAAGACGTGTCAGATTTATGTGTGTCGAACTTGTGTCAGTAGAATAGTAGAATAGTAGAATAGTAGAATAGTAGAATAGTAGAATAGTAGAATAGTAGAATAGTAGAATAGTAGAATAGTAGAATAGTAGAATAGTAGAATAGTAGAATAGTAGAATAGTAGAATAGTAGAATAGTAGAATAGTAGAATAGTAGAATAGTAGAATAGTAGAATAGTAGAATAGTAGAATAGTAGAATAGTAGAATAGTAGAATAGTAGAATAGTAGAATAGTAGAATAGTAGAATAGTAGAATAGTAGAATAGTAGAATAGTAGAATAGTAGAATAGTAGAATAGTAGAATAGTAGAATAGTAGAATAGTAGAATAGTAGAATAGTAGAATAGTAGAATAGTAGAATAGTAAAATAGTAAATAGTAGAATAGTAGAATAATAGAATACTAGAATAGTAGAATAGTATAATAGTAAATAGTAGAAGACACACATTAGATATAAGTCCGACATATAAGTGTGTCACACATAAGTCTTACACAGATAAGTTTGACACACATTAGTCAGACACAAATAACTAAGACAAACATAAGTGTGTGTCACACATAAGACTGACACACGACTGACATAAGACTGATTTGATCCGGTTAGGTTTTGTTCAGGCTAGTTTTTTTTTTTTTTTTTTTTTTTTTTTTTTTTTTAATTTTAAATTCTAGCACCTCCGACATAGCTCTCGGAGACCTTATTAGACTTTTCTTGTTTCTTTGCATTTCTATCATTTATTCTTCTGGTTTTCGTTCTTAATACTGTATCTTACTGTCGTACATCCACTTTCATTCCGTATGGGTGGGACTCCCATTTCCTTAATCTATCTATAATGTTTCCTTTTATTTCTGTTGCTTTCCATTACAGGGGAAATAAATTTGAGTTCTTGTTTTATTTACGTTTCTTGTGTTCTATTCTTAGTTACTATTACATTACTTATTTTCTATCTTATTTTAAGTATCTTATTTTATTTTATTTTTTATTACTATTACGTACAGACTTGCTATTTTACATCTATGATCTTATATCTTATTTTATTGTTTTTCTTTTAATTTATATATCTCTTTACTTAATGCTACCTATTATATATCGTATATATAATTTTGTGCATTCTTATCCATCTATTTATTTCTATTTATAGTGCTTTGTGCTATCTTTGTACTGTAAGTTAAAAATTCTTCACTGTATTTTCTGTCTGCTAATAGTTTGTTTAAGTTTTCTATTTTTATTTCTATGTCCATTTTCTGCTCGAACTTATATCTATCTAGGCCATAGGCCGGGCAGTCTGTCAGCAGGTGGGTCACTGTCTCGTCCTTGTCAGGGTCACATATGCATGATGGGCTTTCCTTGCACCTGAACCTATTCAAGTACTCGGAAAACCCACCATGTCCAGTCAGTATTTGGGTGATTATCCCTGTTGGTTTTAACTTTCGTATTACCCTGTAGGCATCGACAGCGTCCGGGAAAAACATTTTGGTAGTCGCGGCTGTGTTGCCTGTCCTGTACCGCCGGTTCCATTCGTCAAGCGAATCGTTTCGGATGTGTCGCTTGACGAATGATACCGGACACTGGTCGTAATCCGGCCTCTTCTTCAGTTTTAGCGCTGCATCCTTAGCCAGCTGGTCGGCTCTCTCATTCCCCTCCAGTCCCGCATGCGCCTTTATCCAGAATAATGATATTTCTTTGCCCTGGGATTTGCCCCGCCGCAGGTTTTCTCTGGTTTCAACTGCAAGGGGATGAGAAGAGCGGTGGTTGGCGACCGTTTCTAGGGATGAACGAGAGTCACTGTAGATGCCAAAGGACACCTTTACGCTCTTTAGGATCTCCCGTGTGGCTTTGCATATGGCCAACAGTTCGGCCTGGTAGACCGTGCAGTGGGACGACAGCTTCAATTTTAGTTTTTTGGTTTCGGCACCGTTGCTCCAAAGAGACAAAGCCGCCCCCACCTTGCCTTCGATTTTGCTGCCGTCCGTGAAGATCTGCACATCTTGTGTGCAGTGGTCGCTGAGTTGGTCTTGATCTGCCAGGCATATGAACTGCAGGCTCATATGCTCTGCCGGGTGGGGTGTGGAGGCGAATGCGGTACGTCGCTCAACGTCCCTATCTCCTAGCACTGACCGGGGTACCCCCCTCCTCGCCTCGTACAGGGCAGCTGCTTCCTGCACTCGTAGATCGAGGGGCAGTATCCCCGTCAGCAGCAGTGCCGAGTTCAGGGATACGGTGCGGTACGATTTACACAGTTTCTGTGCAAATCCCCTTTGGACCGCGTTCAGCCTCTTCTTTACGCATATTTTTGTGACTGCTGGTGCCCACGCACTTGCCGCGTACAGGATGACGGGTTCCACTACTGCCGTGTACATGGTGCGGATGACGTCGGGGTGGAGGCCCCAGCTGATTTTTGCAGCCCTCGACAACTGCTTGTAGAAATCAAGTGCCTTTTGGCACACATTCGCTGTGTGCTTATTGAATGTAAGCTTGTTGTCGATTGTCAGACCCAGGATTTTGATTTCTTGCGTCATGCCAATGGCGACCCCTCCCATGCTTAGCCGCGGGGTGTCGTATTTCAGTCTCCGCGTTATTACCATCGCATTTGTCTTATGCGGTGCGAATTTCAACTTATTACTGACGCCCCACTGGTAAACATAGGTGAGGGCGCCATTCGCCTTCCGCTCGATTTCGGTCGCTGAGTCGCCATCAAATATCAGCACCACGTCGTCAGCGAAGGCTTGGCAGTAGTGTTCCCGTTCCGCTAACCCCTTTAGTAGGGGATCCAGGAGGACGTTCCAAAGGATCGGTCCTCCAATCGATCCCTGTACACATCCCTTGGATGTCTCCCTCTCCACCTCTTCCCCTGCATACCTGACCCTGACCCTTCGGTTATCGAGGTAACTGTCCATTATTCTCCTCACATTTACTGGGCATTTCTCCTCAGCCAGTCTGGTTCGGATGGCTGGCCACCATGCGCTATCAAAAGCTCCCTCTATGTCTAGCGACACCATTACGGTCAGCCTATGGTCTGCCAGTTTTCCACGAATGTGTCCGACCAGGTCATAGAGGGAGTCTTCTGTGCTCTTCTGGGGCATGAACCCGTACTGGCGAGTACTGAGCTGCGGTATAATGTGCCATTTAACTCTGCCAATGACCATTTTTTCCAAGACCTTTCCTAGCACCGGCAGAAGCCCAATTGGCCTATGGGATTTTGGATCTGTATAGCTCTCTTTCCCGGGTTTCCTTAGTATCACGACTGTGGCCTCTTTCCAGGTCCCGGGAAAATAGCCCAGTTCCAAGCACCGGTTTGCCAGTGCTAGGAAAGTTCCCGGATCGTTGTTAATCGAATGTTGGCAGATGTCGGCCGTGAGACCATCCGCCCCGGGGGCCTTTTTGGGGTTGAAGGTGCGCATAGCGGAGTTTAGCTCCTCGATGGTAAACGGTGGGTCATGTCTTTCATCATGACCCATGACGTTCACTTCTTCAGCTAGTTTTCTGGTGCGCTTGTGCTCCTCACTGTCCTCTTCCCTTACGTCCCCGGGGTAAAACGTTTCCGCCAGCAATTTGGCAGAGTGGAGATTGTCCAGTACCTTTCCGTTCACGGCCAGGGGCAAGTCTTCGTGCCGTTTTTTGGTCCTACCAATGACTCGGTATATACCGTCCCATAAGGTCTCTCTATCTTGTTTCTCACAGAAAGCTTTCCAGCTTTCTGTCTGAGCATTTTTGGCCTTCTGTTCATATTCTGTTTTTGTTTTCAGGTACTCAGCGACGACGACGTCTCTCCGGACCGGTGCTGCACAGCGGATCCTGCGCTTCCTGGTGATGACTTCTCTCTTCAGCGTGGCGAGCTCCTCCGACCACCATGGTAAGTTGACTTTGTTACTTGGCTTTATAAGGGGTATACTTGTGTGTGCTGCTTCTATTATACTGTTTTGGTATTCTTGTATTTTATTTTCTAGGTCTTGTGTGTTTTTAGTTTTTTCTATTTCTGTAGGTTTAAGGTGTTTGTCTGTTAGCAACTGGGCCAATTTCTCACGAAATTGGTCCCAGTTTGCTTTCTTACTGTTGAAAATACGTGTGGTTCTGCTAATCTTTATACCCCTTGCCTTCTCCAATGCCAACTTGAAGGTGATGGTGTTGTGGTCTGAGCTCGTCATTGCCTCGTCCACCGTCCAGCCATCCACCAGGCCGAGCAGCCCCGTCGTGCAGACCGTAATGTCCACGATGCTTGAGTACAGGGTGGTTCCCCGCACTGTGTGGAAAGTTGGTGTGTTGCCGACGTTGAGCACCTGCAACTCCATCTCCTCTAGGGCACCGGCCGCCTCTCTCCCTCGTCCGTTCGATTTGTGACTGCCCCACCAAGAGCTAAGCGCGTTGACGTCGCCCCCCATGATGATCCGCCGGCCGAAGTTCCGCTCTATACTTTTGAGCTGCTCCAAGTATGGCCCTATCGGTTCTGGCTTTGGTTCAAAGTAGAATGAGACCACCACGATTTCCCAGGCAACTGTCCTCATCTTTACCACCGTGATGTTGGGTGTGGTAAACTCCTGGCACTGGACGACGTCTATATCGTCGTCAAAGACCGCGATTGCCGTCTTAACGGCGCCGTTCCTTGTCCTGTCGCTCTGGTAAATCCTAGCACCGTGGTAATCCTTCATTCTACCTATGCCTCCGATGTACGGCTCCTGGAGCAGTGCAAAGGCCATGTTCCTTTTGTTCGCCTCAAGCATGAGTTCGTTTGTTGCCAGTGCCTTTCTTTGCAGATTTGCTTGAGCTACTACGTATGGCCTTGTGTTAGAGTCAGATATTCCGCCGGTGACCACCTTAGCAATACGACGTCATGCTTCTGGCCATGGCATCCCATTTTCTCCTTATGGGGCACTCCTCGCTGAAGGCGTTGTGCTCCACTCTTTCGAGTTTTGCCCGCGTGCAATTACAACAGGACGGTGCTGTGCCTACAAGCCAGTCTGGGCAGTCTGCCTTCATGTGGGCTCCCCCACAATGGCTGCACCTTACTTGGGTCTCCTTGCAGAAACGTCTGCCGTGACCATACCCCAGGCAGAGGGAGCATTGGACCAGCGGGGACTGGTCGGACACTCGGATCCTCTGCAGGTCAATGTGGACCGATTCAGCCTCCGTCATCCGCCGCCACAGTTTGGGGGACACCCGCATTATGACGTGGCTTGCATGTGGGTTTTTGGTGCGCTTCCTGTAAGCTATCTCAAGTCGATGTGTATTGTCTACCTCTCTGAAGATCTCCTTGTTCTGCTTTTTCAGCGCGCCAAGTATGTCCTCATCACTGTTGTACTGCAGCACGTCTTTGAGCACAACTAGTGGGTCTTTGTTGGTCATTTCCTCAACTTTGAGGTGATCTGAGCACTTTGTCAGTCTAGTCTTGACTTTCTCCCTTTCCTCTTGATTTCTAAAGCCCACTATAATCTTCCTGTCTTTCGCCTTCCTAATCCTCTCCACTTCCACTCCTCCCTCCTTTGCGTTCACCGCCTTCCTTATCCTTTCTAGAACCTCCTCGCCTGTCTCCGTTTCATCTGTGGCTGTAACCACCAACGAGTGTAGCGCGGTACGCTCTAGAGGCTGTCTCCTTGCGGCCGACGCTACACTCGCGTAGGTTTGCTTTTCAGCCTTTTCTATCTTCTCTTGTAAATTTATCATGGTGTCGGTGTTCTTTTTTATTAACACCGCGTGGTCATCTAACATCTTTTTAAAAGTCTTTTGTAAAGTCTCATCATAGGTTACTCCGCCATCTCCTCCCTCCACCTCCGCCGTCCCGCCCTGGTCTGCCTTCGGCTGTTTTGGCAGATTCTGTTGAGGCGGTTCCCTACTTCCGTCTTTAGTGGCCTCTGCCTCCTTTACCAGCTGGAACAGCCTGTCCGAAGCCAGGGTGATTTCTGTCTTGATCTCCGTTTTTATGTTTCTGGATTGGCCTAGCTGGGTCTTGATTTTTACTAGGCACAACCTGGCTTCGGTCAGCCTGTCCTTTGGCTTGGTTGGTTCCGTCTTGGCTGGGGAGACGGCGGCGGTGGCAGAGGTTGATGGGTTGCCTGGCGCCATCTTAAGAGGTGTCTGGGGCTTGGTTTGGGACTTTTTATTCTCCAAGTTTACTGCCTCCCCCTCTCCGATGCTCCTTCTTGCTGTGGACTTTGCCGCAGGTGGGGTCTTTGCCGGTGAGGTCCTGGTGAACGTAGAGTTCATGGAGGGGTCTTCTACCAATTTTTTAGGGTCACTTTTATCCCTAAGGGTTTTGGCCGGTGTCCTGAACATCGCGGCTTGGAGGGTTCGTTTGAGCTTGTAAGGTGACCCTTATTGGGTTGTATAGGGACCCAGTAAGTGTATAGTCGTCAAGTTTAATCGGCAAATGATTAAATCTTGTCTGTATAAAAAGTCAAGTAAATTGTCAAATTGCAAAAATGAAGCAATCGTCTAAATAAAAATAATAAATTTATAAATAAAGAAATGGTGTCAAATACAATTTAGGTCAATAGGACCTATCGTAAGGCTAAAACAGGCTTCCACTTCGTGCCACAACTCGAAATAACGAAGCGGGCTATTAAAAATGTCAAAAAGCAATTAAAAATTTTATATACCTACTCCGACTCCACCTAGCCAAGCCCCAAGAGGGTGGGTGGGTGGGCGGGCAATTTTTTAAAATTTTCCTGCGAGTTATGCCCACTTGTGGGGTACCGGCGGATGCGGGACGCCGAGCGCTACAAGACTATGCTGGAATATGGGGTGGGTGGGCTAGAAAATTTGGAAGAAAAATCGAATAAACAATATTTTGGTGAATTTTTAAGCAAAAATACTAATTTGTTTGTTTGTTTTCAGGTCGCGGTCGCCGGGACGCACGCCGGGAGTGGTTCCAGACAAGGTAGTATCCAGAGGAGTAAAAATTTTGTGTAAATTTAGAAGACTGAACAAATTTTTAGAGTAGAAGACACACATTAGATATAAGTCCGACATATAAGTGTGTCACACATAAGTCTTACACAGATAAGTTTGACACACATTAGTCAGACACAAATAACTAAGACAAACATAAGTGTGTGTCACACATAAGACTGACACACGACTGACATAAGACTGATTTGATCCGGTTAGGTTTTGTTCAGGCTAGGTTTGCTCAGGTAAGGTTTGCTCAGGTTAGGTTTGCTCAGGTTAGGTTTGCTCAGGTTAGGTTTGCTCAGGTTAGGTTTGCTCAGGTTAGGTTTGCTCAGGTTAGGTTTGCTCAGGTTAGGTTTGCTCAGGTTAGGTTTGCTCAGGTTAGGTTTGCTCAGGTTAGGTTTGCTCAGGTTAGGTTTGCTCAGGTTAGGTTTGCTCAGGTTAGGTTTGCTCAGGTTAGGTTTGCTCAGGTTAGGTTTGCTCAGGTTAGGTTTGCTCAGGTTAGGTTAGCTCAGGTTAGGTTTGCTCAGGTTAGGTTTGCTCAGGTTAGGTTAGGTTAGGTTAGGTTTGCTCAGGTTAGGTTTGCTCAGGTTAGGTTTGCTCAGGTTAGGTTAGGTTAGGTTAGGTTAGGTTTTTTTTTTTTTTTTTTTTTTTTTTTTTTTTTTTTTTTTTTTTTTTTTTTTTTTTTTTTAAATACTGCCTACCTCTGGCGTGGTGGCCAGAGCCTTTATTATACTATGCTTCACTTTCATTCTAGTTCTCGCTTATATGCCTCTCGTACTTTTATTCTTCATACAATGTCTTTCTTTCATTCATCTCATACAATCCGCGGGTGGGGTTTCCCGCCTACTGGGCTTTTACTATCTATCTAATCTACATAATTATCTTTATTTGGGGTTGTAGTTCAATAAGTGGGTACAATGGTGGTTTTTATTTGTAGCTTACATTATTAGAGTTCTTATAGACGTAATTTTACATTTTTTGTTTTACCATTTTAGTTTTATTATTACATTTTTTGCTTATTTTCTACATATTCTTATCTTATGCTTACATTCTATTACAGGTTTTTAATTGCGCACTTTTTATTAACTAATTTTCATTTTTATGTTTTTCCAAAATATATTATATCATATTTGGTAACATAACATTTCTAGTACTTACTTATTTCTATTATTTACTTTATTTACTATTTGCTTACCATACTCTATAAATTTACGCAACTTTTTTCCTAACATTATTACGCTTAGGGTTTCGATTTTCATTTCCTGACCCAATTTTATTTCAGTTTCAAGGCGTTCCAAGCTATGTAAAGGGCATTCCAACAAGATGTGGGTAACCGATTCAATTTTTCCCGGCTCGCAGATGCACGATGGGTTATCCTTGCACTTAAAACGATGCAAGTACTCGGAGAACCCACCGTGCCCCGTCAACATCTGGGTAAGCAACTTATCCGGTTCTATTTTTCGTACAACTCTATATGCCTCCACCGCATCAGGGAAGAAAATTTTTGTGATGCCTGCTGTTTCACCGTTTTTGTATCGTGTGTTCCATTCGTCGAGCGAACGCATCCGTATGTTTCGCCTGACGAATGATACCGGACACTTATCGTAATCGGGCTTTCTCTTGCTATCCATTGCGGCTTCCTTTGCCAGCTGATCCGCCCTTTCGTTGCCCTCAAACCCTGCATGTGCCTTTATCCAGAACAAGTGTACCAACTTGTTCTGATTGGATATTGCTGTAAGATTATTCCTGGCTTCCACCGCTAGGGGATGAAGGCAGCTGTGGTTTTTCACTGTCTGGAGAGCCGCCATGGAGTCGCTGTATACCCCGAAGCTGGCCGCCGATTGCTTCTGGATCTCCCTAGTTGCCCGGCATATTGCCAGGAGTTCAGCCTGGTAGACCGTGCAGTAGTTTGGCAGCGCCAACCTGACTGTGCGCGCCTCGGTGTCACCTCTCCATATGGATAAAGCGGCACCGACGCGCCCCCCTATCTTACTACCATCTGTGTAGATTTTCACTTCCAGGTTGGCGCTGGCCTCCACCTGGTCACGGTCCCCCAGGCTCGCGAAGTCCAGGTCAATACGCCTAGCCGGATGTGGTAACTCCAGTGCGGGTGCCATCCGCTCCACCTCCCTATCCTTCAGCACCGGCTGAGGGACTCCCCTCTTGGCTTCGTAAAGCGAGGCCACCTCATGAACTCTGAGGTCCAGGGGGAGTATCCCAGCCAGCAGCAGAGCGGAATTCAGGGAGACAGTTCGGTAGGCTTTGCACATTTTCTGTGCAATGCCGCGTTGCACGACGGCCAGCTGTTTGGCCACCCCCAGTTTGTTCGCCGCCGGGGCCCATACGCTGGCAGCATAAAGGATGATTGGTTCAACTACAGCGACATATATTGTCTTGACGACCTCCGGGTTTAATCCCCAGCTTACCCTCGCTGCCCTACTCAGCTGCTGGTGGACGGCTATGGCCTTACGGCAGACGTTTGCGACGTGGGTGTTGAATGTCAACTTATCATCGATGGTGACCCCTAACAGCTTGATCTCCCTGGCCATAGCTATGTCGACCCCTCCCATGCTCAGGCGCGGGGTGTCGTATTTAAGTTTCCTTGTAATAGTAATGGCGCTGGTTTTATGAGGTGCGAATTTAAGCTTATTTTCGGCACCCCACGCCCGAACATGGTCGAGGGCGACATTGGCACTTAGTTCGATCTCGGCTGCGGTTTCACCATCAAAGACAAGCACGACGTCGTCCGCAAACGCCTGCACGTATTCTCCCCTACGTTCTAGGCTCTTCAGGAGTGGGTCCAGAAGCAGGTTCCACAAAATGGGGCCCCCTATCGAGCCCTGCACACAGCCCTTGCTTGTGGCCTTGATGTGTTCTTCTCCAGCATAGCGAACCCTTACGTTTCTGTCTCGCAGATAGCTGTCCATGACCCTTCTCAGGTTCACCGGACACTCTTCCTCAGCCAGTCTGATCCTGATAGCCGGCCACCAGGCGCTATCGAAGGCCCCCTCTATGTCCAATGATACTAGCGTGACTATTCTCTTCTGTTTTAAATTACTATGAATATGCCGCATTAGGTCATAGAGGGAGTCCTCGGTACTCCTCTGTGGCATGAACCCGTACTGGCGAGTACTCATCCTTGGCGAAATGTGGAACCTGAGTCGGGCCACCAGCATCTTTTCATATATCTTGCCCAGTATGGGCAGAAGGCCTATCGGTCTGTATGCTTTTGGCGTGGTATAGTCGCTTTTGCCGGGTTTCCTCAATACAATCACTGCGGCCTCCTTCCAGATTAGTGGGAAATGGCCTTGTGTCAAGCACTGGTTTAATAGGGCCAAAAAGGGATCTGGTACGCAGCCTATGGCACAGCTGCATATATCCGCTGTGAGGCCATCCGTTCCTGGGGCCTTCTTAGGGTTGAATGACCTTGTCGCTGTTTCCAGCTCAGCCATTGTGAAGGGGGGGTCGTCGTTGCCGCTCTGATCCTCTTTGTTTATTCTTTCGGCCTCTATCCTAACTTGACGATGATAATCATCGTCTTCGATAGGTAGGTCCTCCGGGTAGAATGTGTCCGTGATCCACTTTACTGAGCTCTTCGCATTCATCGCTTCCCCATCCCTCACCATTGGCACATCCTCTTCTCTACGCATAGTCCTCCCTATAACCCGGTATATCCCCTCCCAAACCCCTTCTCTATCCTGCTTGCAGCAAAACTCTTTCCAGCTTTCTGTTTGGGCTTTTGCTGCCTCTAATTCATATTCTTTTTTCAGTTTCAGGTACTCTCCAACGACCTTCGATCTTCGGGCAGGAGCTGCACATCGGATTCTTCGCTTCTTCGTGGTGACTTCCTTCTTCAGCCTCTCAAGTCTCTCCGACCACCATGGTAGGGTAAGTGTTTCCTTACTTTTCTTTGTTGGCATTGCCTGCTCGCATGCCTCTTTGATAATTTTAGTTAGTTTGGTAATTGTTTCATCTATTTCTTTTGTGTTTTTAATATTTGCTACATCTACTATTGTTACTTTGTGATCGGTTGCCAATTGGTTCATCTTCTCACGAAACATTTGCCAATTGGCTTTTTTGGTATTGTACACCCTAGTTGTTCTTTCTATTCTTATACCTTTTGGTTTTTTGAGCCGGATGCTAAATAATATCCCGTTGTGATCGGAGCTTGTGAGGCCTTCGTCAACCTTCCAGTTTTCGACCAGTCCTAGGAGGTCATCTGTGCAGGCTGTGATGTCCACGTAGCTGCTATAGCGCTGCCCTCCTCTGATCGTGTCGAAGGTCGGGATTTCCCCTGTGTTGAGTACATGCAACGCCATTTCCTCGAGCGCGCCAGCCATTTCTTCGCCCCGGGCATCGTTTTTGTAACCTCCCCACCATGAGCTTTTGGCATTTGTGTCTCCGCCGACGACCAGGCAGTTGCGGTCCACCTTTTCCCCAATAGACGCAAGATGTCGCAGGTACGGTTCTATGGGCCGATCGGGTTCGAAGTAAAAGGAGACGAGGGTGATTTCTCGTGTGCCTGCTGTGACTCCTATCACACAGAAGTTGTTGGTGGTGAGTTCAGGGTACTGCCTTATGTGGATATTTTGTTTGAAGACGGCGATTGCCGCTTTTACCGTCCCTTCCCCTGGGCTTGCACACTGAAAGATTCGTGCTCCCTTGTAACCCCTCATCTCCCTGGCATTCCCAACGTACGGCTCCTGTAGGAGCGCTATTGTGATACCGCGTTTTTCTGCCTCTATCATCAACTCTATGGTCGCCAGCTTTTTCCTCTGCAGATTAGCTTGGGCAACAAGGAGAGGAGCCTGAACACCGTTTGCCACCTTAGCAATAAGCCACCTTGGCTCTGGCCAGGGCGTCCCACTTCCGCCGCACGGGGCACTCGTTGCTGAAGGCACTGTGATTTACGGTATCAAGCTTTGCGGTTACGCAGTTGCAGCAGGAAGGGGTCGCATCTGCGAGCCAGTCCGCGCACTTGTTCTTCATGTGCGGCCCTCCACAGTGGCTACATTTTGGTACGGTTTCCCTACAGAAACGCCTGCCGTGTCCATACCCCAGACACATCGAACATTGCACGAGCGGAGACTGGTCTTCCACGCGCACTTTCTGCAGGTCGATGTGAACCGACTTTTGGCACAGCATTCGGTTGTAGATCTGCGGTGAGACTTTGAGCACCACGTGACTCATAAGAGAATTTCGGGCCTTGCGCCTGAACTTTACTTCCATTCGATCCTCCTCCTTTTTGAGGCTGTGGAAGACCGGTCCGTTCTGGTTTCTCAGAGCTGTAGTGATGTCCATATCGCTATTGCACGTCAAGACATCTCTGAGCACCAGCATTGGGTCACGGTTCTCCACCTCCTCAACTAGCAGGTGATCTCCTGCTTCCTTTAGGCGTTCCTTTACTCGCTCTCTTTCTTCTCTTGTCTTACAGCCCATAATCACTTTCTGGTTTTTTGCTTTCCTGACTCTTTCTACTGTTACCCACCCGTCTTTTGCATTTACTGCTTTTCTAATCCTATCCATTACCTCTTCTCCAGTCTCCGTATTGTCCTTTGCGGCAACTACAATGGAGTGCAGCGCCGTCCGTTCAGGCATCAACCTTTTTGGCGGCGCTGCCACAATGCTCGCATAGGATCTCTCTTTCTCCATGGTAACTTCTTGTAAGTTGGAGACTGTCTCTCGTAATTTCTCTATCTCTTTCGTCGCTTTTTCTATTTGGTTTCCTTGAGCTTTTAACATTTCCGTAATCTCTTCCTTTGCTATTTTTTGCTCAATCGCTATACTTTGCACTTGGCTCCAGTCCACCTTTGCTTCCTCGCTATTTCTTGGGTTTTCAACCTGTCCTTCAGAAGCAGCCGCCACGGTGGTCGCAGTTGCTGCAGCACCTGCGGCGGCCTCCTCCTTCAAGAGTCGATAAAGGTGATCCACTGCCAGGGTTATCCCGGCCTTAAGGTCCGTCTTCAAGTTTCGGGACTCACTTAGTTGTGTCTTCGCTCTTTGGAGCCACATTTTACCTGTTTGCACCCTGTCAGTGGGTTTCCCCTGCTCCTGGTTTTGCCCCGAGGAAACACTGGCTATTTCTACGGAAGCTCTTCGCGTCGCCCCCTTACTTTCGTAGGCAGGCACTGCTCTCTGTTCTGGCTTCCTCGTTGTTGCCAAAGTTAAGGCTGCTTTTTGAGGGGAACGTGTTTGAGAGGGTGTCTTTTGTTTTGCGGCTGTAGCTTGAGGTTCCGCTTTCCCGGCCTCCCACTCTCCTATACTACGTCTTACGTTTTGTTTAGAGAGCTCCGTTCCCTCTGCAGTCTTTGGCGATACCATTTGGTCTTTGGAGCTCCCTTGTACGTCTTTTTTGGCAGGTGTGCGATATCCAAACATCTTTGCGGTGGTAGGCAGATAGGGTCGCAAATGAATGTAATATAAAGATTTGCCGACAACAATAAAACAAATTTTAAAAGTAAATTTATAGAGTCTGGCTCTGTATCAGTTTTGGTAGGGCATGTAAAGTACCCTGGTCAAAGTAAAAATGTAAATATGTATAAAGGACGAAACAAAATAAACAGTAAACACAAACAAAATAACTGTGCTTGTACGTAACAGCGTCTTAAACAACTAAGGAGTGGTCCAATCTCGTCTCTACCCAACTTTGTAGCGTTCCTGATAGTTTCAGGTGTCGAAAACCAAAGATCTCTACTTTTTAAAAATTTTCGACTCTATGTAGAGTCAGTTTGACAATCCAGCCAAACAGAGCCCACCGAGACCGTTCCAACGACCCCAAACTCGGGGTACCTAGCCCCAGTGGTTTTGAAGCAATCGAGGTGCAAAAATACTGGTTACGACCCAAGATGGCCACCCAAATATGGTTACACCGCGATTATTTCACGACCAGTGCACCGAATTTCCCCGTGTTTGGGCTCGCCTGCACGTGCCCGACACGACCCAGCCGGCTACAGTGGTTTCAGGCTGAAAAATTTTCAGGCGCTGAAAATTCCCGAAAACCACCAGGGCGGGCAGAGAGCAACCCGCCGATGACCCCAGAGAAAATCCGAGACTTCTACGACCTCTGGTTTAGAAGTTATCAGGCCCCGAAAAATGATCTGACAGTTCGAGAACTGTCAAATCCAAATTTCAAACCTGTATAACTTTCCTTACAGTTGACGTAGAACACTCGAGTTTGGGTTCACTCGGCTTGGCTCGCTCCGCTCCGTCGCGCAAAGTGATCTTCAGGCTCCTGAAAATTCTTGGCGCCGATCCGCCTGAAAACAGGTTTGCCCGACAGAGGAAGCCCCCCCGATCACAGCTGTGAAATCCGCAGCCCTCTGCGACCACTAACCCCAGAGATACGTCGGCTCAAAGTTTTCCAAAATGGCCGCCGAGCTGTCAAATGCCAACTTTAATTGGCCGTAACTCTGCAGCCGTTTGTCCCAGAGAAACGCGGTTTCGAATACCGTGACCGGCTTGACCTCCACTATCCGCCAAGTACGGTTTCAGCGCGAAAAATCTTCAGGCTCTGAAAACGCCTGAAAACCTATTCAGCTAAAAGACAAGATCAGGCCACACAACATTGAAAAAATCCGGAGTTTCTGTGACCAACGGTTCCACTGCTATAATAATTTAAAAATTGTAACCAACAAAACCAAAATGGCGGGTTTGGGCCAAAATCCACAGTTCTTAGTGTTTTTAACCCAACTTTGGGCTTCACTGAGGTCGAATAAAGGGTTTGGACCCAAATCCACCACAAAAATATAATATTTACTATTATTTTAGAATTTATTAAGGAAAAACACAAAAAATTGAATAACTTCGTGACCGCTAACCACAAAAATCTGAAAAAAAATACACAAAATAGCCTAAAATATTGTCTATCTAAAACTATAAAATAAAAAATTTTTTGAAAAGATTTTCAGTGAAAATTTCAGGTTTTCAAAAAATTTTTGATTTTTAATTACTGTCTTAAAACTATTTATTCTAAAAATCCACCAACCATAGGATGTCTTCTTTCTGCAAGCGCGCAAAAGATAGCAGTTGCAGAATGTCGATTTTCCTCTTCGTTTTTCCGCAATTTGACGCCGAATTTTCACTTTTTGAAGTGCTGCCAAAAATCAGCCGACAGCTGGAAAATTCTGCTGATTGCTGGAATATATCTTGAATATGATGTCCTTCTTGCTCCCAAAATTTGGTTGCGCTCGCTCGTCTCGTTTCAATTTTCAGCACCACGTGGTTTTTGGTTTTTCGTCAATTTCATGAAAACCGAAAGGGTTTCAGGGTCGGTGGTGCTGACGAAAGTTGCTGGGTGGTGTTCCCCTCCGATTCCAATGTCAAGGGTGGTTGTGGTGTGTCTCCTGCTCTTCTGGTAGGCGCTGAGAGGTTCTATCTTTGGAAACTAACCTCAAAAAAGGCAGTTTTTGTCTTCCAGCACTGAAAACACTGCAATGAACTGACACTTTCAGCACACAGGGCACACTGTTCCACGCACGCCGATACCAAATTTGTTAAAATCGGTTAACTTTTAACCACTTTAATCGATTTTTTAATACGGAGCAATGCGGTTTTGCGACTTATCTCCACGTGAGCCGGGGGGGAACTGGTTAGGTTAGGTTAGGTTAGGTTAGGTTCCCCCCCATTGGGGTTCTCGCCTTGTCGCGGCGGGGGGGCTTAGTAGCCGTGGAGTGGGCCCACGGCGAAGCGAAGTGGAACCCCGAGGCGGGCGCTGCTCCTGCGGGCTTTGCCCAGGAAGCCCGCAGTCGAGCGGCCACTGTAGGTTGCGGTGTCGTATGGGAGGCACCGCAACTGAGGCGGGCCGCGGTGTTGCATTAGCGACACTGCGGCTGAAGGTTTACGGGGCCGCGGCGGGAGAGGAGTGCCGGTATCACGGTGCGCCGCTCTCCCTGCCTTCCGCGGCCTCGGCGGGGCCGCAGCCGCAGGACTGCGGACACGGTGGGGCCGCAGGGGGAGAGGAGTGTCGGTATTACGATGCGCCGCTCTCCCTACCCTCTGCGGCCGAGGTCCGGGGCGGCGGATGCGGGGAAGTCCGCCAACCCCCGTCCCATGTTCGGGACAGGACCCGAGGTGGCGGCGCGTAGTGTTCCACGCGCGCCCCTCTAGGACGTAGGGGGAGTTTTGTCTCCCCACTACACGGCGGGGCCCGCAGAGGCGGGCCATCACCAGTCGGGGGCCGCGGACGAATTTATAGTTCCCGTAGCCCCCGACGCAGGTGCGAGAGGGAACACCGTGTGGTTTTAGTCGGTAGGTCACCCACTCTGGGTGGAGTCCGACACGCCCCGTCGCCTCCCCGGGCGGCGGATGTCCATGAGGATTTCCACACGCACAAAAAAAAAAAGGTTAGGTTAGGTTAGGTTCGCCGCCGCCGGGATCTCACATTGTGGTGGGGGGGGCTCGGATCGCTGTCGAGTCCACCATGAAGTACCTGGGATTGGTGCTCGACAGCCGATGGGACTTCGGCCCCCACTTCCTGCGGCTGGCGCCAAAGTTGATGGGCGCGGCGGGCGCGCTTTCAACGCTGCTTCCCAATCTTGGAGGCCCGAGCACCGCCTGTAGGCGGTTGTACGTGGGGATCGTGCGATCCATGGCCCTTTACGGGGCCCCGGTGTGGGCGGCCGACCTGACGGCCCGCAGCATCGCGACGCTGCGAAGACCGCAGCGAGCGATGGCCGTCAGAGTCATTCGCGGTTATCGCACGATCTCCTACGAGGCGGCTTGTGCACTGGCCGGATCCCCGCCCTGGGACCTGGAGGCGAAAGTCCTCGCGACCCTGCATTTGTGGCGCGAGGAGGAGCGAACGAGAGGTGTGGGGCCGGTGCAGCGGCAGTTATCGCTGCGCCGGCAGGAGCTCCAGCGGGTCCTGGTGGCGGAATGGCGGGACAGGCTTTCACGCCCTACCGCCGGCCTCGCCACTATCGAGGCGGTCCGGCCAGTGCTCGAGCGCTGGCTCGGGAGGAGGCACGGCTCCCTGACGTTTCGGGCGACGCAGGTGCTCTCGGGGCACGGCTGCTTCGGCAGGTACCTGTGTCGCATAGGCAGGGAGCCGGACGCCCGGTGCCATCACTGCGTCCATTGTCGGGAGGACACGGCGCTGCACACGCTCATTGAGTGTGCAGCTTGGGAGGAGCCGCGCCGTGCCCTCGTCGCTGAGGTAGGAGATGACCTGTCGCTGCCGGCCGTCGTTCGCGCTATGGTCGGCAGCGAAGAGTCATGGGACGCAGTGATTTCCTTCTGCGAAACAGTCATGTCGCAGAAGGAAGCTGCGGAAAGGGAGAGGGAAAGTTCCAGTACCATCCCGACCCGCAGCAGGCGCACCGGGGGCCGTCGGAGGAGGGCAGACAACGCCCTCTTCCAGCCTCCATAAATGGGTCCGGGGGCGGTGGCCGCGGGGATGTCCACCAGCCCCCCTCGTTCCATGTTGGGACCGGACCCGAGGCGGCGGCGCGTAGTGTTCCACGCGCGCCCCTCTAGGATGAAGGGGGAGTTCTGACTCCCCCGTACACGGCGGGGCCTGCAGAGGCGGGCCATCACCAGTCGGGTGCCGCGGACGAATGTACAGTTCCCGTGGCCCCGACGTAGGTGCGAGAGGGAACACCGTGTGGTTTTTAGTCGGTAGGTCACCCACTCTGGGTGGAGTCCGACACGCCCCGTCGCCTTCCCCGGGCGGCGGATGTCCATGAGGATTTTCCACACGCACAAAAAAAAAAAAAAAAAAAAAGGTTAGGTTAGGTTAGGTTAGGTTGGGGTGCTGGGTCAGACAACCTCCTCGTGTGCTCCCGGCTGCTGGTCCTTTCTGGATACGTCCGGGGGGAACAGCAGTTCGTTCGTTATGGAGCCGGTGCATCCTGGGGCACGGGTAATAACTCTCTCCAGTCGGGGAGTCTTATTGCTCGTGCGCTAATAGTCTGACATGGGAGGGGTCCATTCTTTGGACACAGGGGCGTTGCTCCGCGTGTCCCTCTGATCTTAGCAGAGGGCACAGTGGAGTAGCAAGGGCGGGCTCAGGGAGCAGGCAAATGGAAACTTATTTCCCCTGCCACCGTCGTCAAGTCGGAGGGATCTTATTGGGTTCCTCCGCAATTTTAACATTAAAAAAAAAACAAAAAAATTAAAAAATAAAATAAAACACCAAAAAAAGACGTATAGGGGAGATAGGGACCACACCCTTCAAAGGACTAATAATGAAATGGCAAACGTACAAGAATTATTACCCCAGGGCGGTACCGGCTGCTTCGCAGTCGGAGAATCCGCCACGGAACCTTCGGGTTTCGTCTGCCCCTCGTATTCTGGGGGGGGCAACGAATGCCATCCGTCTGCCGGCAACGGCAGCAAGAGCCGAGGAGGCTCACGTCCCTCCGGGGACCAAATCCTTTCCGACCAGGAGTCGTCGAAAGGACATCGGCCGACAAAGCGTCTCCGTGACGAGATGTCGGAGAGCGAGACGGGACTGGGCTCCAGCGAGGAGAACCTGCTGGCGGCCGCCAAAGTTCCAACGGCCAGGAGAGGGGGGAGAGGGTCTGCTCCACCACCATGCTCGCGCGACTCCCGGGGCCGCTTTGTTAAGCGCCCGGACACGCCGATGCACAGCGGTGAGAGCGACTCTGGAGCAGCGGAAGTGGTCACTTCCGCTGACCTAGTCCGCAACAAGGCCGAAATTAGTGCCGCGAGGCGGGACGAACGCCGGGCGTTGGCGACCGACGAGGTCACCGAGCTGGCACGTCGGGCCCGGGAGAGGCGGGCAGCCCTTGCGGCTGACACTGATGGCGTGACGACGGCAGCCTTAAGCCGCCAGGTGACTGATGGCGTGGACGTCATCCTAAAGGTTGCTACTAAGTCCGGCAACCTGAAGGGGACGTTCACGCGTGCCCTCAAGGAGGCTGCCGAGGGGATTAAGGAGGCGGTCGAGGTCCTTCTAGCGTCCTCAGCGTCAGAGGAAACACTCAGGCTCCGGGAGGAGAACGGCCGTCTCCTAGGTAAGGTGGAGGCCCTCGAGCGGGATATTGCCGCTCTAAGGGCCGACTTTAGTCGGCAGCAAGAGCGGCCGTCATACTCCGCCGCTGTCTCCGCCCCGGCTCCCCGGTCGTTGCAGTCAGACCAGGTTGCTGACATTGTGCGGGCCGTCATGCTCCAAGCCGGGGGCATGATGAATGCCCGCCTCGAAGCTTTGGAGCCGAGACTCCTCCCGGCCAAAACCCTCCGACCACCGCTAGCTGCGGACAAACGGAGGATGGAGGAGTCCTCCTCAAGGACGGCACAGCCAACGAAGGTGGCCACAAAGCCGGCGCCAGGGCCGAAAACGGCAACTGCTGCCCCTACCAAACCTGTTGCGTCCCCTCCAGTGGTCGGGGCCGCTCCCACAAAGGCGCCCCTACCCCAGGCGCAGTCTGAGGCTGGTCCATCGAAAGCTGTGTCTTCGAACACACAGCCTCAGAAGGGCAAGAGAGGAAAAAGGAAGAGGAGGTCGGGTGGCGCAAATATCGCCCCTACCACAGCAAGCAGGGCCAATCCAGCTGCCAGTCCCGAAGAAGGGGAATGGCAGACTGTCGAAAATAAAAATAAAAGGAAGAAGGAGAACGCGGCCAGAAACAAGAGCCGGAAGCAGAAGGCTGCAAGGCTACGGGCACCCCGCTCGTCTGCGGTGGTGGTTGCTCTGCAGCCTGGGGCGGAGGAAAGGGGTATTACTTATGCCTCTGTGCTTGCCGAGGCCAAACAAAAGATTGATTTGGCTGGCCTCGGGATTCCCTCCCTTCGCTTCAGGCGGGCCGTCACCGGTGCTCGCATTCTCGAGATCCCTGGAGCAGAGACAGCGGAAAAGGCAGACTCCCTGGCGCAAAAACTGCGGGAGTGCCTCAACGGGGACAGTGTCAAGATCTCCAGACCCACCAAATGCGCGGAGCTTCGCGTGTCGGGTCTGGACGATTCCGTCACCCCGCAGGAGGTGTGCGATGTGGCTGCGCGGATCGGCGGGTGTCCTGTGGGGGACGTGAGGGTCGGAGAGATCCGGATCGGGCCTGATCGCCTCGGCACCGTCTGGATGCGTTGCCCGGTGGCAGCGGCTAAAGTCCTGGCGGGCGTTGACCGTCTGCTGGTTGGATGGTCGTCGGCACAGGTGACGCTGCTGGATTCCAGACCCATACAGTGTTACCGGTGTCTGTATGGCGGGCACGTCCAACACACGTGTTCGTCGGAGGTCGACCGCAGCGGTCAATGCTACCGCTGTAGCCAAAGCGGTCATCGGGCCGTGCAGTGCACTTCCGACCCACACTGTTCCCTGTGCGCTTCGGAGGGAAAGTCCGCGGGCCACCGAGTTGGCGCGAAGAATTGTGTTGCCCGTAAGGGCAAGAAGAAGGGAAAGCCCAACGGGGCTGGGGTCAACCGGACCCCCACTTCGGCCGACTCCCGGCCTGGTAGAGAGGGCACTGAAGAAATGGAGTCTTAATGGCGCACAGCTACCATTTTCTTCAGTGCAACGTCAACCACTCCGCCAGAGCTCAGGATCTTCTCCTTCAGAGCATGGCGGAGTGGTCGATCAACGTGGCCGTGGTCGCCGAGCCATACTTCGTCCCCACCCGAGACAACTGGGTGGGTGATCTGAGCGGTTCGGTGGCCATCATCGGCGGGACTCTTGCCAACGCGTCCCGAGGTCGCGGCTGGGTTGCCGCCCTCGTGGACGACATAGTCACCATCGGGGCATACTTCTCGCCCAACAAGAGTCTCGCCGACTTCGAGAGTTTCCTTGTCGAGTTGGGAGCCGTCGTGGCCCGACACCACCCTCGCCCCGTGTTGCTACTCGGGGACCTCAACGCCAAATCTGCGGCATGGGGATCCCCGGTCACGGATCCCAGGGGTGAGGTGCTGGAGGAGTGGGCCGTCGAGACGGGCATGGTCGTCCTAAACCGGGGGTCAGTTTTCACGTGCGTGCGGCAGCGGGGCGGATCCATCGTGGACGTATCGTTCGCCAGCCCCGCTATAGCGCAGCGCGTCCGCGACTGGCACGTCGCCCAGGAGGTGGAGACGTTGTCGGATCACCGCTACATCCGGTTCGACGTCTCCGCCCAGACCTCGGGTGGTCGCGGCCCATCGACCCCGCAGAGGGACGGCCCACGCTGGGCGCTCACGCGCATTGACAAGGAAGCTCTCGAGGAGGCGGCCATAATTCAGGCCTGGATTAGGGAGTCGGCCGACGGACCCGTCGACGTTGAACGAGAGGCGCAGTGGTTCCGCGGGGCGATGACGCAGATCTGCGACGCGTCCATGCCCCGGGTTCACACACAATCCGCGAAGCGCCAGGTGTACTGGTGGTCTGCTGAGATCGCGCAGCTCCGCGTCACATGCGTGGCGGTCAGGCGCCAGTACACCCACTACCGCAGGAGACGTCGACGGGTCCCCGAAGAGGAGGCCGCGCTGTACGAGGCGTACCGCGCGGCAAAGGAGGCTCTGTGGCTGGCCATCGAAGCGGCGAAGAAGCGATCCAGGGAGGAGATGCTCGAGACCCTGGACAGGGATCCGTGGGGGCGCCCATACCGCATGGTGCGGGGCAAACTTCGCCCGCCCGGCCCCCCACTCATGGAGGGTCTCCAGCCGCAGCTGCTGGAGGATGTCGTTGCAGCTCTCTTCCCTGCTAGAGGAGAACACGCTCCGCCGCCGATGGCTCCGCCCTCAGCCGCAGAGCCTGAAGAAGACGAAGCCAGCGTCCCCGAGGTGACACGACCAGAGCTGGGAGCAGCCGTGGCACGGCTCCGGGCCAAAAACACTGCTCCGGGGCCCGATGGAGTGCCGGGCCGCGCTCTCGTCCTAGCTCTGGAGGAGCTAGAGCCCCAGCTGAGAGGACTCTTCTCGGCGTGCCTAGAGCAGGGCCAGTTTCCCACTCCGTGGAAAACGGGCCGTCTGGTCCTGCTCCGAAAGGCTGGGCGCCCTGCCGACTCACCGTCCGCATACCGGCCCATAGTGCTGCTGGACGAGGTGGGCAAGCTGTTCGAGCGGGTAATTGCAGACCGCCTCGCCAGCCACTTGTTCACAGAGGGGCCGGACTTGGACGACAGCCAGTTCGGCTTTCGGCGTGGGCGCTCCACTATAGACGCCATACTACGAGTGAGAGTCCTGGCGGAGGAAGCGGTGTCCCGGGGTGGGGTGGTGTTGGCGGTGTCCTTGGACATCACCAACGCCTTCAACACCCTGCCCTGGAGTTGTATTAGGGAGGCCCTGCGATACCATAGGGTGCCTCCCTACCTCCGCCGCATCGTTGGGGCCTATCTGGAAGACAGGTGTGTCACCTACAGGGGACGCGATGGCACAGGCCAGCGCGAGATGTCGTGCGGTGTTCCACAGGGCTCGGTTTTGGGCCCTCTCCTGTGGAACATCGGGTACGACTGGGTGCTGAGGGGCGAGCTGTCGCCGGGGGTGAACCTGACGTGTTACGCAGACGACACGCTGGTCACCGCTCGGGGCAGCTCGCACAGGGAGGCAGCGTTGATAGCTACGGGTGCGGTCTCACAGGTGGTGGGCCGCATACGGCGCCTCGGCCTGGAAGTGGCCCTCAACAAGTCGGAGGCCATCGCTTTTCATGGCCCCCGACGGGCGCCGCCGCCGGGATCACACATTGTGGTCGGGGGGGCTCGTATCGCTGTCGAGTCCACCATGAAGTACCTGGGATTGGTGCTCGACAGCCGGTGGGACTTCGGCCCCCACTTCCTGCGGCTGGCGCCAAAGTTGATGGGCGCGGCGGGCGCGCTTTCAACGCTGCTTCCCAACTTGGGAGGGCCAAGCACCGCCTGTAGGCGGTTGTACGTGGGGATCGTGCGATCCATGGCCCTTTACGGGGCCCCGGTGTGGGCGGCCGACCTGACGGCCCGCAGTATCGCGACGCTGCGAAGACCGCAGCGAGCGATGGCCGTCAGGGTCATCCGCGGTTATCGCACGATCTCCTACGAGGCGGCTTGTGCACTGGCCGGATCCCCGCCCTGGGACCTGGAGGCGAAAGTCCTCGCGACCCTGCATTTGTGGCGCGAGGAGGAGCGAACGAGAGGTGTGGGGCCGGTGCAGCGGCAGTTATCGCTGCGCCGGCAGGAGCTCCAGCGGGTCCTGGTGGCGGAATGGCGGGACAGGCTTTCACGCCCTACCGCCGGCCTCGCCACTATCGAGGCGGTCCGGCCAGTGCTCGAGCGCTGGCTCGGGAGGAGGCACGGCTCCCTGACGTTTCGGGCGACGCAGGTGCTCTCGGGGCACGGCTGCTTCGGCAGGTACCTGTGTCGCATAGGCAGGGAGCCGGACGCCCGGTGCCATCACTGCGTCCATTGTCGGGAGGACACGACGCTGCACACGCTCATTGAGTGTGCAGCTTGGGAGGAGCCGCGCCGTGTCCTCGTCGCTGAGGTGGGAGACGACCTGTCGCTGCCGGCCGTCGTTCGTTCTATGGTCGGCAGCGAAGAGTCTTGGGACGCAGTGATTTCCTTCTGCGAAACTGTCATGTCGCAGAAGGAAGCTGCGGAAAGGGAGAGGGAAAGTTCCAGTACCATCCCGACCCGCAGCAGGCGCACCGGGGGCCGTCGGAGGAGGGCAGACAACGCCCTCTTCCAGCCTCCATAAATGGGTCCGGGGGCGGTGGCCGCGGGGATGTCCACCTGCCCCCCTTGTTCCATGTTGGGACCGGACCCGAGGCGGCGGCGCGTAGTGTTCCACGCGCGCCCCTCTAGGATGGAGGGGGAGTTCTGACTCCCCCGTACACGGCGGGGCCCGCAGAGGCGGGCCATCACCAGTCGGGGGCCGCGGACGAATGCATAGTTCCCGTGGCCCCGACGTAGGTGCGAGAGGGAACACCGTGTGGTTTTTAGTCGGTAGGTCACCCACTCTGGGTGGAGTCCGACACGCCCCGTCGCCTTCCCCGGGCGGCGGATGTCCATGAGGATTTTCCACACGCACAAAAAAAAAAAAAAAAAAAAAAGGTTAGGTTAGGTTAGGTTAGGTTAGGTTAGGTTAGGTTAGGTTAGGTTAGGTTCGCGGGGCTCGGGATTCCTTCCCTGCGTTTCAGGCGGGCCATCACTGGAGCCCGCATACTAGAGATCCCCGGGGTGGCAACAGTAGGAAAGGCAGACTCCCTCGCACAAAAACTGCGGGAGTGCCTAAACGGGGACAACGTTAAAATCTCCAGACCCACCAAATGCGCGGAGCTGCGCGTGTCGGGTCTGGACGATTCTGTCTCCCCGCAGGAGGTGTGCGATGTGGCTGCGCGGATCGGCGGGTGTCCTGTGGGGGACGTAAGGGTCGGAGAGATCCGGATCGGGCCTGATGGCCTCGGCACCGTCTGGGTGCGCTGCCCGGTGGCAGCGGCTAAAGTCCTGGCGGGCGTTGACCGTCTGCTGGTTGGATGGTCGTCGGCACAGGTGACACTGCTGGATGCCAGACCCATGCAGTGTTACCGGTGTCTGTACGGCGGGCACGTTCAGCACACGTGCTCGTCAGAGGTCGACCGCAGCGGTCAATGCTACCGCTGCAGCCAGAGCGGTCATCGGGCTGTGCAGTGCACTTCCGACCCACATTGTTCCCTGTGCGCCTCGGAGGGAAAGTCTGCGGGCCACCGCGTTGGCGCCAAGAACTGTGTTGCCCGCAAAGGCAAGAAAAAGGGAAAGCCCAGTGGGGCTGGGGTCAACCAGACCCCCACTTCGGCCGACTCCCGGCCTGGTAGAGAGGGCACTGAAGAAATGGAGTCTTAATGGCGCACCGCTACCATTTTCTTCAGTGCAACGTCAACCACTCCGCCAGAGCTCAGGATCTTCTCCTTCAGAGCATGGCGGAGTGGTCGATCCATGTGGCCGTGGTCGCCGAGCCGTACTTCGTCCCCGCCCGAGACAACTGGGTGGGTGACTTGAGCGGCACGGTGGCCATTATCGGCGGGACTCTTGTCAACGCGTCCCGAGGTCGCGGCTGGGTGGCCGCCCTCGTGGACGGCATCGTCACCATCGGGGCATACTTCTCGCCCAACAAGAGTCTCGCCGACTTCGAGAGCTTCCTCGTCGAGTTGGGGGCCGCCGTGGCCCGACACCACCCTCGCCCCGTGCTGTTACTCGGGGACCTCAACGCCAAATCTGCGGCTTGGGGATCCCCGGTCACGGATCCTAGGGGCGAGGTGTTGGAGGAATGGGCAGTCGAGGCGGGCCTGGTCGTCCTGAATCGGGGGTCAGTTTTCACGTGCGTGCGGCAGCGGGGCGGATCCATCGTGGACGTATCGTTCGCCAGCCCCGCTATAGCGCAGCGCGTCCGCGACTGGCACGTCGCCCAGGAGGTGGAGACGTTGTCGGACCACCGCTACATCCGGTTCGACGTCTCCGCCCAGACCTCGGGCGGTCGCGGCCCATCGACCCCGCAGAGGGACGGCCCACGCTGGGCGCTCACGCGCATTGACAAGGAAGCTCTCGAGGAGGCGGCCATAATTCAGGCCTGGATTAGGGAGTCGGCCGACGGACCCGTCGACGTCGAACGAGAGGCGCAGTGGTTCCGCGGGGCGATGACGCAGATCTGCGACGCGTCCATGCCCCGGGTCCACACACAACCCGCGAAGCGTCAGGTGTACTGGTGGTCTGCTGAGATCGCGCAGCTCCGCGTCACATGCGTGGCGGTCAGGCGCCAGTACACCCACTACCGCAGGAGACGTCGACGGGTCCCCGAAGAGGAGGCCGCGCTGTACGAGGCGTACCGCGCGGCGAAGGAGGCTCTGTGGCTGGCCATCGAAGCGGCGAAGAAGCAATCCAGGGAGGAGATGCTGGAGACCCTGGACAGGGATCCGTGGGGGCGCCCATACCGCATGGTGCGGGGCAAACTTCGCCCGCCCGGCCCCCCACTCATGGAGGGTCTCCAGCCGCAGCTGCTGGAGGATGTGGTTGCAGCTCTCTTCCCTGCGAGAGGAGAACACGCTCCGCCGCCGATGACTCCGCCCTCAGCTGCAGAGCCTGAAGAAGAAGCCAGCGTCCCCGAGGTGACACGACCAGAGCTGGGAGCAGCCGTGGCACGGCTCCGGGCCAAAAACACTGCTCCGGGGCCCGATGGAGTGCCGGGCCGCGCTCTCGTCCTCGCTCTGGAAGAGCTAGAGCCCCAGCTGAGAGGACTCTTCTCGGCGTGCCTAGAGCAGGGCCAGTTTCCCACTCCGTGGAAAACGGGCCGTCTGGTCCTGCTCCGAAAGGCTGGGCGCCCTGCCGACTCACCGTCCGCATACCGGCCCATAGTGCTGCTGGACGAGGTGGGCAAGCTGTTCGAGCGGGTTATTGCAGACCGCCTCGCCAGCCACTTGTTCACAGAGGGGCCGGACTTGGACGACAGCCAGTTCGGCTTTCGGCGTGGGCGCTCTACCATCGACGCCATACTACGAGTGAGAGTCCAGGCGGAGGAAGCGGTGTCCCGGGGTGGGGTGGTGCTGGCGGTGTCCTTAGACATCACCAACGCCTTCAACACCCTGCCCTGGAGTTGTATTAGGGAGGCCCTGCGATACCATAGGGTGCCTCCCTACCTCCGCCGCATCGTTGGGGCCTATCTGGCAGACAGGTGTGTCACCTATAGGGGACGCGATGGCACAGGCCAGCGCGAGATGTCGTGCGGTGTTCCACAGGGCTCGGTTTTGGGCCCTCTCCTGTGGAACATCGGGTACGACTGGGTGCTGAGGGGCGAGCTGTCGCCGGGGGTGAACCTGACGTGTTACGCAGACGACACGCTGGTCACCGCTCGGGGCAGCTCGCACAGGGAGGCAGCGTTGATAGCTACGGGTGCGGTCTCACAGGTGGTGGGCCGCATACGGCGCCTCGGCCTGGAGGTGGCCCTCAACAAGTCGGAGGCCATCGCTTTTCATGGCCCCCGACGGGCGCCGCCGCCGGGATCACACATTGTGGTCGGGGGGGCTCGTATCGCTGTCGAGTCCACCATGAAGTACCTGGGATTGGTGCTCGACAGCCGGTGGGACTTCGGCCCCCACTTCCTGCGGCTGGCGCCAAAGTTGATGGGCGCGGCGGGCGCGCTTTCAACGCTGCTTCCCAACTTGGGAGGGCCAAGCACCGCCTGTAGGCGGTTGTACGTGGGGATCGTGCGATCCATGGCCCTTTACGGGGCCCCGGTGTGGGCGGCCGACCTGACGGCCCGCAGTATCGCGACGCTGCGAAGACCGCAGCGAGCGATGGCCGTCAGGGTCATTCGCGGTTATCGCACGATCTCCTACGAGGCGGCTTGTGCACTGGCCGGATCCCCGCCCTGGGACCTGGAGGCGAAAGTCCTCGCGACCCTGCATTTGTGGCGCGAGGAGGAGCGGACGAGAGGTGTGGGGCCGGTGCAGCGGCAGTTATCGCTGCGCCGGCAGGAGCTCCAGCGGGTCCTGGTGGCGGAATGGCGGGACAGGCTTTCGCGCCCTACCGCCGGCCTCGTCACTATCGAGGCGGTCCGGCCAGTGCTCGAGCGCTGGCTCGGGAGGAGGCACGGCTCCCTGACGTTTCGGGCGACGCAGGTGCTCTCGGGGCACGGCTGCTTCGGCAGGTACCTGTGTCGCATAGGCAGGGAGCCGGACGCCCGGTGCCATCACTGCGTCCATTGTCGGGAGGACACGGCGCTGCACACGCTCATAGAGTGTGCAGCTTGGGAGGAGCCGCGCCGTGTCCTCGTCGCTGAGGTGGGTTCTGACCTATCGCTGCCGGCCGTCGTTCGCGCTATGGTCGGCAGCGAGGAGTCTTGGGACGCAGTGATTTCCTTCTGCGAAACTGTCATGTCGCAGAAGGAAGCTGCGGAAAGGGAGAGGGAAAGTCTGAGTACCATCCCGATCCGCAGCAGGCGCACCGGGGGCCGTCGGAGGAGGGACAACGCCCTCTTCCAGCCTCCGTAAATGGGTCCGGGGGCGGTGGCCGCGGGGATGTCCACCAGCCCCCCTCGTTCCATGTTGGGACCGGACCCGAGGCGGCGGCGCGTAGTGTTCCACGCGCGCCCCTCTAGGATGGAGGGGGAGTTCTGACTCCCCCGTACACGGCGGGGCCCGCAGAGGCGGGCCATCACCAGTCGGGGGCCGCGGACGAATGCATAGTTCCCGTGGCCCCGACGTAGGTGCGAGAGGGAACACCGTGTGGTTTTTAGTCGGTAGGTCACCCACTCTGGGTGGAGTCCGACACGCCCCGTCGCCTCCCCGGGCGGCGGATGTCCATGAGGATTTTCCACACGCACAAAAAAAAAAAAAAAAAAAAGGTTAGGTTAGGTTAGGTTAGGTTTTTTTTTTTTTTTTTTTTTTTTTTTTTTTTTTTATACTAGCTCCGCTAACAAAACGTTGGCGCCTTTTCGAAGCCTGTTTCTCTTTCATTCCAGTTCTCACTTTTATGCCTCTCGTACTTCCATTCCTCATACTGTATCTTTCTTGCTTTCATCTCCTTTCAGTCTCATAGGTGGGATTCCCATTTTTTCTAATCCTAATCTTGACTATCTATTTGACTTTTAGTACTTAGGTTTCTTATGGGGAAATGATTATTACTCTCAAATTTATTGTTTTACAGTTATACAATTTTGTTATTGCTACATTTAATGCTATTTTACATACTTAATGCTATTCTTATATCTATTTCGATACACATTTTACTCTCTTATATTACTGCTATTTAATATACTTAATTCTACTTATTTCTATGTTGACATTGAAATATCTTAATATTTTATGGAACATAGATTATTATACCGATTTATTCCTTTCTATTACTTTTTCTGCGATTTTAATGCAGTAATTTATAAGTTTTTGCCTTTGTTTACCACTCATCACCTCCCATATATTTTCCTTAGTTATTTTGACCTTTAGTTCCTGCTCCAGGTTGTACCGCTCTGAATCGTATACAGGACAGTCAACGAGTATGTGTGGGATGGTCTCACCTACATCGGGGTCGCAGATGCAGGATGGGCTCTCCTTGCACTTGAAGCGATTCAAATACCCGGAGAACCCACCATGCCCTGTTAATACCTGCGTGAGCACGCCCGTTGGCTGCACCTGTCTTACAATACGGAAGGCAGCTACTGCGTCAGGAAGGAACATTTTCGTCACCGAGGCAGTCTCGCCAGACACATATCTCCGATTCCATTCATCGAGTGATCCCATGCGGATCTGGCTTCTGATGAATGAAATCGGACATCGGTCATAGTCCGGCTTCCTCCGTGACGACAATGCTGCCTCCTTGGCCAGCTCGTCCGCACGCTCATTCCCCGGCAGGCCCGCGTGGGCCTTTATCCAAAACAAAGACACAGCTTTGCTTTGGTCCGAGGCCTGAGCCAAGTTGGCTCGTGCGCGGACCGCCAGGGGATGGAGAGAGCTACAGTTTGCAAGCGTCTGCAATGCGGACATTGAGTCACTGTACAAACCATAGCTCACCTCATTGCGCCTGAGGATCACGTCCGTTGCTTTGCAAATGGCCAAGAGTTCCGCCTGATAGACTGTGCAGTACGCGGCGAGGCAAAGCTTGAGGTTCTTGACTTCGCCTTCATTATCCCATATGGATAATGCGGCTCCGACCTTCCCCTCAATCTTGCTGCCGTCAGTGAAGATTCGCACTGTCTGCACATTGTTGCAGTCGAGCTGCTGTTGGTCTGTCAGGCAGATGAACTCAAGGGGCATTTGCGATGCTGGATGAGGGGCTTCTGCAAATCTTACCGCACCCTCAATCTCCCGGTCTCCTGGCACATACCGGGATGACCCTCTCCTCGCCTCATACATGGCTGCTGCCTCCTGTATGCGCAGGTCTAGAGGTAGTATTCCGGATAGTGCCAGTGCCGAGTTCAGAGAGACGGTACGGTAGGACTTGCAGAGCTTCTGGGCGAATCCTCGTTGGACAGAGCTTAGCTTCTTCCGTATCCCTAGCTTTTTCACGGCGGGAGCCCAGGCGCCGGCCGC
Organism: Subacronicta megacephala; assembly: GCA_958496365.1. NCBI lineage: Eukaryota > Metazoa > Arthropoda > Insecta > Lepidoptera > Noctuidae > Subacronicta > Subacronicta megacephala. Next base: position 19,876 of record OY292520.1, on the reverse strand, counting down.
GTATGTGACGATAGGTTCTATTTTAGCAGTGTAAATTGTGTGGATGACCTCCCTGTTCAACCCCCAACTGACCTTGGCCGCTCGAGCCAGCTGCTTGTAGATTTCGGTGGCCTTCTTGCAGGTGTTTGCCACATGGTCGTTGAAGGTTAATTTGTCATCAATGGTTAACCCCAGCAGTTTGATCTTTTTGACCAAGCCAATGTCGACCCCGGCCATGCTCAGGGCTGGGGTGTCGTACTTAAGCTTGTTGGTTATAAGCATCGCACAGGTTTTGTGCGGTGCAAACCTAAGCTTATTTCGGACACCCCAGTTCTGAACATGGGCGAGGGCTGCATTAGCTGTTCTAGTTATGTCGCTTGCTGTGTTGCCGTCCACCACTAGAACAATATCGTCCGCGAAGGCCTGGACGTAATATGCCTTTTTCTCCAACTCCTGAAGCAATGGATCCAGTAGAAGATTCCACAGTATTGGACCGCCAATTGACCCTTGGACACAGCCTTTGTTTGTCTCTAACGTGCATTCTTCCCCGGCATATCTTACCCTAACTTTTCTATTGTCGAGGTAGCTGTCTAGTAGCCTCCTGGTGTTCACCGGGCACTTTTCCTCAGCCAGTCTGACTTTGATAGCTGGCCACCATGCGCTGTCGAAGGCGCCCTCTATATCCAACGACACCAGGACAATTAGCTTCTTCAGCCTCAACTTGTCCTGTACGTGCTTTATTAGAGTGTAGAGGGCGTCTTCGGTGCTCTTCTGGGGCATAAAGCCAAACTGACGAGTACTAAGCCGCGGCACAAGCTGCCATTTGATCCTTGCTACTACCATCCTCTCCAGGACCTTCCCCAAGACCGGCAGTAAACCTATCGGTCTGTATGACTTGGGGGGTTAGGTTAGGTTAGGTTAGGTTAGGTTAGGTTAGGTTAGGTTAGGTTAGGTTAGGTTAGGTTAGGTTAGGTTAGGTTGACGCAGTGATTTCCTTCTGCGAAACTGTCATGTCGCAGAAGGAAGCTGCGGAAAGGGAGAGGGAAAGTCTGAGTACCATCCCGATCCGCAGCAGGCGCACCGGGGGCCGTCGGAGGAGGGCAGACAACGCCCTCTTCCAGCCTCCGTAAATGGGTCCGGGGGCGGTGGCCGCGGGGATGTCCACCAGCCCCCCTCGTTCCATGTTGGGACCGGACCCGAGGCGGCGGCGCGTAGTGTTCCACGCGCGCCCCTCTAGGATGGAGGGGGAGTTTTGACTCCCCCGTACACGGCGGGGCCCGCAGAGGCGGGCCATCACCAGTCGGGTGCCGCGGACGAATGTACAGTTCCCGTGGCCCCGACGTAGGTGCGAGAGGGAACACCGTGTGGTTTTTAGTCGGTAGGTCACCCACTCTGGGTGGAGTCCGACACGCCCCGTCGCCTTCCCCGGGCGGCGGATGTCCATGAGGATTTTCCACACGCACAAAAAAAAAAAAAAAAAAAGGTTAGGTTAGGTTAGGTTAGGTTAGGTTAGGTTAGGTTAGGTTAGGTTAGGTTAGGTTAGGTTAGGTTGAGGACACGGCGCTGCACACGCTCATTGAGTGTGCAGCTTGGGAGGAGCCGCGCCGTGTCCTCGTCGCTGAGGTGGGAGACGACCTGTCGCTGCCGGCCGTCGTTCGTTCTATGGTCGGCAGCGAAGAGTCTTGGGATGCAGTGATTTCCTTCTGCGAAACTGTCATGTCGCAGAAGGAAGCTGCGGAAAGGGAGAGGGAAACCATCCCGATCCGCAGCAGGCGCACCGGGGGCCGTCGGAGGAGGGCAGACAACGCCCTCTTCCAGCCTCCGTAAATGGGTCCGGGGGCGGTGGCCGCGGGGATGTCCACCTGCCCCCCCTTGTTCCATGTTGGGACCGGACCCGAGGCGGCGGCGCGTAGTGTTCCACGTGCGCCCCTCTAGGATGGAGGGGGAGTTTTGACTCCCCCGTACACGGCGGGGCCCGCAGAGGCGGGCCATCACCAGTCGGGGGCCGCGGACGAATGCATAGTTCCCGTGGCCCCGACGTAGGTGCGAGAGGGAACACCGTGTGGTTTTTAGTCGGTAGGTCACCCACTCTGGGTGGAGTCCGACACGCCCCGTCGCCTTCCCCGGGCGGCGGATGTCCATGAGGATTTTCCACACGCACAAAAAAAAAAAAAAAAAGGTTAGGTTAGGTTAGGTTAGGTTAGGTTAGGTTAGGTTAGGTTAGGTTAGGTTAGGTTAGGTTAGGTTAGGTTAGGTTAGGTTAGGTTAGGTTAGGTTAGGTTAGGTTAGGTTAGGTTAGGTTAGGTTAGGTTAGGTTTTTTTTTTTTTTTTTTTTTTTTTTTTTTTTTTTTTTTTTTTTTTTTTTTTTTTTTTTTAATGCTAGTTCCTCCGACATGGTTTTCGGAGACCTTATTAATCTGTTACTCTTCCATTCCAGTTCTATCAATTATGCTTCTCGTACTTTCATTCTACATACTATTTCTTTCTATCATACATCCACTTTCATACCGTATGGGTGGGACTCCCATTCCCTATTCTATATATTTATTTTAACTACTGCTTATTTAGCGTTCTTTATTTAGGGGAAATAAGTTTTGTCAGTTGTCTTTTATTTTACATTTCAGGTTTTCTTAATATTATTACAGTTTTCCTACTTATTTTAATATTTTTATTCTACAAGTTTTACTTATTCTAATTACTACTAGGTACAGTATTTTTCAATAACTTATTCTATTACAATCTATGCTTACACTATATATTTTTACAATACATGTGAAGTATAGTATTTATTATCATGTTTTATTTCTGTTTATCACCACTTCACATATTTTTGTGCAGTAATTTATGAATACTGTTCTCTGTTTCCCTGCCATTATGTACTTTATGTTGTCTTTATTTATTTGTACGTCTAATACATTTTCCAGCCTGTATCGCTCAGCCGCAAACACCGGACAATCGGTTAGTAGGTGGGGTATAGATTCCTCGACCCCGGGGTCACAGATGCACGATGGGTTCTCCTTACACTTGAACCGGTTCAAGTATTCAGAGAACCCACCGTGCCCCGTCATGATTTGTGTAGTTATTTTATTAGGTTTCAATTTAGGGATTATCCTGTATGCCGCCACCGCATCCGGGAAGAACATTCTGGTTACTGAGGCCGTCCGACCCGAGGTGTACCTCCGATTCCATTCATCGAGCGTCTGCACACGAATGTGTCGCTTGATGAATGAGATCGGACACAAATCGTAGTCAGGCTTCCTCTTGCTATCCATGGCGGCTTCCTTTGCCAGCTGATCCGCCCTTTCGTTGCCCTCAAACCCTGCGTGTGCCTTTATCCAGAACAAGTGAACCATCTTGTTCTGGTGGGATATAGCTGCTAGGTTATCCCTGGCTTCCACCGCTAGGGGGTGAAGGCAGCTGTGGTTTTTCACTGTCTGGAGAGCCGCCATGGAATCGCTGTATACCCCGAAGCTGGCTGCCGATTGCTTCCGGATCTCCCTGGTTGCCCGGCATATTGCCAGGAGTTCAGCCTGGTAGACCGTGCAGTAGTCTGACAGCGCCAACCTGATAGTGCGCGCCTCGGTGTCACCCCTCCATATGGATAGAGCGGCACCGACGCGCCCCCCTATCTTACTACCGTCTGTGTAGATTTTCACTTCCAGGTTGGCGCTGCCCTCCACCTGGTCACGGTCCCCCAGGCACGCGAAGTCCAGGTCAATGCGCCTGGCCGGATGTGGGGACTCCAGTGCGGGTGCCATCCGCTCCACCTCCCTATCCTTCAGCACCGGCTGGGGGACCCCCCTCTTGGCTTCGTAGAACGAGGCCACCTCACGAACTCTGAGGTCCAGGGGGAGTATCCCAGCCAGCAGCAGAGCGGAATTCAGGGAGACAGTGCGGTAGGCTTTGCACATTTTCTGTGCAATGCCGCGTTGCACGGCAGCCAGCTGCTTGGCCACTCCCAGTTTGTTCGCCGCCGGGGCCCATACGCTGGCAGCATACAGGATGATCGGCTCAACTACCGCGACATATATTGTCTTGATGACCTCCGGGTTTAATCCCCAGCTAACCCTCGCTGCCCTACTCAGCTGTTGGTGAACGGCTATGGCCTTACGGCAGACGTTTGCGACGTGGGTGTTGAATGTCAGCTTATCGTCGATGGTGACCCCTAGCAGCTTGATCTCCCTGGCCATTACTATGTCGACCCCTCCCATGCTCAGGCGTGGGGTGTCGTATTTGAGTTTCCTTGTAATTGTAATGGCGCTCGTTTTATGTGGTGCAAATTTGAGCTTATTTACGACACCCCACGCCCGAACATAGTCGAGGGTGACATTGGCTCTCTGTTCGACCTCGGCTGCGGTTTCACCATCGAAGACAAGCACGACGTCGTCAGCAAACGCCTGCACGTGTTCACCCCTATGTTCAAGGCCCTTCAGAAGCGGGTCCAGAAGCAGGTTCCACAAGATGGGGCCCCCTATCGAGCCCTGTACACAGCCCTTGCTAGTGGCCTTGGTATATTCCTCGCCGGCGTAGCGAACCCTGACACTTCTGTCCCTCAGGTAGCTGTCTATGACCCTTCTCAGGTTCACTGGACACTTTTCCTCAGCCAGTCGGACCCTGATAGCCGGCCACCAGGCGCTGTCGAAGGCTCCCTCTATGTCCAATGATACTAAGGTGATTATTCTTTTCTGTAGTAGCTTGCTATGAATGTGCTTCATTAAAACGTAGAGGGAGTCCTCGGTACTCCTCTGTGGTTAGGTTAGGTTAGGTTAGGTTAGGTTAGGTTAGGTTAGGTTAGGTTAGGTTAGGTTAGGTTAGGTTAGGTTAGGTTAGGTTAGGTTAGGTTTTTTTTTTTTTTTTTTTTTTTTTCGTGGGAGAAGGAAAATCCTCATGGATACGTGTGGCCCGTACCACACGCATGCCCGACTCCACTGGAAATTTCTCCCAGTGACCTACGGACTAAAAACCTTCCCCCGGATATATGGAAAGAAAAGGGTAACGCTTGGGATACGTCTGCACCTTTTCTGGGTGAGAGAGGATGGCAGGAATTGAGAGAGGTTGGAGTAGAGTTTGTGAAAGGATGGATAAATATTGACCGGGTATACACATAAATATATTTAATAAATACAACAATATGTCCTCCCCTGCGGCCCAAAGAAGCAGGTATGAGCCTGCGAAATTGTGCCCCAGAGGACGGCATTTGTAGAGTCGCGAGGAAGAGATATAAGTTTTTTTTTTTTTTTTTTTTTTTTTTTTTTTTTTTTTTTTTTTTTTTTTTTGATATAGAAAGAACCAATTTTAATATACGTTAGTCTTAACTAGCTAGAGTATGTGATTGACATTAAGTTGATGAGATCGGTAAGAAGGTGTCGAAGGGATGACGGAGGTCCGTTTTCAGCTGTTGAAGTGTTTTAACTCTTTGACTATGTAAAATATGTGGTTGTGGAAACTATCAATAGTGCTCTGACGTTTAAGCACTACTGCTATATTGTAGGGGTCACTGACGTTTTGGGGTGCAATGGATAGGTAGTCAGCCCTAGTTGACGCAAACCTAGGACAGTCGCGTACGAGGTGACGCATAGATTGGATAGTGACATCGTCACAGGGGCACCTATCATTTTGAGAGATTTTAAATCTGTACAGGTACTCCTTATGATATCCATGATTGGAAAGGAATTGTGTTATTGCAAAGTTTGGTCTGATCACTTTAAGGTAAGTTTGTAGGTCATTATATGTGGGTAGAAGAGTTTTTATGTAGGTCGAATTATCATATAATTCGGCCGAAGATGTAAAAGATAGTTCACGATTGCGGAGTTTAATATGGCTAGTGGGAATGTGTAAGTAGTCGGGGGTGCGATGGAGAAGAGCAGCCGATTTGGCCGCAGAATCCGCCAACTCATTGCCGACGATGCCAACATGAGATTTGATCCAGGCGAACTCAACAGCCAAGCCAGCCGACCGGGCATCGTGAATAAGATGGTGAATCGACACAGCGAAATGATTTGCACTATTAGGGTTTGAGAGTTCGGTCAGGGCGGATCTACAGTCAGACAGAATGATTGAGAGGGGAACGTTATTGCTCAGGATCCAGCGACAGGAGTACTCAATAGCGAGAAGCTCCGCCTGAAACACCGAACAACAGTCGTGGAGTTTGAGTTTCTTGGTGGTGATGGTGGTATTGTTGGGATGGCAAATGACAACAGCGGCACCCACTTTGCCGTCGTGTTTACTGCCGTCCGTGTAGATTCGGACGGCAGAGTCAGGGGCGATGGAGCCGATGTCGGCTTGGGAAAGAGCATCCGAAAATTGGACACTGATTCGATCGGAGGGATGAAGGAGCAGCGAGGGGTGTGTGAGGGTTTCGATGGGGATATCAGAGGGAAGGAATCTAGAAGCACCTGTCAACTTAGTGATTTCATTGTCGGCGAATTCTCTTATTTTAGCGGGAAGTGGGGTGAGTCTGGCAAGTGAAATAGCGGTTGGAGTATTGACAGTGCGGAACCCCTGGATAATTTTGAGAGCAAAAAGTCTTTGTAGAGATAGAAACTTTTTCCGTATGTACTCGTATTCGAGAGCGCCAGACCATATGCTACTAGCATAACAAATGATCGGCTGGATGACGTGCTCGTATATTATCCGGGCGTTTTCGGGGTGGACACCCCAGGTAGGTCTTATGAAGAGGTTGAGTCTGTTGAGGAGTTTTTTCGCTTTATCAATGACATATAAGCTATGCTTGACGAATCTAAGTTTTTTGTCTATTATGACGCCGAGGTATTTGATCTCATTGACAAAGGAGAGACTACGGCCATTGATGGTTATGCGACACCGGGCAGATTTGTTAGTGAAACCCATAATTTGGGTCTTATCTGGGCCAAAAGTGAGCTTGACCGAGGCGCCCCAGTCAATAACCCGCGACAACGCCACATTAGTGACGTCCTCTAGTTCCTCCACTGAACCAGCGTGGGAAATGAGGAGGACGTCGTCGGCATATGCCTGAATGTGGCATCCCCCAGGGAGATCCGTCGCCAGGAGTTCGTCTAAGATGATATTCCACAACAATGGGCCACACACTGAACCCTGTATGCAGCCCATTGTCATGGACTTGTTCACCTGACAATCAGCAAAATTTATTTCGACCTTTCGGTCTTCTATATAATTGAGAAGAGTATTGTAGATGTTTAGGGGACAGTTGGTCTTTCTCAGACGTGCGAAAATAGCAGGCCACCAGGCGTGGTCGAATGCAGCCCTGATATCAAGGGACGCGACGATCACCAACTCTTTGTTGGCTATCGCACGCCTTACTTCGTCGAGGGCGCTATGAACCGCCTGATGGGTGGAGGTGCGGAGCTTAAAACCAAATTGGCGGGGAGATGAAGAGTTGGTTGTATTAAGGTGATGTGTAAGTCTGTTCGTTAGTAATTTTTCGAGGAGTTTGCCAAATACGTTGATGAGACCTATGGGTCTATATGAGGAGAGTGTGGAGTAGTCAGCCCGGCCTGGTTTTGGAATTATTTTTGCAGTGGCAACCTTCCATGCCTTAGGAAAGTAGTGCAAATAGAAGCAACGGTTTAAGAGGTCCGATATTATTTGGGGAAATGCTTTAACAAATTGGAGGCAAATGTCTGCGGTAAGGTGGTCAATACCTGGTGCCCTTTTGTGGTTCATTGATTTGATACATTCCGATATCTCAGTAAACGTAAATGGGGGATCGAGGGGAGTGTCAAGGGGTTGGTGCATGAGCACTCTGAAATGTCTCTGTTCATCGGTGTAGTCAGGGGAGTCATCGGGGTAGAATTTGTTTAGTAGAGCCATGGCTGTGTCATGAGAGTTAGTGGTGAAGGATCCGTCATCCAATTTGAGGGTGGAAGGGGGCTGCCGTAAGGGGGGAGTCTTTATGATGCGATTCGTGACCGAATACACATCCTCTTTTTTCTGCTTATTGCAGAACTCACGGAAGTGCTCGGTGGATGCAGCGCGAATCGCATCACTATACTCACCGCGGACTCGGATGTTCTCGGCGACGAGATCCTCCATGGGGCGGCCACGACGACGGCTATTTGCCATCCGGTGGTGGACAGCGAGGACCCTGTGCTTAATAGCCTCGAGGTCGTCGCTCCACCAGGGGGCGCGGTGGGAAAATCTGGACTTACGAGGTAAAAGTTTGTCGCACGCTCGCGTGATACTAGAGGTCATTTGGTGGATATAGGCGTCAATTTCAGGGGGTCCATAGGTGGTGATGGGGGCATTGACATCGAGGCTGCCGCTCACCTCCCGAGCAAAACGATCCGACAGAAGGTCCCATCTGGTATCGGCAGTGTTATACCTGTATGTAGAGGACTTCAGGTTCTTTGTTGGGGTTGACCTACCAAGGGAGAACTCAAATGTGATGGAGTTGTGCTCAGAAGAGGGACAGATGGTGGAGTCCACTGTCCAGTTAGAGACACGTGCTTGTTCAATATTATTGATGAGTGTGATGTCAATAATAGAAGTGCGGATATTGTTGTGTGTAGTAGTTACGAAAGTGGGCATAGTACCCACGTTGCAAATGTGAAGATTATGGTGTAGTATGAAGTCTAAGACGCGGTTACCTCGCCTGTTATTAACTGAAGAGCCCCACACGGTGTGCCACCCATTGAAGTCGCCACATACCAGGTGCACCGAGCCGGACGTTCTCTCGAGGAAGGTGGCCAGCTTAAGGAGGGTTTGGTTATTGTCATTTCGAGGTTCGATATATACTGAGAGTAGATATATGTTGCGACTGCCTCTGGAGTTCAGCTTTACTATTGTGAGATTGGAGTCGGAGAACTCTGAGCACCCAACAGTGCTGCCCAGGTTCTCCCTGACAAGAATAGAGGTCTTAGAGGGGGAAGTCGGCTGAGGGAACTGATAGGTCAGATACCCAGGGAATGCTCCCATGAGCCGCCCCGTGCCAGTGTATGGCTCAGAAAGAAACACAAAGTCAGGGTTAGTGTTGTGTGTGTGTAATTTAAGTTCGTGTGTGGCATTTCTGCCTCGCCCAAGATTTATTTGTGTGCATCTATATGTGTGGTGAATAGCGTTTGAATGTGCATTTGTTGTGTGTGTATTGTACGTTCTGTGTGCTCGATTACGATCCATAATCGATGCGTAGTTTTAGTTTTTCGAGCGCGTGGACAATGCGTGGGCAAGATGCAGATGTGGCACTGTGTTTGGAGTCTGCTGACGTGTTGTGTCTCTTTCCGAACTGCACGCAGTTATAGCAGTCTAAGGCGTTCATGTCCCTTTTTACGGGGCAGTTCTTGTAGACATGAGTTAGGGACGAGCAGTGGGAGCAAATAGTTTTATCGGCCGTGCAGTTCTTTCGGGTGTGACCGAACTGCAGGCATGTGAAGCAATGTAGGAGGGGGACATACTCCTCTACGTGGATCCGTTGATGGTCCACGTTGAGCCTGCCTAGCCCTATCATGGCCCTCCACAAAGGGGGGGAGACTAAAAAGACAGCGTTATATAGATCGTCTTTCCGATTACCCCTTCTGAATCGGAAGACGAAGTCGGATTGTGAGTATGAGGTGAAGTTGTTTTGGTTCAATATTATTTCAGATAGGTCCTCACAAGGAACCTCCAGGGGGATACCCTTCATAATCAACATGGGTTTTAGTTTATGAGACTTTTCAGCAGAGATTTCCGCTGCTGAATGGATTTTTTGGAGGGCGATTTCTCTTTGGGCCTCGCTGTCAAACTCAACCCTAAGTTTATTATTTGATACAAACTTTATTTCAGATGGGGAGAAGTTTGTGTCACGAAACGTGACCCCCGATCGGAACAGCTTCAATGTGTCATTGGGGGTGATAACCTCCTTCTTGGAAGAAACTATTATAGCAGGTTTTGAGGTGGGGATTTTGGGGGTGGTTGCTTGGGCCTTGGCAGCCGAAGCGTAAGATAGTCGAGATAACGGGGTGGGTGGAGGAGGGGAGAGAGTCTTTTTTAGAGTGTCGATTTCTGTTTTTAAAGCTTTGGTAACCTCAGATATAATTGAATTCTTGAGGCTATCTTGGATGGATGGGTCGGTAATTTGGGACGAGGCCAGAGAAGTGGGGGGAGTGCTTTTGAAAGCCGCTATCTCGTCAAAGATGCGGAGGATGGAGGTTTTATTCTCCTTCTTAAGGCTTCTACCCTCGGTGATAAGGCGTCGAGCATCCTTGATTTTACTCAAGACGAATGAGCGAAAAGGGTCGGGGTCTGTTTTGGAGGGGGAAGAGGTGATATTTTCAGGAATGTCCTCCTCAGCCGACTTGAGTTCATGGAGCCCCTCCTCGTCGGACAGGACCAACGAGTCGGAACTCCTAGTTCTGGGTAGGGTGGATGCCATGCTGGGCTGCGAAGTGGGTTTGTCGATGGCTGCAAGGGGGAGCGGCAAAGTTTGGGAAGGGGTAGGGGTAGGGGTAGGAGTAGGGGGAGGGGGAGGGTCAGGATTGTCGGCGCCAGTTGGCGCCATAGGTGCCGTTGTGGGCCCTGTTTTAACAGGGCTTCGTACGACAGGCATGATTGCAATATAATTAGAAGGTTGCGTTAATATTTGATATTTTCAGAGCCATATTGGCGATACAGAAGTTGGAAAAGTAGAAGTAAATATTGTATTAACTATGGTTATCATTAATCTATCAAAATATGGAGCTAACAAGGAAGTTTAATTTTTGTGATTTCGACCGAGTCAAGGAGGTCGGATCACCACAGGGTGGGTGGGCGATTTTTTGCCGATTTTTCGCGAGCTACCCCCACTTGTGGGGTATCAGCGGATGCGGGACGACGAGTACTATGGATGTGTATATAAATGGTGGGTAGGTTTGATATTGAAAAATGAATTTATCGGGGAAAAACGGTGTTTTTAGTACAATTTTTATAGTATTTATTTTATATGTTTTTTATTTCCAGGTCGCGGTCAGCGGGACACACGCCGGGAGTAAGCTGAAGCTAAGATCTATCAATTGTGATCAAAAAATGTTGAAAATTTGAGATTCTAAAAAATTTTGATATTTCGACTATAGTGGATGTATGGTGAAAATGCAAAGTGCTAGGAAATTGAAAATTTTCGTGTCCAGGCACGCGGACGATCGCCTGGAACACAGAAATGTAAAATTTAAAACGATTTATGCCGAAAACCGCACTTAAATAGGCTTTTTAGTGTAATAATTGACCGTGTAGAATGAAGAAATAGCTAGACCTTAGGTAGCCTCGGTATCGAGTAAAACGATGTTTTGTCGATTTTTGCCGATTTTTCGCGAGCTACCCCCACTTGTGGGGTATCAGCGGATGCGGGACGACGAGTACTATGGATGTGTATATAAATGGTGGGTAGGTTTGATATTGAAAAATGAATTTATCGGGGAAAAACGGTGTTTTTAGTACAATTTTTATAGTATTTATTTTATATGTTTTTTATTTCCAGGTCGCGGTCAGCGGGACACACGCCGGGAGTAAGCTGAAGCTAAGATCTATCAATTGTGATCAAAAAATGTTGAAAATTTGAGATTCTAAAAAATTTTGATATTTCGACTATAGTGGATGTATGGTGAAAATGCAAAGTGCTAGGAAATTGAAAATTTTCGTGTCCAGGCACGCGGACGATCGCCTGGAACACAGAAATGTAAAATTTAAAACGATTTATGCCGAAAACCGCACTTAAATAGGCTTTTTAGTGTAATAATTGACCGTGTAGAATGAAGAAATAGCTAGACCTTAGGTAGCCTCGGTATCGAGTAAAACGATGTTTTGTCGATTTTTGCCGATTTTTCGCGAGCTACCCCCACTTGTGGGGTATCAGCGGATGCGGGACGACGAGTACTATGGATGTGTATATAAATGGTGGGTAGGTTTGATATTGAAAAATGAATTTATCGGGGAAAAACGGTGTTTTTAGTACAATTTTTATAGTATTTATTTTATATGTTTTTTATTTCCAGGTCGCGGTCAGCGGGACACACGCCGGGAGTAAGCTGAAGCTAAGATCTATCAATTGTGATCAAAAAATGTTGAAAATTTGAGATTCTAAAAAATTTTGATATTTCGACTATAGTGGATGTATGGTGAAAATGCAAAGTGCTAGGAAATTGAAAATTTTCGTGTCCAGGCACGCGGACGATCGCCTGGAACACAGAAATGTAAAATTTAAAACGATTTATGCCGAAAACCGCACTTAAATAGGCTTTTTAGTGTAATAATTGACCGTGTAGAATGAAGAAATAGCTAGACCTTAGGTAGCCTCGGTATCGAGTAAAACGATGTTTTGTCGATTTTTGCCGATTTTTCGCGAGCTACCCCCACTTGTGGGGTATCAGCGGATGCGGGACGACGAGTACTATGGATGTGTATATAAATGGTGGGTAGGTTTGATATTGAAAAATGAATTTATCGGGGAAAAACGGTGTTTTTAGTACAATTTTTATAGTATTTATTTTATATGTTTTTTATTTCCAGGTCGCGGTCAGCGGGACACACGCCGGGAGTAAGCTGAAGCTAAGATCTATCAATTGTGATCAAAAAATGTTGAAAATTTGAGATTCTAAAAAATTTTGATATTTCGACTATAGTGGATGTATGGTGAAAATGCAAAGTGCTAGGAAATTGAAAATTTTCGTGTCCAGGCACGCGGACGATCGCCTGGAACACAGAAATGTAAAATTTAAAACGATTTATGCCGAAAACCGCACTTAAATAGGCTTTTTAGTGTAATAATTGACCGTGTAGAATGAAGAAATAGCTAGACCTTAGGTAGCCTCGGTATCGAGTAAAACGATGTTTTGTCGATTTTTGCCGATTTTTCGCGAGCTACCCCCACTTGTGGGGTATCAGCGGATGCGGGACGACGAGTACTATGGATGTGTATATAAATGGTGGGTAGGTTTGATATTGAAAAATGAATTTATCGGGGAAAAACGGTGTTTTTAGTACAATTTTTATAGTATTTATTTTATATGTTTTTTATTTCCAGGTCGCGGTCAGCGGGACACACGCCGGGAGTAAGCTGAAGCTAAGATCTATCAATTGTGATCAAAAAATGTTGAAAATTTGAGATTCTAAAAAATTTTGATATTTCGACTATAGTGGATGTATGGTGAAAATGCAAAGTGCTAGGAAATTGAAAATTTTCGTGTCCAGGCACGCGGACGATCGCCTGGAACACAGAAATGTAAAATTTAAAACGATTTATGCCGAAAACCGCACTTAAATAGGCTTTTTAGTGTAATAATTGACCGTGTAGAATGAAGAAATAGCTAGACCTTAGGTAGCCTCGGTATCGAGTAAAACGATGTTTTGTCGATTTTTGCCGATTTTTCGCGAGCTACCCCCACTTGTGGGGTATCAGCGGATGCGGGACGACGAGTACTATGGATGTGTATATAAATGGTGGGTAGGTTTGATATTGAAAAATGAATTTATCGGGGAAAAACGGTGTTTTTAGTACAATTTTTATAGTATTTATTTTATATGTTTTTTATTTCCAGGTCGCGGTCAGCGGGACACACGCCGGGAGTAAGCTGAAGCTAAGATCTATCAATTGTGATCAAAAAATGTTGAAAATTTGAGATTCTAAAAAATTTTGATATTTCGACTATAGTGGATGTATGGTGAAAATGCAAAGTGCTAGGAAATTGAAAATTTTCGTGTCCAGGCACGCGGACGATCGCCTGGAACACAGAAATGTAAAATTTAAAACGATTTATGCCGAAAACCGCACTTAAATAGGCTTTTTAGTGTAATAATTGACCGTGTAGAATGAAGAAATAGCTAGACCTTAGGTAGCCTCGGTATCGAGTAAAACGATGTTTTGTCGATTTTTGCCGATTTTTCGCGAGCTACCCCCACTTGTGGGGTATCAGCGGATGCGGGACGACGAGTACTATGGATGTGTATATAAATGGTGGGTAGGTTTGATATTGAAAAATGAATTTATCGGGGAAAAACGGTGTTTTTAGTACAATTTTTATAGTATTTATTTTATATGTTTTTTATTTCCAGGTCGCGGTCAGCGGGACACACGCCGGGAGTAAGCTGAAGCTAAGATCTATCAATTGTGATCAAAAAATGTTGAAAATTTGAGATTCTAAAAAATTTTGATATTTCGACTATAGTGGATGTATGGTGAAAATGCAAAGTGCTAGGAAATTGAAAATTTTCGTGTCCAGGCACGCGGACGATCGCCTGGAACACAGAAATGTAAAATTTAAAACGATTTATGCCGAAAACCGCACTTAAATAGGCTTTTTAGTGTAATAATTGACCGTGTAGAATGAAGAAATAGCTAGACCTTAGGTAGCCTCGGTATCGAGTAAAACGATGTTTTGTCGATTTTTGCCGATTTTTCGCGAGCTACCCCCACTTGTGGGGTATCAGCGGATGCGGGACGACGAGTACTATGGATGTGTATATAAATGGTGGGTAGGTTTGATATTGAAAAATGAATTTATCGGGGAAAAACGGTGTTTTTAGTACAATTTTTATAGTATTTATTTTATATGTTTTTTATTTCCAGGTCGCGGTCAGCGGGACACACGCCGGGAGTAAGCTGAAGCTAAGATCTATCAATTGTGATCAAAAAATGTTGAAAATTTGAGATTCTAAAAAATTTTGATATTTCGACTATAGTGGATGTATGGTGAAAATGCAAAGTGCTAGGAAATTGAAAATTTTCGTGTCCAGGCACGCGGACGATCGCCTGGAACACAGAAATGTAAAATTTAAAACGATTTATGCCGAAAACCGCACTTAAATAGGCTTTTTAGTGTAATAATTGACCGTGTAGAATGAAGAAATAGCTAGACCTTAGGTAGCCTCGGTATCGAGTAAAACGATGTTTTGTCGATTTTTGCCGATTTTTCGCGAGCTACCCCCACTTGTGGGGTATCAGCGGATGCGGGACGACGAGTACTATGGATGTGTATATAAATGGTGGGTAGGTTTGATATTGAAAAATGAATTTATCGGGGAAAAACGGTGTTTTTAGTACAATTTTTATAGTATTTATTTTATATGTTTTTTATTTCCAGGTCGCGGTCAGCGGGACACACGCCGGGAGTAAGCTGAAGCTAAGATCTATCAATTGTGATCAAAAAATGTTGAAAATTTGAGATTCTAAAAAATTTTGATATTTCGACTATAGTGGATGTATGGTGAAAATGCAAAGTGCTAGGAAATTGAAAATTTTCGTGTCCAGGCACGCGGACGATCGCCTGGAACACAGAAATGTAAAATTTAAAACGATTTATGCCGAAAACCGCACTTAAATAGGCTTTTTAGTGTAATAATTGACCGTGTAGAATGAAGAAATAGCTAGACCTTAGGTAGCCTCGGTATCGAGTAAAACGATGTTTTGTCGATTTTTGCCGATTTTTCGCGAGCTACCCCCACTTGTGGGGTATCAGCGGATGCGGGACGACGAGTACTATGGATGTGTATATAAATGGTGGGTAGGTTTGATATTGAAAAATGAATTTATCGGGGAAAAACGGTGTTTTTAGTACAATTTTTATAGTATTTATTTTATATGTTTTTTATTTCCAGGTCGCGGTCAGCGGGACACACGCCGGGAGTAAGCTGAAGCTAAGATCTATCAATTGTGATCAAAAAATGTTGAAAATTTGAGATTCTAAAAAATTTTGATATTTCGACTATAGTGGATGTATGGTGAAAATGCAAAGTGCTAGGAAATTGAAAATTTTCGTGTCCAGGCACGCGGACGATCGCCTGGAACACAGAAATGTAAAATTTAAAACGATTTATGCCGAAAACCGCACTTAAATAGGCTTTTTAGTGTAATAATTGACCGTGTAGAATGAAGAAATAGCTAGACCTTAGGTAGCCTCGGTATCGAGTAAAACGATGTTTTGTCGATTTTTGCCGATTTTTCGCGAGCTACCCCCACTTGTGGGGTATCAGCGGATGCGGGACGACGAGTACTATGGATGTGTATATAAATGGTGGGTAGGTTTGATATTGAAAAATGAATTTATCGGGGAAAAACGGTGTTTTTAGTACAATTTTTATAGTATTTATTTTATATGTTTTTTATTTCCAGGTCGCGGTCAGCGGGACACACGCCGGGAGTAAGCTGAAGCTAAGATCTATCAATTGTGATCAAAAAATGTTGAAAATTTGAGATTCTAAAAAATTTTGATATTTCGACTATAGTGGATGTATGGTGAAAATGCAAAGTGCTAGGAAATTGAAAATTTTCGTGTCCAGGCACGCGGACGATCGCCTGGAACACAGAAATGTAAAATTTAAAACGATTTATGCCGAAAACCGCACTTAAATAGGCTTTTTAGTGTAATAATTGACCGTGTAGAATGAAGAAATAGCTAGACCTTAGGTAGCCTCGGTATCGAGTAAAACGATGTTTTGTCGATTTTTGCCGATTTTTCGCGAGCTACCCCCACTTGTGGGGTATCAGCGGATGCGGGACGACGAGTACTATGGATGTGTATATAAATGGTGGGTAGGTTTGATATTGAAAAATGAATTTATCGGGGAAAAACGGTGTTTTTAGTACAATTTTTATAGTATTTATTTTATATGTTTTTTATTTCCAGGTCGCGGTCAGCGGGACACACGCCGGGAGTAAGCTGAAGCTAAGATCTATCAATTGTGATCAAAAAATGTTGAAAATTTGAGATTCTAAAAAATTTTGATATTTCGACTATAGTGGATGTATGGTGAAAATGCAAAGTGCTAGGAAATTGAAAATTTTCGTGTCCAGGCACGCGGACGATCGCCTGGAACACAGAAATGTAAAATTTAAAACGATTTATGCCGAAAACCGCACTTAAATAGGCTTTTTAGTGTAATAATTGACCGTGTAGAATGAAGAAATAGCTAGACCTTAGGTAGCCTCGGTATCGAGTAAAACGATGTTTTGTCGATTTTTGCCGATTTTTCGCGAGCTACCCCCACTTGTGGGGTATCAGCGGATGCGGGACGACGAGTACTATGGATGTGTATATAAATGGTGGGTAGGTTTGATATTGAAAAATGAATTTATCGGGGAAAAACGGTGTTTTTAGTACAATTTTTATAGTATTTATTTTATATGTTTTTTATTTCCAGGTCGCGGTCAGCGGGACACACGCCGGGAGTAAGCTGAAGCTAAGATCTATCAATTGTGATCAAAAAATGTTGAAAATTTGAGATTCTAAAAAATTTTGATATTTCGACTATAGTGGATGTATGGTGAAAATGCAAAGTGCTAGGAAATTGAAAATTTTCGTGTCCAGGCACGCGGACGATCGCCTGGAACACAGAAATGTAAAATTTAAAACGATTTATGCCGAAAACCGCACTTAAATAGGCTTTTTAGTGTAATAATTGACCGTGTAGAATGAAGAAATAGCTAGACCTTAGGTAGCCTCGGTATCGAGTAAAACGATGTTTTGTCGATTTTTGCCGATTTTTCGCGAGCTACCCCCACTTGTGGGGTATCAGCGGATGCGGGACGACGAGTACTATGGATGTGTATATAAATGGTGGGTAGGTTTGATATTGAAAAATGAATTTATCGGGGAAAAACGGTGTTTTTAGTACAATTTTTATAGTATTTATTTTATATGTTTTTTATTTCCAGGTCGCGGTCAGCGGGACACACGCCGGGAGTAAGCTGAAGCTAAGATCTATCAATTGTGATCAAAAAATGTTGAAAATTTGAGATTCTAAAAAATTTTGATATTTCGACTATAGTGGATGTATGGTGAAAATGCAAAGTGCTAGGAAATTGAAAATTTTCGTGTCCAGGCACGCGGACGATCGCCTGGAACACAGAAATGTAAAATTTAAAACGATTTATGCCGAAAACCGCACTTAAATAGGCTTTTTAGTGTAATAATTGACCGTGTAGAATGAAGAAATAGCTAGACCTTAGGTAGCCTCGGTATCGAGTAAAACGATGTTTTGTCGATTTTTGCCGATTTTTCGCGAGCTACCCCCACTTGTGGGGTATCAGCGGATGCGGGACGACGAGTACTATGGATGTGTATATAAATGGTGGGTAGGTTTGATATTGAAAAATGAATTTATCGGGGAAAAACGGTGTTTTTAGTACAATTTTTATAGTATTTATTTTATATGTTTTTTATTTCCAGGTCGCGGTCAGCGGGACACACGCCGGGAGTAAGCTGAAGCTAAGATCTATCAATTGTGATCAAAAAATGTTGAAAATTTGAGATTCTAAAAAATTTTGATATTTCGACTATAGTGGATGTATGGTGAAAATGCAAAGTGCTAGGAAATTGAAAATTTTCGTGTCCAGGCACGCGGACGATCGCCTGGAACACAGAAATGTAAAATTTAAAACGATTTATGCCGAAAACCGCACTTAAATAGGCTTTTTAGTGTAATAATTGACCGTGTAGAATGAAGAAATAGCTAGACCTTAGGTAGCCTCGGTATCGAGTAAAACGATGTTTTGTCGATTTTTGCCGATTTTTCGCGAGCTACCCCCACTTGTGGGGTATCAGCGGATGCGGGACGACGAGTACTATGGATGTGTATATAAATGGTGGGTAGGTTTGATATTGAAAAATGAATTTATCGGGGAAAAACGGTGTTTTTAGTACAATTTTTATAGTATTTATTTTATATGTTTTTTATTTCCAGGTCGCGGTCAGCGGGACACACGCCGGGAGTAAGCTGAAGCTAAGATCTATCAATTGTGATCAAAAAATGTTGAAAATTTGAGATTCTAAAAAATTTTGATATTTCGACTATAGTGGATGTATGGTGAAAATGCAAAGTGCTAGGAAATTGAAAATTTTCGTGTCCAGGCACGCGGACGATCGCCTGGAACACAGAAATGTAAAATTTAAAACGATTTATGCCGAAAACCGCACTTAAATAGGCTTTTTAGTGTAATAATTGACCGTGTAGAATGAAGAAATAGCTAGACCTTAGGTAGCCTCGGTATCGAGTAAAACGATGTTTTGTCGATTTTTGCCGATTTTTCGCGAGCTACCCCCACTTGTGGGGTATCAGCGGATGCGGGACGACGAGTACTATGGATGTGTATATAAATGGTGGGTAGGTTTGATATTGAAAAATGAATTTATCGGGGAAAAACGGTGTTTTTAGTACAATTTTTATAGTATTTATTTTATATGTTTTTTATTTCCAGGTCGCGGTCAGCGGGACACACGCCGGGAGTAAGCTGAAGCTAAGATCTATCAATTGTGATCAAAAAATGTTGAAAATTTGAGATTCTAAAAAATTTTGATATTTCGACTATAGTGGATGTATGGTGAAAATGCAAAGTGCTAGGAAATTGAAAATTTTCGTGTCCAGGCACGCGGACGATCGCCTGGAACACAGAAATGTAAAATTTAAAACGATTTATGCCGAAAACCGCACTTAAATAGGCTTTTTAGTGTAATAATTGACCGTGTAGAATGAAGAAATAGCTAGACCTTAGGTAGCCTCGGTATCGAGTAAAACGATGTTTTGTCGATTTTTGCCGATTTTTCGCGAGCTACCCCCACTTGTGGGGTATCAGCGGATGCGGGACGACGAGTACTATGGATGTGTATATAAATGGTGGGTAGGTTTGATATTGAAAAATGAATTTATCGGGGAAAAACGGTGTTTTTAGTACAATTTTTATAGTATTTATTTTATATGTTTTTTATTTCCAGGTCGCGGTCAGCGGGACACACGCCGGGAGTAAGCTGAAGCTAAGATCTATCAATTGTGATCAAAAAATGTTGAAAATTTGAGATTCTAAAAAATTTTGATATTTCGACTATAGTGGATGTATGGTGAAAATGCAAAGTGCTAGGAAATTGAAAATTTTCGTGTCCAGGCACGCGGACGATCGCCTGGAACACAGAAATGTAAAATTTAAAACGATTTATGCCGAAAACCGCACTTAAATAGGCTTTTTAGT
>OY292519.1:16025850-16083358 GCA_958496365.1 Subacronicta megacephala | reverse complement strand
CTAACCTAACCTAACCTAACCTAACCTAACCTAACCTAACCTAACCTAACCTAACCTAACCTAACCTAACCTAACCTAACCTAACCTAACCTAACCTAACCTAACCTAACCTAACCTAACCTAACCTAACCTAACCTAACCTAACCTAACCTAACCTAACCTAACCTAACCTAACCTAACCTAACCTAACCTAACCTAACCTAACCTAACCTAACCTAACCTAACCTAACCTAACCTAACCTAACCTAACCTAACCTAACCTAACCTAACCTAACCTAACCTAACCTAACCTAACTCTAACCTAACCTAACCTAACCTAACCTAACCTAACCTAACCTAACCTAACCTAACCTAACCTAACCTAACCTAACCTAACCTAACCTAACCTAACCTAACCTAACCTAACCTAACCTAACCTAACCTAACCTAACCTAACCTAACCTAACCTAACCTAACCTAACCTAACCTAACCTAACCTAACCTAACCTAACCTAACCTAACCTAACCTAACCTAACCTAACCTAACCTAACCTAACCTAACCTAACCTAACCTAACCTAACCTAACCTAACCTAACCTAACCTAACCTAACCTAACCTAACCTAACCTAACCTAACCTAACCTAACCTAACCTAACCTAACCTAACCTAACCTAACCTAACCTAACCTAACCTAACCTAACCTAACCTAACCTAACCTAACCTAACCTAACCTAACCTAACCTAACCTAACCTAACCTAACCTAACCTAACCTAACCTAACCTAACCTAACCTAACCTAACCTAACCTAACCTAACCTAACCTAACCTAACCTAACCTAACCTAACCTAACCTAACCTAACCTAACCTAACCTAACCTAACCTAACCTAACCTAACCTAACCTAACCTAACCTAACCTAACCTAACCTAACCTAACCTAACCTAACCTAACCTAACCTAACCTAACCTAACCTAACCTAACCTAACCTAACCTAACCTAACCTAACCTAACCTAACCTAACCTAACCTAACCTAACCTAACCTAACCTAACCTAACCTAACCTAACCTAACCTAACCTAACCTAACCTAACCTAACCTAACCTAACCTAACCTAACCTAACCTAACCTAACCTAACCTAACCTAACCTAACCTAACCTAACCTAACCTAACCTAACCTAACCTAACCTAACCTAACCTAACCTAACCTAACCTAACCTAACCTAACCTAACCTAACCTAACCTAACCTAACCTAACCTAACCTAACCTAACCTAACCTAACCTAACCTAACCTAACCTAACCTAACCTAACCTAACCTAACCTAACCTAACCTAACCTAACCTAACCTAACCTAACCTAACCTAACCTAACCTAACCTAACCTAACCTAACCTAACCTAACCTAACCTAACCTAACCTAACCTAACCTAACCTAACCTAACCTAACCTAACCTAACCTAACCTAACCTAACCTAACCTAACCTAACCTAACCTAACCTAACCTAACCTAACCTAACCTAACCTAACCTAACCTAACCTAACCTAACCTAACCTAACCTAACCTAACCTAACCTAACCTAACCTAACCTAACCTAACCTAACCTAACCTAACCTAACCTAACCTAACCTAACCTAACCTAACCTAACCTAACCTAACCTAACCTAACCTAACCTAACCTAACCTAACCTAACCTAACCTAACCTAACCTAACCTAACCTAACCTAACCTAACCTAACCTAACCTAACCTAACCTAACCTAACCTAACCTAACCTAACCTAACCTAACCTAACCTAACCTAACCTAACCTAACCTAACCTAACCTAACCTAACCTAACCTAACCTAACCTAACCTAACCTAACCTAACCTAACCTAACCTAACCTAACCTAACCTAACCTAACCTAACCTAACCTAACCTAACCTAACCTAACCTAACCTAACCTAACCTAACCTAACCTAACCTAACCTAACCTAACCTAACCTAACCTAACCTAACCTAACCTAACCTAACCTAACCTAACCTAACCTAACCTAACCTAACCTAACCTAACCTAACCTAACCTAACCTAACCTAACCTAACCTAACCTAACCTAACCTAACCTAACCTAACCTAACCTAACCTAACCTAACCTAACCTAACCTAACCTAACCTAACCTAACCTAACCTAACCTAACCTAACCTAACCTAACCTAACCTAACCTAACCTAACCTAACCTAACCTAACCTAACCTAACCTAACCTAACCTAACCTAACCTAACCTAACCTAACCTAACCTAACCTAACCTAACCTAACCTAACCTAACCTAACCTAACCTAACCTAACCTAACCTAACCTAACCTAACCTAACCTAACCTAACCTAACCTAACCTAACCTAACCTAACCTAACCTAACCTAACCTAACCTAACCTAACCTAACCTAACCTAACCTAACCTAACCTAACCTAACCTAACCTAACCTAACCTAACCTAACCTAACCTAACCTAACCTAACCTAACCTAACCTAACCTAACCTAACCTAACCTAACCTAACCTAACCTAACCTAACCTAACCTAACCTAACCTAACCTAACCTAACCTAACCTAACCTAACCTAACCTAACCTAACCTAACCTAACCTAACCTAACCTAACCTAACCTAACCTAACCTAACCTAACCTAACCTAACCTAACCTAACCTAACCTAACCTAACCTAACCTAACCTAACCTAACCTAACCTAACCTAACCTAACCTAACCTAACCTAACCTAACCTAACCTAACCTAACCTAACCTAACCTAACCTAACCTAACCTAACCTAACCTAACCTAACCTAACCTAACCTAACCTAACCTAACCTAACCTAACCTAACCTAACCTAACCTAACCTAACCTAACCTAACCTAACCTAACCTAACCTAACCTAACCTAACCTAACCTAACCTAACCTAACCTAACCTAACCTAACCTAACCTAACCTAACCTAACCTAACCTAACCTAACCTAACCTAACCTAACCTAACCTAACCTAACCTAACCTAACCTAACCTAACCTAACCTAACCTAACCTAACCTAACCTAACCTAACCTAACCTAACCTAACCTAACCTAACCTAACCTAACCTAACCTAACCTAACCTAACCTAACCTAACCTAACCTAACCTAACCTAACCTAACCTAACCTAACCTAACCTAACCTAACCTAACCTAACCTAACCTAACCTAACCTAACCTAACCTAACCTAACCTAACCTAACCTAACCTAACCTAACCTAACCTAACCTAACCTAACCTAACCTAACCTAACCTAACCTAACCTAACCTAACCTAACCTAACCTAACCTAACCTAACCTAACCTAACCTAACCTAACCTAACCTAACCTAACCTAACCTAACCTAACCTAACCTAACCTAACCTAACCTAACCTAACCTAACCTAACCTAACCTAACCTAACCTAACCTAACCTAACCTAACCTAACCTAACCTAACCTAACCTAACCTAACCTAACCTAACCTAACCTAACCTAACCTAACCTAACCTAACCTAACCTAACCTAACCTAACCTAACCTAACCTAACCTAACCTAACCTAACCTAACCTAACCTAACCTAACCTAACCTAACCTAACCTAACCTAACCTAACCTAACCTAACCTAACCTAACCTAACCTAACCTAACCTAACCTAACCTAACCTAACCTAACCTAACCTAACCTAACCTAACCTAACCTAACCTAACCTAACCTAACCTAACCTAACCTAACCTAACCTAACCTAACCTAACCTAACCTAACCTAACCTAACCTAACCTAACCTAACCTAACCTAACCTAACCTAACCTAACCTAACCTAACCTAACCTAACCTAACCTAACCTAACCTAACCTAACCTAACCTAACCTAACCTAACCTAACCTAACCTAACCTAACCTAACCTAACCTAACCTAACCTAACCTAACCTAACCTAACCTAACCTAACCTAACCTAACCTAACCTAACCTAACCTAACCTAACCTAACCTAACCTAACCTAACCTAACCTAACCTAACCTAACCTAACCTAACCTAACCTAACCTAACCTAACCTAACCTAACCTAACCTAACCTAACCTAACCTAACCTAACCTAACCTAACCTAACCTAACCTAACCTAACCTAACCTAACCTAACCTAACCTAACCTAACCTAACCTAACCTAACCTAACCTAACCTAACCTAACCTAACCTAACCTAACCTAACCTAACCTAACCTAACCTAACCTAACCTAACCTAACCTAACCTAACCTAACCTAACCTAACCTAACCTAACCTAACCTAACCTAACCTAACCTAACCTAACCTAACCTAACCTAACCTAACCTAACCTAACCTAACCTAACCTAACCTAACCTAACCTAACCTAACCTAACCTAACCTAACCTAACCTAACCTAACCTAACCTAACCTAACCTAACCTAACCTAACCTAACCTAACCTAACCTAACCTAACCTAACCTAACCTAACCTAACCTAACCTAACCTAACCTAACCTAACCTAACCTAACCTAACCTAACCTAACCTAACCTAACCTAACCTAACCTAACCTAACCTAACCTAACCTAACCTAACCTAACCTAACCTAACCTAACCTAACCTAACCTAACCTAACCTAACCTAACCTAACCTAACCTAACCTAACCTAACCTAACCTAACCTAACCTAACCTAACCTAACCTAACCTAACCTAACCTAACCTAACCTAACCTAACCTAACCTAACCTAACCTAACCTAACCTAACCTAACCTAACACCTAACCTAACCTAACCTAACCTAACCTAACCTAACCTAACCTAACCTAACCTAACCTAACCTAACCTAACCTAACCTAACCTAACCTAACCTAACCTAACCTAACCTAACCTAACCTAACCTAACCTAACCTAACCTAACCTAACCTAACCTAACCTAACCTAACCTAACCTAACCTAACCTAACCTAACCTAACCTAACCTAACCTAACCTAACCTAACCTAACCTAACCTAACCTAACCTAACCTAACCTAACCTAACCTAACCTAACCTAACCTAACCTAACCTAACCTAACCTAACCTAACCTAACCTAACCTAACCTAACCTAACCTAACCTAACCTAACCTAACCTAACCTAACCTAACCTAACCTAACCTAACCTAACTAACCTAACCTAACCTAACCTAACCTAACCTAACCTAACCTAACCTAACCTAACCTAACCTAACCTAACCTAACCTAACCTAACCTAACCTAACCTAACCTAACCTAACCTAACCTAACCTAACCTAACCTAACCTAACCTAACCTAACCTAACCTAACCTAACTAACCTAACCTAACCTAACCTAACCTAACCTAACCTAACCTAACCTAACCTAACCTAACCTAACCTAACCTAACCTAACCTAACCTAACCTAACCTAACCTAACCTAACCTAACCTAACCTAACCTAACCTAACCTAACCTAACCTAACCTAACCTAACCTAACCTAACCTAACCTAACCTAACCTAACCTAACCTAACCTAACCTAACCTAACCTAACCTAACCTAACCTAACCTAACCTAACCTAACCTAACCTAACCTAACCTAACCTAACCTAACCTAACCTAACCTAACCTAACCTAACCTAACCTAACCTAACCTAACCTAACCTAACCTAACCTAACCTAACCTAACCTAACCTAACCTAACCTAACCTAACCTAACCTAACCTAACCTAACCTAACCTAACCTAACCTAACCTAACCTAACCTAACCTAACCTAACCTAACCTAACCTAACCTAACCTAACCTAACCTAACCTAACCTAACCTAACCTAACCTAACCTAACCTAACCTAACCTAACCTAACCTAACCTAACCTAACCTAACCTAACCTAACCTAACCTAACCTAACCTAACCTAACCTAACCTAACCTAACCTAACCTAACCTAACCTAACCTAACCTAACCTAACCTAACCTAACCTAACCTAACCTAACCTAACCTAACCTAACCTAACCTAACCTAACCTAACCTAACCTAACCTAACCTAACCTAACCTAACCTAACCTAACCTAACCTAAC
Organism: Subacronicta megacephala; assembly: GCA_958496365.1. Taxonomy (NCBI): domain Eukaryota; kingdom Metazoa; phylum Arthropoda; class Insecta; order Lepidoptera; family Noctuidae; genus Subacronicta; species Subacronicta megacephala. Next base: position 16,077,307 of record OY292519.1, on the reverse strand, counting down.
CTAACCTAACCTAACCTAACCTAACCTAACCTAACCTAACCTAACCTAACCTAACCTAACCTAACCTAACCTAACCTAACCTAACCTAACCTAACCTAACCTAACCTAACCTAACCTAACCTAACCTAACCTAACCTAACCTAACCTAACCTAACCTAACCTAACCTAACCTAACCTAACCTAACCTAACCTAACCTAACCTAACCTAACCTAACCTAACCTAACCTAACCTAACCTAACCTAACCTAACCTAACCTAACCTAACCTAACCTAACCTAACCTAACCTAACCTAACCTAACCTAACCTAACCTAACCTAACCTAACCTAACCTAACCTAACCTAACCTAACCTAACCTAACCTAACCTAACCTAACCTAACCTAACCTAACCTAACCTAACCTAACCTAACCTAACCTAACCTAACCTAACCTAACCTAACCTAACCTAACCTAACCTAACCTAACCTAACCTAACCTAACCTAACCTAACCTAACCTAACCTAACCTAACCTAACCTAACCTAACCTAACCTAACCTAACCTAACCTAACCTAACCTAACCTAACCTAACCTAACCTAACCTAACCTAACCTAACCTAACCTAACCTAACCTAACCTAACCTAACCTAACCTAACCTAACCTAACCTAACCTAACCTAACCTAACCTAACCTAACCTAACCTAACCTAACCTAACCTAACCTAACCTAACCTAACCTAACCTAACCTAACCTAACCTAACCTAACCTAACCTAACCTAACCTAACCTAACCTAACCTAACCTAACCTAACCTAACCTAACCTAACCTAACCTAACCTAACCTAACCTAACCTAACCTAACCTAACCTAACCTAACCTAACCTAACCTAACCTAACCTAACCTAACCTAACCTAACCTAACCTAACCTAACCTAACCTAACCTAACCTAACCTAACCTAACCTAACCTAACCTAACCTAACCTAACCTAACCTAACCTAACCTAACCTAACCTAACCTAACCTAACCTAACCTAACCTAACCTAACCTAACCTAACCTAACCTAACCTAACCTAACCTAACCTAACCTAACCTAACCTAACCTAACCATTGGGGGGGACACAAATGCTAAAAGCATATGGTGGGGGAGCGACATAACCGACAAAAGAGGCGATTGTTTGACGGGCATTCTCAATCAGATGAGCCTGCAGGTGCTTAACACCGGAGACACACCAACATTCGAGACGATCAGAGGGGGAAGGACGTATACAAGCCACGTCGACGTCACAGCGTGCACCGTGGAGATCTTTGACCTGGTACACAAATGGAGAGTCGACCAAGGAGTCACCAACTCGGACCACAACGCCATACTCTTCAGCATCAAGTTGAAAAGAGGTGAAAACACGACCACACAACGCACGACCAGGCAATTTAACACCAAAAAGGCAAATTGGAGCGGGTTTTGTGAGAAACTCGCCCAATTAATGGTAGATGGTAGGATTAGCCCAACAGAGGTCAACACAATTACAAACACTGAACAACTAGAAAACACAATACACAAATACACCAACATTATACACGAAACATGCACAGAACACATACCTCTGGTAACAAATACACAAAAACTCACCTTGCCGTGGTGGTCCGAGGAGCTGGCGAGTCTAAAAAAGGAAGTTGCTACCAGGAAAAGACGGATACGGTGCGCGGCCCCCTCTAGGAAAGCCGTGGTGGTGGAAAGATACCTGCAGAAGAAGCTCGAGTACGAAACCAAGACTAGGGAGGCACAGACCAAGAGCTGGAAGGAATTCTGCGGTAAACAGGACAACGAGGGGCTTTGGGAAGGCATATACAGGGTGATAGGCAGGACAGCGAAAAGGCAAGAGGACCTTCCCCTTGTAAGGAATGGCCAGTTTCTGGGTCCAAAGGAATCGGTCAGACTTCTCGCCGAGACCTTTTACCCGGAAGATCAAGAATGCGGGGAAAATGCGGACCACCAAGCCATTCGCAAACTAGCGGCACGTGTCAACCATGGGGATCATGATAATCATGACCCCCCGTTCACTAAACAAGAGCTGAGAATGGCGGTGGAAAGCTTTAACCCCAAGAAAGCTCCGGGTGCCGATGGCTTTACGGCAGATATCTGCGCGCGGGTAGTCTCACAAGACCCAGAAACTTTCCTGGCCATCCTCAATAAATGTCTTCAGCTGGGCCATTTCCCGAAACCCTGGAAGCAGGCAACCGTCGTTGTCTTGAGAAAACCCGGAAAAGACGACTACTTCCAGCCAAAGTCCTACAGACCCATAGGGCTGCTCCCAGTCTTGGGGAAAATCTATGAAAAGATGCTGGTTGGAAGACTAAAGTGGCATGTTCTTCCTTATATGAGTGCCCGTCAGTACGGCTTTGTACCACAGAGAAGCACCGAGGACTCCCTCTATGACCTGCTGAGTTACATAAGGGCCAAATTGAAGGATAAAAAGCTGATAACTATGATCTCGCTGGATATAGAGGGAGCCTTCGACAGCGCCTGGTGGCCGGCCATCAGAGTGAGACTCGCTGAAGAGGGTTGTCCCGGTAACATCAGAAAAGTAATGGACAGCTACCTCCAAAACAGGAGAGTGGAGGTGAGATACGGTGGAGAGGCACACTCCATAAGCACAAATAAGGGGTGTGTCCAAGGTTCCATAGGAGGTCCCATTCTATGGAATCTCCTCCTCGATCCGTTGTTGAAGGGACTCACGGGGAGGGGCGACTACTGCCAGGCGTTTGCCGATGACATAGTGCTCGTTGTGGATGGGGACACCGCTTTGGAGGTTCAGCGACAGGCCAATGCCGCCCTCGCCTACGTTCGGGAGTGGGGCGTCAAAAATAAATTGAAGTTTGCGCCCCACAAAACTCAAGCCATGGTGGTCACAAGGAAATTAAAATTTGACGTCCCGCTCCTGAGAATGGGGGGGGTTGACATTGGCATGTCAAAGGAAATAAAAATACTCGGTCTTACCATCGACAGCGGCTTAACGTTTAACAAACACATACATAACGTATGCAGCAAGGCTGTTAACTTATACAAGCAGCTGTCGAGGGCGGCCAGGGTAAGTTGGGGCCTCAACACGGACGTGATACGGACCATCTACAACGCGGTGATCGAGCCCATTTTTATGTACGCGGCAAGCGCCTGGGCACCGGCGGTGGGAAAGCTGGGGGTCAAAAAACAGTTGAACGAGATCCAACGTGGATTCGCGCAAAAGCTTTGCAAGGCTCATCGCACGGTCTCCCTGAACGCTGCACTGCTGTTGGCCGGTTTACTTCCCCTCGACATCAGAATAAAAGAAGCCGCAGCTCTCTACGAGATAAGAAGAGGGATGCCTCGGAAAGAGATGGCAGGCAGGGAGATCGAGCGAAGAGCTGGGTACGCCGATGGTGGTCATCCGGCGACGCATATGAGCCTGGATTTCGTAAGCCTGATAGACCAGGAACAAATGGAAGAGCACAGTAATTATGCTGTAAAAATTTTCACTGATGGCAGTAAGATCGAAGGAAAGGTTGGAGCTGCGCTTTCTCTCTGGGAAGGTGAGGTGGAGACGAGAGCCGTAAAATTAAAACTGCCATCATACAGCACCGTCTATCAGGCGGAAATCCTGGCCATATGCAAAGCCACTGAGATTATCGTCGGTGATGCCCGGCAGAGCTTTGCCATATATAGCGACTCCAGATCGGCGTTGGAAACGGTCACCAATAATTGTTCCCAGCACCTCCTGGCGGTCAAAGCCCGCAAGAATCTGCGGACAGCCCTTGGCCAGAGCAAGAATGTAGCCTTGTTCTGGATTAAGGCCCATGCAGGACTTGCGGGTAATGAACGTGCTGACCACCTTGCAAAGTTAGCCGCCCTACACCTGAAGCGCTCTCCGGATTACGACAGATGCCCGGTCTCATTTGCCAAGGGACGAATCCGTGAGGAATCCATTGACGAATGGAACCGGAGGTATAAGTCAGGGGACACTGCCGGGACAACAAAACTCTTCTTCCCGGATGTAATAGACGCTCACCGTATTATTAAGAAAATAAAAATGGACAGTATCACGGCCCAATTATTGACGGGGCACGGTGGGTTCTCCGAATATCTTACAAGATTCAAGTGTAAGGAGAACCCATCCTGTACATGTGACCCGCAAATAGAGGAAACGGTCCTGCACGTCTTAGTCGAGTGTCCGGTCTTCGGCAGACGGAGATATGAAGCAGAACAAATGCTGGGGAAAACAATAAGTATAGGTGGCGTATCAGGACTGATGGCTGTAGCGGCGGACCGGACCATTTTCTTGTCGTACGCGAGGGAGGTTGTCACCCTCGTCACGGATAGGAACAAATAAATACATATGCGTAACGATACTTTGTGTATGGCAAGAGGAATAAGTATTTGTGCAATTGAGAAGGCTAGAGGCCTACATAATTAAGTTTACGTAACGCCTGTAGAAAGATGGATATAAAGAAGGGTAACACAAAAGTGGGACGCATAGTTCGCGATATGTTTCGCCCGTGGCGGTGATGACAGGGTCCCTGGTACGTCAGACCGATATTGATCAGTCCTTTTAATGCGTAATGATCTTAATGATGCACCAATGGATACCTATAAAAGAACAGTAAAGTTATTAAAACAGAATACTTATATATAACAAATATCTATATATTACACATATACACAAGAAATATCATAAAACTGGGAACATCATACATACGGTTCATAACAACCCTGCTAAAGGCAGGGAGTGATGTATTGCAACTTTATAAAAAAAAAAAAAAAAAAAAAAAACCTAACCTAACCTAACCTAACCTAACCTAACCTAACCTAACCAAAAAAGCCTATTTAAGTGCGGTTTTCGGCATAAATCGTTTTAAATTTTACATTTCTGTGTTCCAGGCGATCGTCCGCGTGCCTGGACACGAAAATTTTCAATTTCCTAGCACTTTGCATTTTCACCATACATCCACTATAGTCGAAATATCAAAATTTTTTAGAATCTCAAATTTTCAACATTTTTTGATCACAATTGATAGATCTTAGCTTCAGCTTACTCCCGGCGTGTGTCCCGCTGACCGCGACCTGGAAATAAAAAACATATAAAATAAATACTATAAAAATTGTACTAAAAACACCGTTTTTCCCCGATAAATTCATTTTTCAATATCAAACCTACCCACCATTTATATACACATCCATAGTACTCGTCGTCCCGCATCCGCTGATACCCCACAAGTGGGGGTAGCTCGCGAAAAATCGGCAAAAAATCGCCCACCCACCCACCCTGTGGTGATTCGACCTCCTTGACTCGGTCAAAATCACAAAAAATAAATTTTCCATATAGTTGCTTATTTTGATAAATAATTAATAACCATCATAAATACATAACTAACTTCTACTTTTCCGACTTATGCATTGCCAATATGGCTTTTAAAATCATTAAATATTAAATTAACTTCCTAATTTCACCAAAATCATGCCTGTTGTACGAAGCCCTGTTAAAACAGGGCCCACAACGGCACCTATGGCACCAACTGGCGTCAACAATCCTGACCCTCCCCCTCCCCCTACCCCTCCTCAAACTTCGTCGCTCCCCCTTGCAGCCATTGACATAGTCACTTCGCAGCCCGGTATAGCATCCACCCTACCCAGAACTAGGAGTTCCGACTCGTTGGTCCTGTCCGACGAGGAAGGGCTCCATGAACCCAAGTCGGCTGAGGAGGACACTCCTAACAATATCCCCTCTTCCCCCTCCAAAACAGACCCCGACCCCTTTCGCTCATTCGTCTTGAGCAAAATCAAGGATGCCCGACGCCTCATCACCGAGGGTAGAAGCCTTAAGAAGGAAAATAAAACCTCCATTCTCCGCATCTTTGACGAGATAGCGGCTTTCCAAAGCACTCCCCCCACTTCTCTGGCCTCGTCCCAAATTACTGACCCGTCCATCCAAGATAGCCTCAAGAACTCAATTATATCTGAGGTCACCAAAGCTTTGAAAACAGAAATTGACACTCTAAAAAAGACTCTCTCCCCTCCTCCACCCACCCCGTTTTCTCGACTATCTTACGCTTCGGCTGCCAAAGCTCAAGCAACCACCCCCAAAATCCCCACCTCCAAACCTGCTATAATAGTTTCTTCCAAGAAGGAGGTTATCACACCCAATGACACTTTGAAGCTGTTCCGATCGGGGGTCACGTTTCGTGACACAAACTTCTCCCCGTCGGAAATAAAGTTCGTGTCAAACAACAAACTTAGGGTCGAGTTTGATAGCGAGGCCCATAGAGAAATCGCCCTCCAAAAAATTCACTCAGCAGCGGACATTTCTGCTGTTAAATCCAAGAAGCTGAAACCCATGCTGATAATGAAGGGTATCCCCCTGGAGGTTCCTTGTGAGGACCTATCTGAAATAATATTGAACCAAAACAACTTCACCTCATACTCACAATCCGACTTCGTCTTCCGATTCAAAAGGGGTAATCGGAAAGACGAACTATACAACGCTGTCTTTTTAGTCTCCCCCCCTTTGTGGAGAGCCATGATAGGGCTAGGCAAGCTCAGCGTGGACCATCAACGGATCCACGTAGAGGAGTATGTCCCCCTCCTACATTGCTTCACATGTCTGCAGTTCGGTCACACCCGAAAGAACTGCACGGCTGATAAAACGATTTGCTCCCACTGCTCGTCCCTAACCCATGTTTACAAGAACTGCCCCGTAAAAAGAGACATGAACGCCTTGGACTGCTATAACTGCGTGCAGTTCGGAAAGAGACACAATACGACAGCAGACTCAAAACACAGTGCCACATCTGCATCTTGCCCACGCATTGCCCACGCGCTCGAAAAACTAAAACTACGCATCGATTATGGATCATAGTCGAGCACACAGAACACACAATACACACACAACAAATGCACATTCAAACGCTATTCACCACACATATAGATGCACACAAATAAATCTTGGGCGAGGCAGAAATGCCACACACGAACTTAAATTACACACACACAACACTAACCCTGACTTTGTGTTTCTTTCTGAGCCATACACTAGCACGGGGCGGCTCATGGGAGCATTCCCTGGGTATCTGACCTATCAGTTCCCTCAGCCGATTTCCCCCTCTAAGACCTCTATTCTTGTCAGGGAGAACCTGGGCAGCACTGTTGGGTGCTCAGAGTTCTCCGACTCCAATCTCACAATAGTAAAGCTGAACTCCAGAGGCAATCGCAATATATATCTACTATCAGTATATATCGAACCTCGAAACGACGATAACCAAACCCTTCTTAAGCTGGCCACCTTTCTCGAGAGAACGTCCGGCTCGGTGCACCTGGTATGTGGCGACTTCAATGGGTGGCACACCATGTGGGGCTCGACAGTTAATAACAGGCGGGGTAACCGCGTCCTAGACTTTATACTACACCACAATCTTCACATTTGCAACGTGGGTACTATGCCCACTTTCGTAACTACTACACACAATAATATCCGCACTTCTATTATTGACATCACACTCATCAATAATACTGATCAAGCACGTGTCTCTAACTGGAGAGTGGACTCCACCATCTGTCCCTCTTCTGAGCACAACACCATCACATTTGAGTTCTCCCTTGGTAGGTCAACCCCAACAAAGAACCTGAAGTCCTCTACGTACAGGTATAACACTGCCGATACCAGATGGGACCTTCTGTCGGATCGTTTTGCTCGGGAGGTGAGCGGCAGCCTTGATGTCAATGCCCCCATCACCACCTATGGTCCCCCTGAAATTGACGCCTATATCCACCAAATGACCTCGAGTATCACGAAAGCTTGCGACAAACTTTTACCTCGTAAGTCCCGATTTTCCCACCGCGCCCCCTGGTGGAGCGACGACCTCGAGGCTATTAAGCACAGAGTCCTCGCTGTCCACCACCGGATGGTAAATAGCCGTCGTCGTGGCCGCCCCATGGAGGATCTCGTGGCCGAGAACGTCCGAGTCCGCGGTGAGTATAGTGATGCGATTCGCGCCGCATCCACCGAGCACTTCCGTGAGTTCTGCAATAAGCAGAAAAAAGAGGATGTGTATTCGGTCACGAATCGCATCATAAAGACTCCCCCCTTACGGCAGCCCCCTTCCACCCTCAAATTGGATGACGGATCCTTCACCACTAACTCTCATGACACAGCCATGGCTCTGCTAAATAAATTCTACCCCGATGACTCCCCTGACTACACCGACGAACAGAGACATTCCAGAGTGCTCATGCACCAACCCCTTGACACTCCCCTCGATCCCCCATTTACGTTTACCGAGATATTGGAATGTATCAAATCAATGAACCACAAAAGGGCACCAGGTATTGACCACCTTACCGCAGACATTTGCCTTCAATTTGTCAAAGTATTTCCCCAAATAATAACAGATCTCCTGAACCGCTGCTTCTTTTTGCACTTCTTTCCTAAGGCATGGAAGATTGCCACTGCAAAAATAATTCCAAAACCAGGCCGGACTGACTATTCCACACTCTCCTCATATAGACCCATAGGTCTCATAAACGTATTTGGCAAACTTCTCGAAAAACTACTAATGAACAGACTAACACACCACCTTAATACAACCAACTCTTCATCTCCCCGCCAATTTGGTTTTAAGCTCCGCACCTCCACCCATCAGGCGGTTCATAGCGCCCTTGACGAAGTAAGGCGTGCGATAGCCAACAAAGAGTTGGTGATCGTCGCGTCCCTTGATATCAGGGCTGCATTCGACCACGCCTGGTGGCCTGCTATTTTCGCACGTCTGAGAAAGACCAACTGTCCCCTAAACATCTATAACACTCTTCTCAATTATATAGAAGACCGAAGGGTTGAAATAAAATTTGCCGATTGTCAGGTGAACAAGTCCATGACAATGGGCTGCATACAGGGTTCAGTGTGTGGCCCATTGTTATGGAACATCATCTTGGATGAACTCCTGGCGATTGATCTCCCTGGGGGATGCCACATTCAGGCATATGCCGACGACGTCCTCCTCATTTCCCACGCTGGTTCAGTAGGGGAACTAGAGGACATCACTAATGTGGCGTTGTCACGGGTTATTGACTGGGGCGCCTCGGTCAAGCTCACTTTTGGCCCAGATAAGACCCAAATTATGGGTTTCACGAACAAATCTGCCCGGTGTCGCATCACCATCAATGGCCGTAGTCTCTCCTTTGTCAATGAGATTAAATACCTCGGCGTCATAATAGATCGAAAACTCAGATTTGTCAAGCATAGTTTATATGTCATTGACAAAGCGAAAAAACTACTCAACAGACTCAACCTCTTCATTAGACCTACCTGGGGTGTCCACCCCGAAAACGCCCGGATAATATACGAGCACGTCATCCAGCCAATCATTTGTTATGCTAGTAGCATATGGTCTGACGCTCTCGAGTACGAGTACATACGAAAAAAGTTTCTGTCTCTACAAAGACTTTTCGCTCTCAAAATTATCCAGGGGTTCCGCACTGTCAATACTCCAACTGCTATCTCACTTGCCAGACTCACCCCACTTCCCGCTAAAATAAGAGAATTCGCCGACAATGAAATCACTAAGTTGACAGGTGCTTCTAGATTCCTTCCCTCTGATATCCCCATCGAAACCCTCACACACCCCTCGCTGCTCCTTCATCCCTCCGATCGAATCAGTGTTCAATTTTCGGATGCTCTTTCCCAAGCCGACATCGGCTCCATCGCCCCTGACTCTGCGGTCCGAATCTACACGGACGGCAGTAAACACGACGGCAAAGTGGGTGCCGCTGTTGTCATTTGCCATCCCAACAATACCACCACCACCACCAAGAAACTCAAACTCCACGACTGTTGTTCAGTGTTTCAGGCGGAGCTTCTCGCTATTGAGTACTCCTGTCGCTGGATCCTGAGCAACAACGTTCCCCTCTCAATCATTCTGTCTGACTGTAGATCCGCCCTGACCGAACTCTCAAACCCTAATAGTGCAAATCATTTCGCTGTGTCGATTCACCATCTTATTCACGATGCCCGGTCGGCTGGCTTGGCTGTTGAGTTCGCCTGGATCAAATCGCATGTTGGCATTGTCGGCAATGAGTTGGCGGATTCTGCGGCCAAATCGGCTGCTCTGCTCCATCGCACCCCCGACTACTTACACATTCCCACTAGTCATATTAAATTTCGCAATCGTGAACTATCTTTTACAGCTTCGGCCGAATTATACGATAATTCGACCTACATCAAAACCCTTTTACCCACATATAACGATTTACAAACTTATCTCAAAGTGGTCAGGCCAAACTTTGCGATCACCCAATTCCTCTCCAACCATGGATATCACAAGGAGTACTTGTACAGATTCAAAATCTCTCAAAATGATAGGTGCCCCTGTGACGATGTCACTATCCAATCTATGCGTCACCTCGTACGCGACTGTCCCAGGTTTGCGTCAACTAGGGCTGACTACCTATCCATTGCACCTCAAAACATCAGCGACCCCTACGATATAGCGGTAGTGCTAAAACGCCAGAGCACTATCGATAGTTTCCACAACCACATATTTTACATAGTCAAAGAGTTAAAACACTTCAACAGCTGAAAACGGTCCTCCGTCATCCCTTCGACACCTTCTTACCGATTTCATCAACTTAATGTCACTCACATACTCTAGCTAGTTAAGACTAAAGTATATTAAAATTGGTTCTTTCTATATCAAAAAAAAAAAAAAAAAAAAAAAAAACTTATATTTCTTCCTCGCGACTCTACAAATGCCGTCCTCTGGGGCACAATTTCGCAGGCTCATACCTGCTTCTTTGGGCCGCAGGGGAGGACATATTGTTGTATTTATTAAATATATTTATGTGTATACCCGTTCAATATTTATCCATCCTTTCACAAACTCTACTCCAACCTCTCTCAATTCCTGCCATACTCTCTCACCCAGAAAAGGTGCAGACGTATCCCAAGCGTTACCCTTTTCTTTCCATATATCCGGGGGAAGGTTTTTAGTCCGTAGGTCACTGGGAGAAATTTCCAGTGGAGTCGGGCATGCGTGTGGTACGGGCCACACGTATCCATGAGGATTTTCCTTCTCCCACGAAAAAAAAAAAAAAAAAAAAAAAAAAAAAAAAAAAAAAAAAAAAAAAAAAAAAAAAAAAAAACCTAACCTAACCTAACCTAACCTAACCTAACCTAACCGAGGTTTATTTTTGAACTAAATACTTAATTTTGACACGGTTTTCAGCGTTTTTGCTGCATTATTTTATTACACCTGTTATCCGGGCACCGCTCCACGTTTCCTGGACACCAAAATTTTCAATTTTCGCAAAATTTTATTTTCACCTTTTTCGACCTAGTAAAATATCAAAATTTGTTCAGTTTTCCAAATTTTTATTCCTTTGGATACTATCTTGTCTGGAACCACTCCCGGCGTGCGTCCCGGCGACCGCGACCTGAAAACAAACAAACAAATTAGTATTTTTGCCTAAAAATTCACCAAAATATAGTTTTTTAGATTTTTCTTCCAAATTTTCTACCCCACCCACCCCATATTCCAGCATAGTCTTGTAGCGCTCGGCGTCCCGCATCCGCCGGTACCCCACAAGTGGGGATAACTCGCAGGAAAATTTTAAAAATTGTCACCTTTAACTTTACCCATCCCACACCATATTTTAAAATTGTCACACTATTGTCACACCGAGGTTACCTTATACCTCGATATATTCAGTACAACGAGGTTTATTTTTGAACTAAATACTTAATTTTGACACGGTTTTCAGCGTTTTTGCTGCATTATTTTATTACACCTGTTATCCGGGCACAATACTATTAGTAGTTTATCGATATTTCAGTTTTATCGATATTTTGAGTTTTTCGTTATTTCAATTTTATTGATATTTCGATATGATCGATATTTTGATTTTATCGATATTTCGATTTTATCGATATTTCAATTTTATCGATATTTCGGTATTGCCGATAGTTCGATTTTATCGATATTTTGGTTTTATCGATATTTCGATTTTATCGATATTTTGATTTTATCGATATTTCAATTTTATCGATATTTTGATTTTATCGATATTTCAGTTTTATCGATATTTCAATTTTATCGATATTTCGAGTTTATTGATATTTCGGTTTTATCGATATTTCGATTTTATCGATATTTTGGTTTTATCGACATTTCGATATCATCGAAATTTCGAGTTTATCGACATTTCAGTTTTATCGATATTTCCAGTTTATCGATATTTCGATAGCATCGATATTTCGATTTTATCGATATTTTGATTTTATCGATATTTTGATTTTATCGATATTTTGGTTTTATCGATATTTCGATTTTATCGATATTTTGGTTTTATCGATATTTCGATTTTATAGATATTTCGGTATTATTGATAGTTCGATTTTATCGATATTTCGGTATTATCGATATTTCGAGTTTATCGATATTTCAGTTTTATCGATATTTTGAGTTTTTCGTTATTTCAATTTTATTGATATTTCGATATCATCGATATTTTGATTTTATCGATAAAATCGAACTATCGATAAAATCAAAATATCGAAAAACTCAAAATATCGATAAAACTGAAATATCGATAAACTCGAAACATCGATAATACCGAAATATCGATAAAATCGAACTATCAATAATACCGAAATATCTATAAAATCTAAATATCGATAAAACCAAAATATCGATAAAATCGAAATATCGATAAAATCGAAATATCAATGATATTGAAATATCAATAAAATCGAAATATCAATGATATCGAAATATCGATAAAATTGAAATATCGATAAACTCAAAATATCGATAAAATCGAAATATCGATAAAATCAAAATATCGATAATATCGAAATATCGATAAAATCAAAATATCGATAAAATTGAAATATCGATAAAACCGAAATATCGATAAAATCAAAATATCGATAAAATTGAAATATCGATAAAACCGAAATATCGATAAAATCAAAATATCGATTAAATTGAAATATCGATAAAACCGAAATATCGATAAAATTGAAATATCGATAAAACCGAAATATTGATAAAATCAAAATATCGATAAAATCGAAATATCGAAAAACTCGAAATATCGATAAAACTGAAATATCGATAAACTCGAAATATCGATGATATCGAAATATCGATGATATCGAAATATCGATAAAATCGAAATATCGAAAAATTCAAAATATCGATAAAATCAAAATATCGATGATATCGAAATATCGATAAAACCGAAATATCGATAAAATCAAAATATCGATAAAATCGAAATATCGATAAAACCAAAATATCGATAAAATCGAACTATCGGCAATACCGAAATATCGATAAAATTGAAATATCGATAAAATCGAAATATCGATAAAATCAAAATATCGATGATATCGAAATATCAATAAAATTGAAATAACGAAAAACTCAAAATATCGATAAAACTGAAATATCGATAAACTCGAAATATCGATAATACCGAAATATCGATAAAATCGAACTATCAATAATACCGAAATATCTATAAAATCTAAATATCGATAAAACCAAAATATCGATAAAATCGAAATATCGATAAAACCAAAATATCGATAAAATCAAAATATCGATAAAATCAAAATATCGATAAAATCGAAATATCGATGCTATCGAAATATCGATAAACTGGAAATATCGATAAAACTGAAATGTCGATAAACTCGAAATTTCGATGATATCGAAATATCGATAAAACCAAAATATCGATGATATCGAAATATCGATAAAACCAAAATATCGATAAAATCGAAATATCGATAAAACCGAAATATCGATAAATTCGAAATATCGATAAAACCGAAATATCGATAAACTCGAAATATCGATAAAATCTAAATATCGATAAAACCGAAATATCCATAAAATCAAAATATCGATAAAATCAAAATATCGATAAAATCAAAATATCGATGATATCGAAATATCGAAAAATCGAACTATTAATAATACCGAAATATCGATAAAATCGGAATATCGATAATATCAAAATATCATTTGTTAAAATATCGATAACACCGAAATATCGATAAAATCTAAATATCGATAAAATAAAAATATCGATAAAATCGAAATAGCGATAAACTCGGTATATCGATAAAATATAAATATAGATAAAACCGAAATATCGATAATACCGAAATATCGATAAAATCGAACTATCAATAATACCGAAATATCGATAAAATCGGAATATCGATAATATCAAAATATTGATAAAACCGAAATATCGATAAAATCTAAATATCGATGATATCGAAATATCGATAAACTCGAAATATCGATAAGTCCGCAATATTGATAAAACCGAAATATCGATAAACTCAAAATATCGATAAAATCGAAATATCGGTAAAACCGCAATATCGATAAACTCGAAATATCGATAAAATCGAAATATCGATAAAACCGAAATATCGATAAAATCAAAATATCGATAAAATCAAAATATCGATGATATCGAAATATCGATAAAATCGAAATATCGAAAAACTCGAAATATCGATAAAACTGAAATATCGATAAACTCGAAATATCGATGATATCGAAATATCGATAAAATCGAACTATCGATAATACCGAAATATCGATAAAATCTAAATATCGATAAAACCAAAATATCGATAAAATCGAAATATCGATAAAACCAAAATATCGATAAAATCATAATATCGATAAAATCGAACTATCGACAATACCGAAATATCGATAAAATCGAAATATCGATAAAATCAAAATATCGATAAAATCAAAATATCGATGATATCGAAATATCAATAAAATTGAAATATCGAAAAACTCAAAATATCGATAAAACTGAAATATCGATAAACTCGAAATATCGATAATACCGAAATATCGATAAAATCGAACTATCAATAATACCGAAATATCTATAAAATCTAAATATCGATAAAACCAAAATATCGATAAAATCGAAATATCGATAAAACCAAAATATCGATAAAATCAAAATATCGATAAAATCGAACTATCGACAATACCGAAATATCGATAAAATTGAAATATCGATAAAACCAAAATATCGATAAAATCGAAATATCGATGATATCAAAATATCGTTAAAATCGTAATATCGATAAATTTAAAATATCGATAATATCGAAATAGCGATAAACTCGGTATATCGATAAAATCTAAATATCGATAAAACCGAAATATCGATAATACCGAAATATCGATAAAATCGAACTATCAATAATACCGAAATATCGATAAAATCGGAATATCGATAATATCGAAACATCAATTGTCAAAATATCGATAAAACCGAAATATCGATAAAATCTAAATTTCGATGATATCGAAATATCGATAAAATCAAAATATCTATGATATTGAAATATCGATAAAATCGAAATATCGATGCTATCGAAATATCGATTGTATCGAAATATCGATAAACTGGAAATATCGATAAAACTGAAATATCGATAAACTCGAAATTTCGATGATATCGAAATATCGATAAAACCAAAATATCGATAAAATCGAAATATCGATAAAATCGAGATATCGATAAAATCGAAATAGCGATAAACTCGGTATATCGATAAAATCTAAATATCGATTAAACCGAAATATCGATAATACCGAAATATCGATAAAATCGAACTATCAATAATACCGAAATATCGATAAAATCGGAATATCGATAATATCGAAACATCAATTGGCAAAATATCGATAAAACCGAAATATCGATAAAATCTAAATATCGATGATATCGAAATATCGATAAAATCAAAATATCGATAAAATCAAAATATCGATGATATCGAAATATCGATAAAATCGGAATATCGAAAAACTCGAAATATCGATAAAACTGAAATATCGATAAACTCGAAATATCGATGATATCGAAATATCGATTGTATCGAAATATCGATAAACTCGAAATATCGATAAAACTGAAATATCGATAAAATTGAAATATCGATAAAACCGAAATATCGATAAAATCAAAATATCGATAAAATCAAAATATCGATGATATCGAAATATCGATAAAATCGAAATATCGAAAAACTCGAAATATCGATAAAACTGAAATATCGATAAACTCGAAATATCGATGATATCGAAATATCGATTGTATCGAAATATCGATTGTATCGAAATATCGATAAACTCGAAATATCGATAAAACTGAAATATCGATAAAATTGAAATATCGATAAAACCGAAATATCGATAAAATCGAAATATCGATAAAATCAAAATATCGATGATATCGAAATATCGATAAAATCGAAATATCGAAAAACTCGAAATATCGATAAAACTGAAATATCGATAAACTCGAAATATCGATGATATCGAAATATCGATAAAATCGAACTATCGATAATACCGAAATATCGATAAAATCGAAATATCGATAAACCAAAATATCGATAAAATCGAAATATCGATAAACAAAAATATCGATAAAATCGAAATATCGATAAAATCAAAATATCGATGATATCGAAATATCGATAAAATCGAAATATCGAAAAACTTGAAATATCGATAAAACTGAAATATCGATAAACTCGAAATATCGATGATATCGAAATATCGATAAAATCGAAATATCGATGATATTGAAATATCAATAAAATCGAAATATCAATGATATCGAAATATCGATAAACTCAAAATATCGATAAAATCGAAATATCGATAAAATCAAAATATCGATAATATCGAAATAGCGATAAACTCGGTATATCGATAAAATCTAAATATCGATAAAACCGAAATATCGATAATACCGAAATATCGATAAAATCGAACTATCAATAATACCGAAATATCGATAAAATCGGAATATCGATAATATCGAAACATCAATTGTCAAAATATCGATAAAACCGAAATATCGATAAAATCTAAATATCGATGATATCGAAATATCGATAAAATCAAAATATCGATAAAATCAAAATATCGATAAAATCAAAATATCGATGATATCGAAATATCGAAATATCGAAAAACTCGAAATATCGATAAAACTGAAATATCGATAAACTCGAAATATCGATGATATCGAAATATCGATTGTATCGAAATATCGATTGTATCGAAATATCGATAAACTCGAAATATCGATAAAATTGAAATATCGATAAAACCGAAATATCGATATTTTGATTTTATCGATATTTCGATATCATCGATATTTAGATTTTATCGATATTTCGGTTTTATCGATATTTTGACAATTGATATTTTGATATTTCGGTATTATTGATAGTTCGATTTTATCGATATTTCGGTATTATCGATATTTCGGTTTTATCGATATTTAGATTTTATCGATATTTCGATGTTATTGATATTTCGGTTTTATCGATATTTCGATTTTATCGATATTTCGAGTTTATAGATATTTCTATAAACTATTCTACTATTCTACTATTCTACTATTCTACTATTCTACTATTCTACTATTCTTCTATTCTACTATTCTACTATTCTACTATTCTACTATTCTACTATTCTACTATTCTACTATTCTACTATTCTACTATTCTACTATTCTACTATTCTACTATTCTACTATTCTACTATTCTACTATTCTACTATTCTACTATTCTACTATTCTACTATTCTACTATTCTACTATTCTACTATTCTACTATTCTACTATTCTACTATTCTACTATTCTACTATTCTACTATTCTACTATTCTACTATTCTACTATTCTACTATTCTACTATTCTACTATTCTACTATTCTACTATTCTACTATTCTACTATTCTACTATTCTACTATTCTACTATTCTACTATTCTACTATTCTACTATTCTACTATTCTACTATTCTACTATTCTACTATTCTACTATTCTACTATTCTACTATTCTACTATTCTACTATTCTACTATTCTACTATTCTACTATTCTACTATTCTACTATTCTACTATTCTACTATTCTACTATTCTACTATTCTACTATTCTACTGTGCTACTGACACATAAATCTGACACGTCTTGTTAGGTTTGCTCAGGTTAGGTTCGCTCAGGTTAGGTTAGGTTAGATATCGATAAAATCTAAATATCGATGATATTGAAATATCGATAAAATTGAAATATCGATGCTATCGAATTATCGATAAAATTGAAATATCGATAAAATTGAAATATCAATAAAATCGAAATATCAATAAAATCGAAATATCAATTTTATCGATATTTCGATATCATTGATATTTCGATTGCCATTTTTCTTATTCTTGAGCGTTTCGTTCAAGCCGCGCGGACACAGACACGCCCCCATGACCCTTCTCCTTTTATTTATATTTCTATGATGCAGATAGTGCTGTTTTAATATCTGTGCTACATTTTAGTTGGAAAAGAGCGTATGTGAATATGGATAATTTAGATTAAATGGATTCAATATGTGCTTTCCAATTTATGTGTGTATCAATATTTATTCCTAGTAGGTTAAACATCTCTACAGTTTCTAGGGGAGTATTTTGTTAACAGAATTTTTGTGTGATCTGAATTGTATTGTTTTAGTTTTGCTATAGTTTATCTCTAAGTTATGATCAGAAAGCCAGCTTGTTACAGTGTGTAAGGTGTCTTGTAGTATGGTGTTAAGGGTATTAGTTTTCATATTTTATTAGTATGGATTTATATAATCTGCAAATAAGACTGGCAATGCTGTTTCTTTATTTAAGGTTTTTGGTAGGTCGTTAATATATACTAGGAATAATTGCATCCTAACACGAAGTGTGTTAGGATGCTTGGGGGATTGAGCATGTCAAATTCATTTTTTGAGATCATAGGTACTATGTTGTTTATGTACTAATACTTGTTTAAAACAAGCAACCTTTCCACCTAGATGGAAAATCACGCGAGTGATTCCGGTTCCCAAGGGGAAGTCAGGTCCTGATATCAGTGGCTACAGACCGGTGGCAGTGTTGTCGACGCCTGCAAAAGTGTTCGAGTCTGCCATCCAGCGCTGCGTGCAGGCACAAGTGAGTGCACAGCTATCGGACGCGCAGCACGGGTTCCGGCTGGCGCGCAGCACTGACACTAATCTGCTTAACTTCATGGCGAGGGTGGTGCCGGCTGTCGATGCTGGTGTGCAGGTAGACGTGGCATATTTTGATTTTAGAAAGGCGTTTGATACTGTCTACAATGTTGTACTGCTAAGGAAGCTAGCAACAATTGGCTGCACTCCGCACTTACTACAGTTCTTTGCCAGTTACTTCGAAGACAGACAGCAGTACGTTGAAGTCAATGGGTTCGAATCCGAGCTATACTACACTAGGTCAGGCGTAAGCCAGGGCAGCAATTTGGGTCCTCTCGAATTTATTATAATGATAAATGACTTACCAGACGTAGTCAAACATAGTTTATGTTTATTGTTTACAGATGACCTCAAATTGCTGCTTGAGGTCAAGGGTGAGTCGGACCGTGAGAGATTACAGGAAGACATAGATAGAGTGGTAGATTGGAGCCATAAAAATAAACTTTATTTCAACGCAGCGAAATGCTCAGTGATGACATTTACGCTCGCGAAGACTGCCTTAACCTACGAATACAAAGTAGAGAAAACCTTGATGCAGCGAGTGTCTCAGGTACGAGATCTAGGAGTACTGCTTACCCCAGATCTTACTTTCCGGGATCATATAGTAACAATTTGCAAGAAGGCGTACAGAAACCTGGGTTTCGTGCTGAGATAGTCTCAGGGTACTGGGTATGGTGGGGTACAACGAACTTAGAGTGCGCCGGGAATTTACACTTGCGGCGTATGCACTAAAACTCCTGCGTGGAGTAGCTCATAACCCGAGTGTAATGCGTCACCTGAAGCTGTGCGTGCCAGATCAGTATGTATGGAGGCGGCGGCGGCCGCCACTGCTGGCAGTGCCTGTTACCAGAACCAACTTGCTGTCAAAAACACCCCTCACCCGCACAATATGTGTATTAAACGTAGTGCATGAGAGAATTGACATATTTTCGTGCAATCTCAGTGAATTCGCAAGAGATTTGTTGAATTTTGTAAGTTATATTTAAATATTATTATTCTTTATGTTATTGCTTTGTATTAGTTTGTATTATTATAATGTGTAGGTTTGCAAACCACTATTGTATTGGGGTTATCCTGTAAAGATAGTGTGTGGAATAAATAAAATGTTTATTTCATTTGTGTCAGTGTTATGGTTTTCAATTTGGACTATTTGTGTTCGGTTTTCTAGATATGACTTAAATACAAGAGTAGGCTGGACCGCGAACACCTGAACCGTGTAATTTGTTAATTACTTAGTATGTTACATAGTACTTTATCATACGCTTTCGTCATATCGAGTAATACTCCTAATACATATTTGGATGTATTTATATAGGCTAGTGTTGTTGATCTTTGTTTTCTAAATCTATTTTGACTGTCATCGAGAATATTATTACGGTTCCGTTTAATTATAATGTAACTTTAGGATATTCTCTTATTGATTTCATGTTGTCGAATAATTTATCTCAATATAATAATGTTAAGAATAGTGATAATCGTTGCTTAGATTTGGTTCTCGGGAATATACCAAAGACATATGTTAGTAGACCTCTGTGCTCTTTAAGTAAGACTTACAAGCAGCATCCTTGCCTATTAGTTAATGTGCCCTACGAGGATAATATTAAGTACCTTGTTTCACAGTGTATAAATAAATTGAACTTTTATAAAGACTGACTATGAGGCTGTTAGGAAATATTTAAATAGTATAAATTGGCATGATGTTATATATCACTGTAGGGATGTCAATGAAATGGTGACCGTGTTTTATTCAATTTTAAGGGAAGTAATTACAGAATATGTACCGATAAAGAAAGTCGCCAAATCGCGTTATCCCCCATGGTTCAGTAAGACTTTAATCAAATTATTAAATGAAAAAGAAAAAGCTCGTAAAAAAGAATTTTTACGAGCGCGAAAGAATTTAGAATATATGGGAATCCCCGTGACGAAATTGAATTCAACTTGCTCCGGAATCGCTGCCATAAACTTATCGATACTTGTTATAATAAATATAAAAGTACAATAGAATCTAATATATCCTCAAACCCAAAAACATTTTGGAGTTACATCAAAAGTAAGCGCGGTGGGCTTTCTACATTACCAGCTAAAATGTACAAAGATAACATTATTGCGAAAAATGGTAACGACATTGCAACTCTATTTGCTGATCATTTTAGTTCAGTATTCTCAAACACCTTGAGTACCAATTACACGCCTCAAACACCAATTGATTAACTTAATAATAAATATATAACTACATTACAATTCACAGAACACAACATCAAATGTGCAATAAATAAACTTGACGTGTTGAAGGGTGCAGGGCCCGATATGATACCTCCTTTATTTGTTAAGCAATGTGCTCGATCGCTCGCATTACCGTTGACCTTTATATTTAATCGTTCTCTTGTAGAAGGGACATTCCCCGACGAGTGGAAAAAAGCTCGTATTGTGCCCGTGTTTAAGAAAGGAGATCAAGCAAATGTAAAGAATTATCGGCCTATATCCATACTCTCCTGTTTTTCTAAATTATTCGAGTCAGTTCTATACCCTTCAATTGCAACTTTAATTCACAGCAATATTTCAGACCATCAACATGGATTCATAAGGGGCCGTTCCGTTTTAACGAACTTAATTTCCTTTGTTGCTGATATATCTCAAAAAGTTGATGCGGGTTCTCAGGTATGCATCTACCTGCTGCATATGCCGACTTTAGCAGCGCTTTTGATAGAGTGAATCATTTAATTTTATTACAGAAGCTTTGTAATTTTGGCGTAGGAGGACCATTATTGAATTGGTTCGAATCATACTTGCAAGACAGACCGCAAAGCGTTCTTATCAATGGATTTCAATCGCAAGCCTATAACGCAATTTCTAGGGTGCCTCAAGGGTCACATTTGGGACCAGTACTTTTCCTTATATTTATTATTACAGTACTGTAAAATATCACTCTTTGCCGACGACCTGAAAATTTACCGGCCAATAAATACAACAGATGACTCTAAACTAGTCCAGGATGATCTTAATGAAATCATGGAATGGTGTGGAGTCAACTGTATGACACTCAATGTAAATAAATGCTTCCATATAAAATTCACTCGCAAAAAGAAACCACTTGTCACAAAGTATGAAATTGGCGGAACATACTTAACCGAAGTTAAAGAAATTCGCGACTTGGGTGTCATTGTCGATACAAAACTGACTTTTACAACACATATCGACAGTACTGTAAAAAAGGCCGCACAGATGCTCGGATTTATTAGAAGAAATACTGTTGGCTTCAAAAATATCTCTACCAAAATACTTTTATACAATACTCTTGTCCGCAGTAATCTCGAGTATGCTAGTACTGTATGGTCACCGTCGTATGTGGTCCATTCGCAGCGGATAGAAAGCATTCAAAGAGCCTTTACAAGAAATATTGCATTCTCCTGCAGGGGCTTCTCTCATAGGAATCCATATGACAACCGGTTATCCAAATTTAAAATGACCAGTCTTTACAACCGTAGACGCATCTTAGACCTTTGTTTCCTCCATAAATTATTGAACAATAAAATACAATGTTATTACTTATTAGAAAAAATCCACTTATCTGTTTCTCATTCATATCCTAGGCATAAAATCACAAGATCATTTCACATACCACATTCTAGGACTAATTTGGGACAACATTCACCTATACATAGAGTATTAAATCAGTGCAATATTATCCAAACACGCGATCCAGACATTGACGTCTTTGGAGATTCCCTTAACAAATTCAAAACTTAATTAAAAAAAATAATTGTTCAATTGTTCAGTAGCTCAAGTAACTAGTTTTATATACCTATCTAACTAACTATCTTGGTAATTTTTAAGTTATAATTTAATACTGTGTACTGTAATTAATATACTCACCTAAAGTGTATACACTATTACTGGTCAATGTTATGTACACCGTAAGTGTCATACATATCAGATATAAATTATTCTGTAACATTAGCATAACAATTGTAACAATATGTATGATGTGGTTGTACTACTTAATAATAAATAAAAAAAAAAATATTATATTTTTCTAAGAAATTGTATAATCTGTTGCACATTGCCTTTCCAAACACCTTTAAAAAGGTTGGTAATAACGCTATGGGTCTACAGTTATTGGGGCAATGGGTATCGCCTTTATTATGAATTGGTTTTATTAGTGATATTTTAAGGGCGTTGGGGAATTTATTAAATGTGTTAGTGGTACTGAAAGGTTTTCGGCACATTGTTTTAATATAATTGGTGGAATATAGTATATTCCGCAACTGTGTTTGTTTTTTTATAGTACGTATTATTTGGATAGTTTCTTTTAGGTCTACAGGCCGTAGGTACATTGAATACATTGGGTCGACCTTTAGCTTCGTTAAAACCAACTACTCATCTCACTTTGAAACTTCTACTAATATCTACTAACCTACTAATGTACTTATCTACTAATTCTACTATTCGACTAATCTACTAGAGTACTAATCTACTTATCTTATAATATCTACTAATCTACTAATTATCTATTAACCTATAACCTACTAACCATACTAATCCTATCAATACTACTAACACTACTAATCTACTAATTACTAATGGACGTCGGTCTTATGTGTGTCACTCTTATGTTTGTCACAAATGGGTGTCAGTCTTATGTGTGTGTGTCACTTATCGGCGTCGGTCTTATGTGTGTGTCACTTATGGGCGTCGGTCTTACGTATGTCGTCACTTATGGGCGTCGGTCTTACGTGTGTCACTTATGGGCGTCGGTCTTACGTGTGTCACTTATGGGCGTCGGTCTTACGTGTGTCACTTATGGGCGTCGGTCTTACGTGTGTCACTTATGGGCGTCGGTCTTACGTGTGTCACTTATGGGCGTCGGTCTTACGTGTGTCACTTATGGGCGTCGGTCTTACGTGTGTCACTTATGGGCGTCGGTCTTATGTGTGTCACTTTTATGGGCGTCGGTCTTATGTGATCGTTGACGCCTATAACACCAAAGCCTATAAAATACCGAAGCCTATACAGGAAAATTTTTTAAGCAGTGCGCAAAAAGAATTTGGTGGTTCAATATCAGTAATAGAACACATTTCCATGATTTTTTCAAAACTTTTTTTTTAAATTTTATCCGGCTTAAAATCAGCAAAATATGGACGTAATAATAACAATAGGCGCGCGGTGGACCATGGCTACAGCGGGGGTGCACCTGGGGGCGCGGTGGCGGGGTGGCGCCTGCGCACCTCAGGGGTGACCGCCCGCCAGTCCACTCCGAGCACGCGCTGCCGTGACGTCGCGTCTAATCGCTTTCCCGCGCAAGCCCCGCGCCTCCGCCGCGCGTGTGTCGTACTTGTACCTACCGGTCACGGTGTAAGCGTGTTTTATGGTGCCAGTGTACGGAGTGTATTTAAAAAGTGCTTAAAATTTACGAGTAGCTCGCAGAATGTAGGTATGCCACGGAGAGCATACTCGCATGCCAGCCCATGGGATCTGTAAACCCACGGTCTCTAATGAAAGACCCAAACCCAGAACCACCCCAAGACTTAAGAGAGTGGCTTCTAAATCACCGCGAAGTCAACATCTTGCCGATGGATGTTGCATTGATCACATGTGTGGGACTGTACATGTATATGTATGTACATGGATATCCCGTGGGATAAAATTATGCAGTCAAAAGCAAAGGAAGTTACTTTGGGGGTATAGACACAATCCGACATCTCATAATAAACTATTGCTAAAAAAATACTCTACCCTATATAGAAAGATCATAAAACTAACCCAGAAAGCTCAAAATAACAACTATATTAATACCTCCCAAAATAAATCCAAAGCTGCCTGGAAAATTATTAATAATTCAAAAATATGTTTGCCGCAAGAACAAGTAGTTTGTATAAATAGAGACAATTTATCCTTCACTAACCCTAATGACATTGCTAATGAATTAAATAACTATTTTATTGACAAAATTGAAAATAAACTTCAAACTGACAAATATCCGCCTAATACTAAGTTTCAAAATTTGACATCACAATCATTATTTATGACTCCCGTTTCAGCATTTGACATAAATAGAATTATCGATGACTTAAAAAATACGAATACTGTTGGTTATGATGGTGTGTCTACCAAAGTAATAAAATATGTGAAAGAGATCATATCGCCTGTATTGGCACATATTGTCAATATTTGTATTTATGACGGTAATTTTCCAAATCGTCTAAAAAAAGTTATAATTAAGCCATTACATAAACAAAATGACAAAACTGATGCAAAAAACTATAGACCAATTGCTAAGATCTCTATATTTTCTAAAATTTTTGAAAAAGTTATTTATAATTCGCTTTACACTTATTTTGAGAAATATAATTTATTTTGTGTGGAACAGAAAGGATTTCGAAAGAAATGTGGAATAAATATGGCTCTATATGATTTACTTTCCCCTGTCATGTCATGTGTAGATAATAAAAATCCTGTATGTGCTATCTTCACTGACATGAGTAAAGCCTTTGACTACGTAGATCATACACTACTCATACAGAAATTACATGCTTATGGTATAAGAGGTAATGTCCTTGACCTCCTAGAATCATACCTAAGCAATAGGTACCAGTGTACTGAAATTATTAGATTATGTCCTAAAACTAAAATAGAAACCACTTTCATATCGGAACCAAGACTCCTAAGGTATGGCGTACCCCAGGGTAGCGTGCTTGGACCGCTACTTTTTTTAATATATATTAACGACCTCCCAAAAATGACACAACAAAAAATGGTTCTCTTTGCCGATGATAGCACAGCTATAATAGAATGTACAAATCCCAATAATTATGAAAACGAGATTAATGACTCACTGAAAAAAATTATAGATTGGCTTAATTGTAATAATTTAGTAATTAATTTAGATAAAACTAAATCAAATCAAATCAAATCAAATGTTTTTATTTCAAATAAGCTTTCACAAGCGTTTATGAAACGTTATTGACTCTAGTTGCACGGTTCCAAAAAGTTGATCTCATGGAGAAGAATCCGGCAAGAAACTCCATAGACACTCTTTTAAAATATATTGTTTTTACATAATTTGCTGGTACATTATGCCGATAACAGGATGTGAGTGCATTGGAGGTTTATGTCATAATTAGCCTGAAGTCGGGACTAAAATTACAAGAAGGTTCTCAGCAAATGAGAACGCAATGTCAAACTAAAACAGATACACTATGTGTAAGAATACACATCATCAAAAATATGAACTAGGATAACTATAAACTACTTAGACATAAATGGCTACGATGTACTCACATTTACAGTTCCTGTTTATATAAAGTGGTAAACAATATACAAGATAATTGAGAGTGAATAAAGTAACCTCAGGTTGCCAGGGAGACCACAAGTGCACCCGTATTTTAACACCACACATTTTTATCATCAACGTAGTCCTTGATTTTGTAATATGCTTTCTTAACAAGGACCGATTTAACATAATTTTTAAATTTCTTACCGGTGAGATCGGTGACAGATTTTGGAAGTTTATTGTAAAAACGCACACAATTTCCTAGAAATGATTTATTGGTTTTAGTTAATCTAAATTTAGGTACCACTATTTTATGTTTATTTCTAGTATTATGGTTGTGAAAGTCGCTATTTATGCTGAACATATGCAGGTTTTTGCGGATATACACGATGTTTTCTAAAATATAAAGTGACGGCAGCGTTAGTATACTGACGTTCTTGAAGACTTCTCTAAGGGAATCGCGAGGGCCCATATTGTAGATTGCGCGGATGGCCCTTTTCTGCAAGATGAAAATAGAATCTACGTCAGCAGCTGATCCCCACAGCAGAATACCGTATGACATAATGCTGTGAAAGTAAGCGAAGTATACAAGTCTAGCAGTAGCTACGTCAGTGATCTGCCTAATTTTCCTAACTGCATATGCTGCGGAACTTAATCTGCGAGACAGGGCTGAGATGTGAGCTCCCCATTGCAACTTACTATCAACCGTTATACCTAAAAAAACAGTTTCATTGATTAGATTGAGTTTGCTGCCTTCAAGAATTAAATTAGTTTCAACTTGTGGTACATTTGGTAATGAAAATTTTAAACATTTTGTTTTGCTAGCATTAAGTAGTAAATTATTAGCAGCAAACCAGTTAGATAGTGATTTTAGGCTCTCATTTACACTAAAAAGATTGCTATCATTCCGTTCAATCTTAAATATAAGTGAAGTATCGTCAGCAAATAGCACTATATTAGAAATCTCAGACATCATATAGGGGAGGTCATTTATATATGCTAAGAAAAGGAAAGGGCCTAAGATAGAGCCTTGTGGAACCCCCATTTTAACTACAGACCCGGGAGATGTGACTCCATTAATGCCCACTTTTTGTCGCCTCTTCGAAAGATAGGAAGACACAAGCTCCAAAGATAGCCCCCTTATTCCGTAGTAGTCTAATTTACGGATAAGCGTGTCGTGATCAACGCAATCGAAAGCTTTGGAAAGATCACAGAAGATACCTAGGGCATCCTGTGATCCTTCCCAAGCCTCTAAAATATGAGAGACTAATTTCGTGCCTGCATCAGATGTTGACCTACCCTTCGTGAAGCCAAACTGTTCATTATGTAAGATCTTATTAACGTGAAAATGTGCCATCATTTGATTAAGCATGAGTTTTTCAAATATTTTACTTAAAGCAGGGAGAACAGAAATGGGCCTATAATTACAAGGATCCGCCTTACAGCCTGATTTGAAAATTGGAATGACTTTACTTTGCTTCATTAGGTCTGGAAAGCTTCCTGTCTTAATACAAAGATTAAATAAATTTGCAAGGGTAGGTGCGATATCGTCAATAATCGACTTCAGTAATCTAACAGATATGCCCCATAGGTCTTCGGTATTTTTCATATTAAGACTATTAAAAGCTTTTTTGACCGTAAGGGGAGACACTTGACTAAATTTAAAATTTGGTATTTCTCTATTGAAAAATTTCTTAGCTAGAGATTCTGCTAACGATGAGGACGAATGTAAAGAGTTCGTGACCTCGATCGGAATATTAGTGAAATATTGTTCAAAAGCTTTTGCGACTTCTACTTTGTTTGAAATTACTTTGTTGTTTAATTTTAAATTAAGTTCTGATTCCTGTTTATTGTTGATGCCCCTTTCCGAATTTATTATCTTCCATACTGTTTTAATTTTATTATCGGATTTGTTTATTTGACGACTGATAAGTTTAGATTTTGCTTCAATGCATACTTTTTTAAAACATTTAGAATAATTTCGCACATAATTATGAAAACTTATATCAGAGGTTAGAGATTTCTCATAATACAGATTATAAAGCACATCTCTACTTTTCCTAATGCCGTCTGTGGCCCATTCATTAAATTTACTATTTTTACGATGTGAAGCCTTTCTAAGAGGGCATGACTTGTTTAATGACTCACATATTATATTGAACAGCTTGCTATAAATAGTGTCGGGGTCTTTCGAAGCAAAATCAGTGTTACACAATTGCATTTTAACTAATTCCTGCATTGAACGTAGTTTATTTTCCGTTAGAGATCTAACTGAGATATTTTTTTTAGTAAGTGGACTTTTGTTAGTCTCAATAGAGATCAAATAGAGATAAAATCATGCAATTCCATCAACGTCGGGCAAATCCCACTATAAATTTGACTCATAAAAAATACAAAATAGAATCAGTTAATACTGCTAAGTTCTTAGGTATAATGATAGACAATAAATTAACATGGAAACCACAAATAGAACACCTATGTAACAGACTGAGTAAATCTGCATATGCTCTATATCAATTGTCTAAAAAAGTAAATATTAGCACGTTACTGACAGCTTATCATGGACTAGTTGCGTCAGTGCTACGGTACGGAATTATATTTTGGGGACAGTCAACTGACAGGGAACTTATATTTAAGATGCAAAAACGCTGTATAAGATCTATGTGTGGATTAAAAACTACTGATAGCTGTGAACCATCCTTCAAATCACTAAAAATACTAACACTACCAGCATTGTATATTTTAGAATCTGCAATATTTATAAAAACCAACCCTCAGTTTTTCGAAAAAATGTCTGATATTAAAAGAAAGCCAATACGTGCACAATATTTAACACAATTATGTAATGTAAAATGCAAGACATCTTTAATGCAAAAGAGTTTTTTTGGCATTGCGCCAAAGATCTATAATAAAATACCAGACAATATCAAACATATGCCTCTAGTAAAGTTTAAAAAAGCTCTCACATTATTACTAATTAACAAATGTTATTATAAAATTGAAGACTTTTTAAATGATAATTTGATATGAGGGAGAATTTAAAGTATTTTAATTTAATGTAAACTACAAATTCATTATATTAATATTTCTCTTCCATAATTGATAAGTTCATAACTACGCATGCATGTATGTTTCCTGTATAAATATTTGTATGTCAAAATTGACAAGACATAGCGCACTATTTAGTTTTTAAGATCCATCTATCATATAACCTATGTTTCACAAATAAATTGATTTGATTTGATTTGATTTGTACAATGTACCTACCTTGGTGGTCATTCAACAATTATTAAAATACGGTGTTTAGTGACATTTGGGGTAAGCAATTATTTTTAAGAGGATAGTATCCGCTTCGCGCCCCATACAAACGCAGTTTGGCCCTTGCTTGAATTTTAAACAATGAAAGTCATTGAAATTTTGCAGTAACAATCTTATCATTAATATACGTGTTTCTGTAATATAAAATTTCATTTCAATATACGGTTAAAAAGTTACACGAGCTCAAAGATTGGCAATTTTCGTTGAAAAACGGCCCAACTTTATGCTAGTATTTCTCGACAATGTATCAATACAGAAACATTCTGATTCGAAGGAAACCCAGATAATATAGTGAATATTTTTTTACAAGATTTTTTTTTTACATATTAGCTATATTATAGGAGTAATCTCCAAAATTCGGAACATACGAAATACGCGTGAAAATGTTGTTGTTTCTCCTCTCGGGCACGCGTTCGCATCGCGAGGGATAGAGACAGCGACAACTGTGCAACATTGTTGCGTTCGCGAGGGACACTCCTCTTAATTAACAATTTTAGCGAATAAGTTATTTTTGATTGAACATTATTGTAAATAGATTGTAAATAGTGCAGTGATAGCCTAGTGATATGACCATTGGACTGCCAAGTCAAAGGTCTCGAGTTCGAATCCAAGGCACGCACCTCTGACTTTTCGAAGTTATGTGCGTATTAATAATTAATTATCACGCGCTTAAACGGTGAAGGAAAACATCGTGAGGACCTGCATGCCTGAGAGATTTTCTTGACGGCATGTGAAGTCTGCCAACCCGCAGTAGGCTAGCGTGGCGGACTATAGCCTAATCCCTCTCGTATTGAGAGGAGATCCGTGCCCAGCAGTGCGACAATGTAATGGGTTGATGATGATGATGATTATTGTAAATAGCTACTTAGATGATTCCAATTTTATTACGCCTTACGGTCAATGTACTGATACAATGTAACCCGCCGTACCTACGACGACGGTGGCGAGTCGAACGAGCACACAGCTGATGTGTAAGTACTTAAACACGCCCGCTTCGCCGCGCGCTGGCGAGTTAGCCATGAAAATCTGTTTCAAAGTAGACAGCGTTTGTTAACGATAACTTTATTTTTATGTACTAAGACATATCAAAATAAAAAATTGGTGTTTAATATAATTCGTTTAAGTTTAATTCGTCAAAGTTTGCGCACTGAATAAAAGGTGATCCTGTATATAATATCACCGACATCTATATATCACCGACTACTATAACACTAACGCCTATAACACACACCAACGTCCATTACCATATCATGAACGACGTCTATAAGATCGACGCTTAGCTTACTTATAATGTTTGTTTTATGATATTGCAAATTTTATGGCGGTCAAGGCACTGTGGCGCACGACAGTCTGATATCTCAGATGATGTCAGTGTCAGTGGTTCCTACGTAAACTGCGCCCCGTGGGACTCATTTAACAAATCGTAAAGTACCCACATCATCATGAGTACGAGAATCTAACCTTACAATAATAAATACTTGCGAATTTATTAAGTTTATTGCGTCAATTGGCAGGTGTTTGATATAGCATCGCCTTATTATTCATGTTCTTGTTCTCATTCAACAATGACAAAGAGGACAAACCGGCAAATATGCGCGCGAGACGCGAGCTAAGGGGGCGGCCGGCTCGCGCGCTCGGTGCGTCGACACGGCTTGTAAACACCTGTCATAATCACCGTCTATAATTTAATTAGCACCTGACAAAACAACTCGTGTTTGATTTGGCGACAAACGTACTCAATGATTTACTGAATTTGGAAGAAACACTCATCCACAAATTATGATTTAACGCGAGCACAGTCGCCATTGCGAGTGCGCTCCAAGTGTTGCTCGGCCATGAAGAGATTCACAGCAGCGGCGACGCTTCTATTAGTGTTGGTCAGTAATCTGAGACATAGTAGTTTACTTCGTTATAACTGAGATGCGCGATCGGATCCGTTAGTCAGTTTATGAAATGTGGTGTGCAGTTGCGCATGTATACCTACAGGCAGTGGTCGTGCGAGGACATGGCACAGTGCACGCGGCGGGCTCGTGGAAGTGGGACACACTCGTGGACCTACCTAGAGACCGACCGTAGATGCGCGCGCACGACGACGAACCTTTATAATCATTGAGATGTTAAGAAGATATGTGTTTGCGTTACAGGTCGAGGCGAGCACAGCCAATGTTGAAACTATCGGTGAGTAGAAAGCCATATTTTTCTATTTGACTGTGGTCAAGAAGCTATGTAAAATGAAGCACAATTGATTGTTAGTATTGTACCGGTCGACACTATGACGGACACTTATGAACAAGAAAGAAAGACAAAGACCGGGCTTTAGTCGATACGTGGCCATCATACCACGCAGATATGGCGGATGACCCATGAGGATAGTCCACACTTTAAAAGAGATTAACAGATTACCTTCACCATAAATGTGACCTATACGCAAATTTAGTTTGTGTATGACACACTCATCAATCAATCTGAAAAGTTCAGCTGCGCTTAGCGCTTACGGTAGCTTGCACTCAGTCCATGGATGACTATTGTTACCCAAATACCCACACAATTGTTGCACATCCGATACGAGCATCCTTGGTCCACGGTCATACGACCACTTATACTACTCGTACATCAATAATGGCACCATATTCTTAGTAAATTGAGATATATTGAAAATTGAGTTACGCGACATTACCGTTATATTCATCGGATGTCGGCATCACATAGGATTAGTCTCAGGACTGTACTGTGTTAGGACACCTCAAACGGTTCGCCGGTAAATACTGTGTCCGAAGTGGCTGTGGCTTATTTTTATACACCGCACCCCATCTTTTTTCTTTATAGGCAACTTACTTAGCACTTTTTTTGTTCAGAATTCATTGTAGGTAAACATAAGATTATAGTGCCGCTGGACCACCCTATACATGTGACGCGCGTGCAGGGCGCCAACTTGGCGGAGCTCAACCTGCCCGTGTCGCACCTGGCTGAGCTACTGGCAACTGCGTCCGCGTCCGCGTCGTCAAAGACGCTCGCGCCTGCCCATGCACCTGTTGCGCCCGCGCCGCATCTACCGCGGTCGCCCCAGCTTACCAACAGATACCATGGTGCGCTGAAGCAAAACACACATCCCCAGGAGCAGCCACCAGATTTCGTTCCTCAACTGCCACCGAACAATAATCATCACACCATCAAACAACTGCTTGCTCATAATCCTGAACAATATACTCCAAGAAATTATGCAGAACAGCGCCGCTACGCTTACTCCTCAGCTCCAAACAATGTTTACCCGGTGGCGTCGGTGGCGGCTCCTAGCCAGGGCTTCCCCACCAAGCCAGCGCCAGCCGTCCGGTACCCGGTGGTACCACCGCATGTAAATAATCCAGATCCAAGACCATACGCCCGATATCATGACCCACAAATACCAAATTATCGCTTTCCTGCGCCACACAATTCTGATCCCTCAGAACAATATTTTTGGAACAACAAGAGGCCAGAAACACATCAACCAATCCGAAACTATCTAAGGACACCTGCGCCAATCATATACTATCCTCAAAAAAATCAGTTGAATGATGACCACCCTCTATTACTAAAATCATTAATAAATAATCCAGAAGCATACTCTCCTTACAATCCTGAAGTAATAAGCGATCAGTTAAATGCGGTAAAAGGTACGCGTGCGCAGAATTCCCAAGGCTCGCCTGGTGGCCACGCGCCTGACGAGCTTGCTGCCGAGGCCATCCCAGCTCATACACTCTCAGTACCCCACAAGCACGGCACCAATACGAGTTCAGAGCGGAGGTTGCCTCTAGTGACGCCACACAGTTTGCCATACGCGCCGCCGCCGCCGCCGCCGCCACCGCCGCCACCAACAGTAGCGACGCTACTAGCGGAACGTTTGTCCTCGTACACAAAAAAAGGTAATATTTACATTGGTGCTAGGAACAACTAAAATTGCGACCGCGGTGATAGGATGCGAGATGGCTTTAATTTATATATAAAAATCGTTGTGTATGTTTGTATGTTCCCCATGGACTCCATAACGGAAAGACCGATTTTGATGAAGTTTTCAGGCAATTTTGCATTAGTCCAGCTAGTACAATATTAGTCCAGCTAACACGATAAATAAAAAAAGTAACATAACATACCATCACGCCTGTATTCCCCGAAGGGTTAGGCAGAGGTGCACCTAATGTACACCCACAGTTCGCCGGTATGTTTGGGTCCCATGTAATAGGGGGCGAGCCTATTGCCATTCACCGGGCACAAATCCAGACTCCGAGCTGCTACTGAGAATTTCATAGTAAAACTCAATAACACTTTGCCCGACCTGGGGATCGAACCCAAGACCTCTAGCGTAGCAGTCGCGATTGGGACCACTAGACCAACGAGGCAGTCAATAAAAAAAGTAATGACAATTAATCTCCCAGTATTATTTTAATTTTCGTTAATATGCGTATACTTGTCACGAAGTGGATTTTAGCTTTATTTAACCTAACATTACAGTAGTACAGTGTACACCTTTGCTTCCCTCAAGACTTTCCTTTGTTGCCGAGACAGAATTACATTGAAAAACTATTTTGCTAGACCTCAGAATCAAACCCAGGACCTCTAGCGTAGCTGTCGTGATTACGACCACAAGATCAATGATACAGTTACTCATAGTCTAAAAGATATTTCTCTTGAAGACAATAGAAATGAAAGTAGGTAATTAGCTGATTATCAGCAGAATATTTTATACAGATGCTTTAAATTAACAGATGTTTTAATTTGTTTAGTCCAATCTACACGTTCTGTTATCCTTAATTAAGTAAGTGCATAAAGTTTGACTTCTTCTACTGTCTCTACTTCAGGTACAACAATGTCACCAACACCTAAGGCTATTACTATAACCGGCAAAGAAGTGTCACCATCAATTATAGATATCACTACTGCAGGCACTACAATGTCGCTATTAATTGAAAACGCCACTATTTCAAGCTCACCAATAGCTATACAGAAAACGTTATTAATAGCATCACCGACTTCTCAAATGGGAATATTACCACTATATAGAACAACAAGTGGTTTGGCGCCGGATGACTCATCGGCTAAAATTACTGCCGAGGTACAGACTTCCAAAGAACAAAAGTCAGTGACTGAAGTTTCCGACGTGTCAGTGACGGAAACTACAATTTTACCTATAGTAGAAACGTCACTATCTAACACAACAGTGACAACAACACCTTTTGAAGAATTAGTATCCGAATTAGAGCCAACAACGAGAACTGCGATACCTGACGTAAAAGTTTCTGAAGCTACAACTAAACCAGTATTGTTTCAATCCATAACGACAAAAATTGAGGCTGATGTAGCAGTAACTGAAGATACACTGAACTTGGCAACAACAATGCTAGCGGAACAAATGACAATACCTTTTGAACAATTAGCAATCGAAACAAATCTAACGACGACTACTGCAGTGCCAAATATGACATTGACTGTAGTAACCACCGAACCAGTTATGACGATAGTAGGGGATGATGTGACCACAAGTGAAGCTAAGAAAATAAATACACCATTTGAAGAATTAGCATCAGAAGTTGAGCTTATAACAACAACAGCAGTGCCTACTGTGTCAGTAACTATAGCAACTACGGAATCAGTAATGACGACGACTATAAAAAACGCCGAAATAATTACTACACAATTTGAAGAATTAGCATCAGAAATTGAGCTAACAACGACAACTATAGAGCCAGATGTGACTGTTCCTGTAGTAACAACCGAATCAGTAATGACGACAGCAGTAAGAGATGTGACTGTAAATAAAACCGATAAAATAACAACACCTTTTGAAGAATTAGCATCAGAAAGTGAGCTAACAATGACAACTTTAGTACCAGACGTGACTGTTCCTGCAGTAACCACCGAACTAGTAATCTCGACGTCAGTACGTGATGTGACTATAAATAATACTGAAAAAATAGGAACGACTTTTGAAGAATTAGCATCAGAAAGTGAGCTAACAATGACAACTTTAGTGCCAGATGTGACTGTTCCTGCAGTAACCACCGAACCAGTAATCACGACGTCAGTACGTGATGTGACTGTAAATAATACTGAAAAAATAAGAACGACTTTTGAAGAATTAGCATCAGAAAGTGAGCTAACAATGACAACTGTAGTGCCAGATGTGACCACAAGTGAAGCTAAGAAAATAAAAACACCATTTGAAGAATTAGCATCAGAAGTTGAGCTTATAACGACAACTGCAGTGCCTACTGTGTCAGTAACTATAGCAACTACCGAATCAGTAATAGCGACGACTGTAAAAAACCCTGAAATAATTACTACACAATTTGAAGAATTAGCATCAGAAATTGAGCTAAAAACGACAACTATAGAGCCAGATGTGACTGTTCCTGCAGGTACAACCGAATCAGTAATGACGACAGCAGTAAGAGATATGACTGTAAATAAAACCGATAAAATAACAACACCTTTTAAAGAATTAGCATCAGAAAGTGAGCTAACAATGACAACTTTAGTACCAGACGTGACTGTTCCTGCAGTAACCACCGAACTAGTAATCTCGACGTCAGTACGTGATGTGACTGTAAATAATACTGAAAAAATAGGAACGACTTTTGAAGAATTAGCATCAGAAAGTGAGCTAACAATGACAACTTTAGTGCCAGATGTGACTGTTCCTGCAGTAACCACCGAACCAGTAATCACGACGTCAGTACGTGATGTGACTGTAAATAATACTGAAAAAATAAGAACGACTTTTGAAGAATTAGCATCAGAAAGTGAGCTAACAATGACAACTGTAGTGCCAGATGTGACCACAAGTGAAGCTAAGAAAATAAAAACACCATTTGAAGAATTAGCATCAGAAGTTGAGCTTATAACGACAACTGCAGTGCCTACTGTGTCAGTAACTATAGCAACTACCGAATCAGTAATAGCGACGACTGTAAAAAACCCTGAAATAATTACTACACAATTTGAAGAATTAGCATCAGAAATTGAGCTAAAAACGACAACTATAGAGCCAGATGTGACTGTTCCTGCAGGTACAACCGAATCAGTAATGACGACAGCAGTAAGAGATATGACTGTAAATAAAACCGATAAAATAACAACACCTTTTAAAGAATTAGCATCAGAAAGTGAGCTAACAATGACAACTTTAGTACCAGACGTGACTGTTCCTGCAGTAACCACCGAACTAGTAATCTCGACGTCAGTACGTGATGTGACTGTAAATAATACTGAAAAAATAGGAACGACTTTTGAAGAATTAGCATCAGAAAGTGAGCTAACAATGACAACTTTAGTGCCAGATGTGACTGTTCCTGCAGTAACCACCGAACCAGTAATCACGACGTCAGTACGTGATGTGACTGTAAATAATACTGAAAAAATAAGAACGACTTTTGAAGAATTAGCATCAGAAAGTGAGCTAACAATGACAACTGTAGTGCCAGATGTGACCACAAGTGAAGCTAAGAAAATAAAAACACCATTTGAAGAATTAGCATCAGAAGTTGAGCTTATAACGACAACTGCAGTGCCTACTGTGTCAGTAACTATAGCAACTACGGAATCAGTAATAACGACGACTATAAAAAACCCTGAAATAATGACTACACAATTTGAAGAATTAGCATCAGAAATTGAGCTAACAACGACAACCATAGAGCCAGATGTGGCTGTTCCTGCAGTAACAACCGAATCATTAATGACAGCGACAGTAAGAGATGTAAATGTTACTAAAACCGAAAAAATAACAACGCATTTTGAAGAATTAGCATCAGAAAGTCAGCTAACAATGACAACTGTAGTGCCAGATGTGACTGTTCCTGCAGTAACCAACGAACCAGTAATCACGACGTCAGTACGTGATGTGACTGTAAATAATACTGAAAAAATAACAACGCTTTTTGAAGAATTAGCATCAGAAAGTGAGCTTACAATGACGGCTGTAGAGCCAGATGTGACTTTTCCTGGAGTTACCACCGAACCAGTAATCACGACGTCAGTACGTGATGTGACTGTAAATAATACTGAAAAAATAACAACGCCTTTTGAAGAATTAGCATCAGAAAGTGAGCTAACAATGACAACTGTAGTGCCAGATGTGACTGTTCCTGCAGTAACCACCGAACCAGTATTCACGACGTCAGTACGTGATGTGACTGTAAATTATACTGAAAAAATAACAACGCCATTTGAAGAATCCACTGAATCAGCAAAGATGATGGCAATTTGTGAAATGATAGCAACTGAAGCTGAGTTAACAATTACTACTGTGGTGCCTAATGTGACGGCGTCTATAGTAACTACCGAACCAGCAATGACAACGGCAGTACAAAGTGTGAACGTAGCCAAAGCTGAAAAAATTACAACATCTTTTGAAGAATTAATATCAGAAACTGATGTAACAACGACTACTGTAGTGCCTGATGTGACTACAAATACGGTTAAACTAAACATGATTACACCACTGCGACAATTCGGATCAGAGACCGAATCAGTAACGGAAACTACAATCCCTTATGTTACAATGAATGTGTTAATGACTGAAACGGTTATGATGGCAGCAGTACCTGATACAGTGAGTGCAGCTAAGCAAGTGGCATTGCTACAAGATCAATTCCCATCGAGGAGTACAACATTAATTCCATCAGTGCAGGATGTCAGTCCAAGTAGTGCTAAGCAAATGTTACGGACTAAACCATTTCAGTTTCTTGCAGGGCCTCCCCTTTCAGCCGTGAGTATAACAGCGGACAATGCTCCGATGCTAGGGACCATTCATAAACGATCATTTATTACGTCGTTATCGAAACAATCTTTCAACGTTCGGCCTACTCCAGAGTTCAAGACAAGTACCGGTGTAGTCTCACCGGTGACGTCGCCACCAGTTAGACAAACCGCAGCAACGATCTCTTCTCCACCCCGAGCTACTCCGACTATAAGTGACAGCGGCACCAAATCGAGCACAGTCACAACGTTAACAACAACAATGCCAGCAGTGGTTCAAAATAAAGGTACTTACATAGCTTTCTTTATTATTATACATATATTCTAGCTTAGTACCTTTTCTATGTGCGGTAAATCCTAATGGATCGTCTTCCACCTGGCGTTGTCACGTCCATAATATTCGCAACGTTCGCCACGACCGTGACAGGGCGTTGCTATTACTTAACGACTTCTTCTTCTTTCATTAGCCATGTCCCACCCTCTGGGATCAGCTCTCCTTATCTGCCTCCACCGTATGGTTCGAGGACGCACAAAGGACGTCAAAGTGGGCCTTTGACGTCCTTTATTTGAACCAAATTATCATTATCATAAAAGCCACTAATACCTCCACTAACCCACGCACTCACTGATTAATGAGGAAAGCTCAGAAAATCAACACCAAACAAACTAAGACATGCATATTATATGTACTTAATTAGTGTTATTTATTAAAGAATTCCTTGCTTGCGCACTTTATACTTTCTTAGCTAAGTAAGATAAAAATATATAATTTATGTTGTAGGAAATATGTTGGTGGCGGCGGCGTCGCGGCGAGCCTCATCGCACAGCGCTTCACGCTTGCCGTGTTAGTACCTATGTATTTGTTGTCCACTTGTTACTCACGCATGAAAACTCGGCTCCAACCCCTATGAGTATAAATAGCTACATATAACTACAATCATACATATCTAAGTGTCTACGCGAGCCGTGATGACAAATAGGTCCTTATAATGTGGCGACATGGTGACATAGCGACGTGTTCGCGTTGTGGCGAGGTGCCGTCATGGCGATGACGCGAGACGACGCGGCACGAGTCTCTTCTCGAAATAAGAGGGATTGGTCTGGCTTGATACAGGTTGGCAGACTTCATACGCCGTCTAAAATATATCACAGGCATGCAGGTTTCTAGCAGGGTAATAATTAACTATTAATAAGTACGTACCTCTACTTACATGACTTCGAAAAGTCTGCGTGTCTAGTGCATGCCTTGTATTCGAACTCGAGACTTTTGAACTAGGTACTAACGAACGATATTTTTGTATTTTACATGCATTTTACCATCTAACGGTCTTACCACTAGGGTTTTTCTGAACTATTCTGCGATTTTTACTATACTTATAATAATACTTACAGTTCGTTTGATATTTTCTGTTCGCGTCTATAGTTGTCCGTGGGTGGTTTTGCAGTGGTCAATTTTGATATAAAACCCGGTAAAAAGACAACTGAGCTCGTAAATGTTTCGCTTTCGTGATTGTTTCACTAACTAATTTCGACTAAAGTAAGGTAAACTTAAGAAACACATAAAATAACTTTCAACAAAAAAGTAAAACCGCCTTCAGAGACGTGAACTCAGAATGTGAACGCCGTCCTGACGGGTGGGACTCGCGGTAGCTTAGTTGATCATAGCGTCTGGGTATTTAACCAGAAAACGCAGGTTCGAATCCTGCCTGCAATCGAATTATTCGCTAACTGCAATAAACAATATTATTTAAAAGTTTAAACAAATGCCGGTTATCCCAGGTACAACACTGTCCAACACGTTCCCCTCTATTTTGTGCTAATTGGAACGGTATCATGTCTGAAGATTGTAGAACAGATGTAAATGGTGTCCGTCTCCGATATTATCATTGAGTTCGAAACCTGTAAGGAAACCTTTGTTGTTTCAGGTGGACACAGGCACAGGAAGTCGCGCAACAAAAGAAAACGTGATCACGGTTAGTAAGTAACCTAGCAGTGCAGGGGTGCAGGGACGCAGGGGCGCAGGGGCTATACTTATCTAGATATGCCAGACAGTAGACACCACAGCGTCCAGAGCTGCCTACCAGGAGTTTAGCTCCGCAAGGTTAACCTGTGCATGCCATGCTCAGCCTATGGATAGGTGACCAAATCAAATCAAGTCAAATATTTTAATTCAATAAGACCATTATTACAGGTACTTTTGAAATGTCAAAGCTATTATTGCAGTGTTCCAAATAGTGTGTACGGTAATGTGATCAGGTGTGTCTCTCTACTAGGTACACAGTAGCCGGTAGGGTCATACTTACTACTTATTATTATATGGGAATCGGCATTTTCCAGAAATTCCGATGCAGATATTTGCTGATCGCTTCGTAGATCTTTATATATATTTACATGTATAGCACCATAAATTGTTTTTTTTATATAGAAAAAGTATACTCCTGATGTACCTAGTCCCATTCTGGCAAATATCCGAACACTCGAAATTTAGAAAACAATAATAACACACTGTACTAGTTACCAATCTAATCAGGCAGGGTCTAAAGACTATGACTACTACATACATCAACATAAGTAAAGCTTAGTTGGTAGGTACTTACTTAAACAATTACTTTTAACAAAAAAGTTAACCGCCTTCATAAAATAATTTTGTCTAAAACAGTTTGGGAAGTCGGTGACTTTTATTTGAGTGGGTCTTCCCTAACTGTTTTAGACATAATTTATATATAATTTTTTGAAGGCGGTTTAACTTTTTTATTAAAAGTAATTTTATTTTGTAATTTTATGTGGAAAGTTTTGTTTAGAAGTACTTGTGAGCCAATTAAACGCACTGCTCCAATAAGACAGCGATGTTTCAGAGTAAACGATAATATCATCGATGTAAACAATTTTTAGATTTTTGTTGATATTTTCAATACTGCCTAACCGATTTCGATACAATTTGAACGGGACCACCTCTGAAGTATGACCTACCAAACAAAAAAACAATAATTAGAATCGGTCCACAATTGGCGGAGATATCGCGTAACAAACATACAAAAAAAAACATACAGACGAATTGAGAACCTCCTCCTTTTTAAAGTCGGTTGAAAAGAAACACCGCCTTCATCATTCATAAAAAAGACGATCCATTCAGACAGACAGTTTACACACAATCAATTCCGGAAGAAAGTGGTGAAAACAAAATATCCAATCAAATCAAGTCGAGTAGATACCTACCGCCTTCCGAAACTAGTTGCACATAACATTATTTTTATTATCATTCATCATTGAGCGCCAGAATATTTTTTTCTTGGTTATTGATATAAAACAGTCTATACTCCATTTGGTTAGGTACTTAACTAAAGGTAAACAAATCATAAAAAAGGTTCTTTTATAGGGCCATTTTTCATCTTGAAACAAAACGTAACCAAAATAAATTATTTAATCACTCAAAATAATTTTCCTTTACTATACTAGCATATTTTACTACTTTGTTTAATATTAAATGGTAATTATAAATTCTTAAGCTTGCGACCAATAAATAAATCAAATCTGATTATTATGTCATAAAGTATTGCAATGTGTCTACTAGAAAGAATCTAAAAAGACAGGAAATCAAAACCTTTTCCTACTTAATAGACTTTTGATAACTCGAAAAAATTAAGAAGTAGTAGCGCGAGGAAGCGCGGCAAAATAATTAACCGATATTATACTTAGTCGGGTAACCAGACGCCATTCGTCACAGTTTGTTTGAACCATCGTAAACGGAACATTTGCTTACCTACGACAAATTACACTATAATTTTGAACATTATTTCCTATCCTTTCGTTCGTTCGTTCGTCCGTTCTGGACTGTCGACTCACTTATTTCAGTGTTTTATACATAAATATCGAAGAGCAAGTACTAACCTACTTAATTTAGAATGTAAAACATTTACCCAAATAGTCTTACACCGAGTTGCTATATATTATAGAATGAACTGTAAGCGCTAGAATTACCCTTAAATATTCATTGCTACCATGACCATCGTTGTATTTGGAGCTTTATTAATGTGTCTACTTTATTATATTTTACAGTGCAGTCATATATATTCGAGTAATAATATTTTAATTGCAATAGGAAAGAAAACAGGTTTTTGTCGGCGCTGCAAGCGGGGTGGCTCAAAGAGCGGCACACGGGGCGGCACACGGGGCGGCACACGGGGCGGCACACGAAGCGGCAAACGGGGCGGCACACGGGGTGAAACGCGAGGCGGCACGCGAGACGCACGACTACAACGCATGGCTATAGCCAAGCAAGTAACAATGGATTATCCGTTGAAGACTCGTACACACTGAAGTACAATATTGACGATTCAATAATTTAAATAATAAATTCAATTTACACTACTTACTTAGTTATTATTTTATTTGTCTTTGGTACAAAAAACAACTTACACATTACCTCAAAAAATAATAAATAATAAATTACTTGGATATTTTTTTTTATTTAATCATATATATCCGTTATGTCGAATGAAGCAACACTCATCAAAATCATTATGTCAAAACATAGAATATAGGGTTTTACTTATAGCAGTAGCGTAGCTACCGGAGGGCTAGACGGGGCAGTGCCCCGGGGCCCCCAAGCTCAGGGGCCCCCTCAGACTCTGATCTAAACTATAAATTGAACTAGTGAAAATTTCTCCTACATTCGGAATATAAATAAACCAGATTCCAGGAAAGCGACTTCAATAATGGCAACTTATTTAAAAAAATAAAGGGGAACTCCCAACAAGTCAACATCTTTGTTTGAAACTTGCAGGGAACTCTCCTGTATTCTTGGGCTGGTATTAGTCGCACCACGGAAGAGATAAATATTATCTCTTCCGTGAGTCGCACCGTTGAACAGCGCGTTTCAACAGCACGCGCTTGGCGGACTATTTGTTCCGTATTCATCGTGTTCCGAACTCGACGTACTTCGGATATGTCGTACCCCTGATTCGTCATACACCAGATTTGTCGTAAAACGTATATCGTACTCCAGAATAGTCGTAAAACGTGTGTCGGTCAAGAAATTGGTGTTATTGGTTTAGAAATCTCTACTTAATAAGGATTCCGAACCCAAAGGGTGCTCAACGGGACCCTATTAACGTGCCTCCGCTGTCTGTGTGTCTGTCACAAGACTGTATTTTTTTAACGGTGAAAGGTAGATATTTTCTTTTATTTTCGTAAAATAGTTTTAATTTGTTCATTAAAATAAGTTACAGTTTGTATTTGGTTTTTAATTTTATTATGGAGTCGACTGTATTACGACGAATCTGGAGTACGATGAATCTGGATTACGTAAAATCTGGAGTAAGTCGAATTCGGAAAACGACGAATAAAGAACAAACGATTTTAAATAGTTTAGGGCCCTAGTTGATTTTTTGCCCCAGGGCCTTGGTTACCTAGCTACGCCACTGACTTATAGTAACTACTATTACTGTTGATTTGGATTCAGTAGAGAATTGTGTATTACAAAATGAATAGGAATATCTTGTTTCATGCTTTTCAGTTGATTCTTTTCCTATTAGGGTTTTACTTCGTTTTTTTAACTTGCGTTTTTATTACGCTGTTAGTGCATAATTTTATTGTTAACTAGCTTTCCGCCAGCGGCTTCGCCTGCGTGGACTATACTATACCCACGTTTCTTTTAATTATTCGGGATAATATATATTATATATTATAGTATAGCATATTATGTCACTCAGGAATAATGTATTCTTCTGTTGGTGAAATAATTTTTAAAATCGGTTAAGTAGATCCAGAGATTACCCCTACATTACAAACTCACTAACTTTACCTACCTCTTTATAATATGAGTATACAGATTATTATTATTTATGAACCAAATTTTGATGAGTACAAAGAGATTTAATAGTAGCAGTAAAAGTATTATATGTCTTTGGATGAGTATTTTCGTGTTGGATAGTGTACAGTAAGTAGATATGCGAGTCCCGAGGTGGTCTCATCGTGCATCGCTGCATCGGTTGTTGTCTCCGCTCCGAAAACGTAGACGCGAATCATTTGAAGTCAGCTTTCTTTTTCTAAAAAGTAATTTAATTAGTAATGAGATATACCTATGTAGGTATAATATAAAATACAATTAAGTTATTTTTCCCAAATGATAGAGAAGAGTACATAGCATTTACTCTACTGTAAGTGAATGATTGCTCTATTATCGATGCTGATGCCGAAACAGACTTTTGAAACTGTTCGCACCAATATTTAGTGAACCGCTTTAGTTGCAATATGACAAGTAATATCAGGCGAGTCAATAAACCATCACGCTATTCACTTTTTAGTAGCACTAATCAAGTATTTCTCAAATCTTAATCAAACAGTTCGTTGCTCAGATAGGTAGGTACCAATCGGTTCCATTTTCTGCAAAACATGAAAGACATCGTATAGTCCGTACCTTCAGAC
This sequence comes from Subacronicta megacephala, assembly GCA_958496365.1. NCBI lineage: Eukaryota > Metazoa > Arthropoda > Insecta > Lepidoptera > Noctuidae > Subacronicta > Subacronicta megacephala. The sequence goes on along the minus strand of OY292519.1, from coordinate 16,032,471 downwards.
ACAGGAGGTAGTTATTGTATAAGTTCTTGATGTAGGTATATACCTCAACATGTGGTAGGCGAGTGGTAGTGGAGTGTCAGTGACAGTGGTCGTTGGGGTCGTGCAGCGCGGCGCGCCGCCAGCCGCACACGAAGTAGCCCAGCGTGAGGCCCAGCACCACCGCCAGGCACAGCCACACGTTGTACGTCATGAACACCAGCATCAGCAGGTAGCTCAGCGCCGACTGCAGCGCGTGCAGCGCCGTCTGCAGCGCGTGCGCGCCCGACCACATGGACGAGCCCGCCCTGCACGCACACACACACACACACACACACACATGAACGTCTGTTGACTGTTAGGAATAGGATTCACTACTCATATGGGTTAAGACGGCGACTGAGCAGATTTTAGATGACTAGCCGAAGCAGAGCCTAACCTGCTACGTCCAGGAAACTTTAACGTACCTACGTCATAAGTATTGTCATTTTGGTAGCCCGTTTTTAATTTTCCGCCAGTTCACAATTTCACTCGATTATTTACAAACAAATTAACGGTGCTAACAATTACATGGTGACATAGATAGGTATGAAGGATAGTGAGAGAGCACAGACAGCAGCGCGCTACCCGGCCGGGCAACACAGCCGAGGTTTGTCTCGAGTTCAAACCATACAAGGTATGAATTACATCTGCGAATTTAAGCAATCATGTCCATGCCTTACTTATAATCAATTAAATATCACGCAGTTTTGTGTGAAATAAGTAATTTTGTGATTGTTTTATTAAGAATCTCATTGGGTTCGATAGGAAAACTGATTTTATGAAGTTTAGAGTTAAAAAAACTACAGCCAAAAATATGAATATGAAGAAGGTAAGGTGACGAAAAACTTCAAAGAATGGGGTCGATGCCCCTTCCGCCCTGTGTATGTCTGTCAAGGTTTATTTTGAGTGGAGGCAAGTGCCCAGCTGTGGGCTAGTAAATAGGTTGATGACATAGAAATATAACTTATATCTGTGGTTGATGACGATAGTAAGGGAGACACCTGTCATTAGAAGCGGTGCCGAACTCGGCCTTGTCAATATTCTCCCGGGAGCCGGGGGCGATGGGGGCGGCGGGGGCGGGGGCGGGGGCGGGGGCAGCCAGCGACTCGCGCAGGTTCTTGAACCCCTCGTAGAGCGCGGCTGCCACGAACACTGCCAGTGCCGATCCAAACAGCTGCAGCTCGTTGGACGTATTCCAGCCTTTGAACAGAATCTCAGCGCACACGCACGAGTGGAACTAAACAAAAAACGGACTCATAAGATTAGATAAGATAGGTATAAACACCGGCATGATTCATAAACATATTTCACGCTTGTATTCCCTCAAAGGTTTAGGGATGTGTATGTTTGGGTGAAGGGTTCATGTATATCCACAGTTCGCGGTATGTTTAAGGCGAACTCATTGCCATTTAACAGGTATAAATTCTAACTAAGAGCTGCTACTGAAAATTTCACATAAAAACCTAATAACACTTTGCTCGATCTGGAAATCGAACCTAGGACCCCTTCGTATAACAGTCGCGCTTATAAACGAATAAGGCAGTTGGTACTCAGAAAATAAAGATTAATCAAAGTATATGAAAAAGACAAAAGCGGTAAAGAAGCAGGAGCAGTGGCAGCACGAAGTAAAGAAGAATGGCGGGCCGTGAGTACCGACCACCATGGCATGGTTGTGGGTGGCGCAGCGGTCCTCGGCCGCCCCCGCCTGCGTCACCACCTGGCTCACCTCCTGCTCTGTCAGCCACATGATCGATCTGGAACCAGACCATGTCATAAGGTCATGCCACTACACGCTGACATTTATTAAATCTCAATTAAACATAAGTAATTAAATACAAATTACGATGTTTAAAAATAGCATAGTAAGATTGACAACATAATTGTAACTAGCCGATGTGTAATCTATAGACTTTAAGAAAAATCGAATTCATGGCGCCCCTTCATATAATAAAAATAAAATAAAATAAAAATAAAATACTGTGGTATAGGTACGTATAGAATATACTTTTATATTGTGCCCCTGGTTATATCGAGTTACTGACAATTTACAAAAAACAAAATATCTATTTCGCGAGCGATCAACCATTAGTTTTGCGTCGTAACTATGGTTTGAGACATGAGACATAGCACAGTCAATGTGGTCAGAGACAGCGTGACCGCGGCTGAGCGACTGAACAGACGCGTACCGCCCGCCCATCGTAACATTTTCAAAAAAAAAACAAAAAAAAAATGACTCCCTAACATATTAATAAGAATAATGCGTGTTATTGGGTACGTACCGTGTATGATGGTAAGAGGTGTGTTGTGGAGTTTGTGTTGTGGTGCAGCAGGTGGGCGACGGCGGGTGAAGGATTGTTGGCACGTGGATGGAGGGACAGCGTGCGAGGTGCGCGTGCGCCGGTGCCGCGAGTGCGGCGCGCGCTCCTCTATATACCACGCCGCCGCCGCCGCTGCCGCTGTATCTATGCACTCAGCCGTGCTTATCACGGAGTCGATAGCGCCTGCGAGCGACGCGCGAGTCGGCCGCCATTCCAGCAACGCCACACCTGTCCTGCCTACCACTACTCGTACTTATAACCGATTGTCTGTCTGTGACTGTCATAACACATAAATTACATTTACTCAAATATGAACGACCCACGCCGGCTTCGCACAGGTGTGATCATTAATTATAGTCTACATAATCCATCTTTCTATTGATGAAAAACCATTTGAAAATCCATAGGTACCTACACACGGCTACAGGTCGGACAGTTTAGGTTGATCTCGCATTGTATATGCTTCCCATACAGTAAGAGGTCGCATTTTATTAGCTACCTACCTACAGTTGTTTCTGAGATTAGCCAGAACTTTACTAATACATACTCAGCGCGGTGCCCCCGCCACAGGAACTAGGAAATTAAACTATGTATGTTTGTATATATTTGTCCACGTTTTTCTCATAAACTAGAAGTTGCAAGTGGCTCTGAAGTTTTCAATGAAATTATGATAGGAACTACATGATATGATGAACATGCGATGAATAATAAATACCTACTAGAAATGTTATCGTTCGCTAAAACCTATGTAAATAAGAGAAGCTTGGAACCTACAGGCCTACCTTACCTACTTATAAAAACTAAGAAATACCATAGCGTAATGATTTCATTACACTATGGAAATACTAAAAAATATCCGAGTTTAAACACAAACGTAACAAAGAATAAAGTCTTCATAATAATATGAATTTGGAGTCGACGACTAATAACCTCAACTTCAAAATAGGAAATATTGTATTGTTTAGTTTGTGTGCCGCTCTCTAGTTATTGTGACATGGTTTATAATAATAATTTTTCTTTCCTCAGTTATTAGTCCATACGGATATACCCATGCCGCCTCCACAAATGGCAGACAGTCCACGATCGTACCAAAAAAAAGTAGAATAATATGTGCGCGGCAGCAAGTGTACGTGACGTGCTGCGTGAGTGACGCGACGTGCAAGTTGTTGGCTACGGGTACGGGGTACTACCATACTACGGGCTACGATGCGAGATACGAGGCTACATCACATGAGAAGTAGATAGTAGCAGCAGCATAGCCCCGGAGCTACGTCGCCGTCGTACGAGACTACGAAAAACTTGTAAGTGAAGTAACATCGTGAATGATTTAGTTATGGTGTAAACATAGATGTACAGTTTGTTCGAAATAAGTAAGCCGATCGGAAGTAGTCTGCAAGTCGCTGCGCAGCAGTCATTTTTACGACAAAATCAGTAGCGCGCATGCATGCCGGTGAACTTAGCAGATCATTGTCCAGCAGATCAAAAATAAAGGTGAGTTCTTTTCGCATGCAGCAGAGTTCTACAGTTCCTGATACTTTTTAGAAATAGTTCTGCCTTATTTTCGAAAAAAAAAACAATTAACAAAATGATCTGCTAACTTCCCGTAGCAGATCATTCTCAGCAGATCAAAAATAAACGAAAGTACCTTTCACATGCAGGTGAGTTCTATAGTTCCTGATACTTTTTAGGAATAGTTCTGGCCTTATTCGGTAATAAAAAAAAAACTCGGACACGAGTTCCAGCAGATCATGGTAGAAGGTTAAAAATCGAAAAATATTGAAAAAAAATCTCGCATAACGTCTAGAGACGGGAACTCTTTTGATTCTCATAGATCCATATCAGAACTACAACACGAAACTCGATTTGCGTCCGGAACTCGGACACGAGTTCCAGCAGATCATGGTAGAAGGTTAAAAATCTAAAAATATTAAAAAAAATCGCGCATCATGTCTAGAGACGGGAACTCTTTCGATTATCATTGATCCATATCAGAACTACAACACAAAACTAGATTTGCGTCCGGAACTCGGACACGAGTTCAAGCAGATCATGGTAGAAAGTTAAATATCGAAAAATATTGAAAAAAAATCTCGCATAATGTCTAGAGACGGGAACTCTTTTGATTCTCATAGATCCATATAACAACTATAACACGAAACTTGATTTGCGTCCGGAACTCGGACACGAGTTCCAGCAGATCATGGTAAAAAGTTAAAAAACGAAAAATATTGAAAAAAAATCTCGCATTGTGTCTAAAGACGGGAACTCTTTTGATTCTCATAGATCCATATCAGAACTGCAACATGAAACCTGATTTGCGTCCGGAACTCGGACACGAGTTCCAGCAGATCATGGTAGAAAGTTAAAAATCGAAAAATATTGAAAAAAATCGCGCATCATGTCTAGAGACGGGAACTCTTTCGATTATCATCGATCCATATCAGAACTACAACACAAAACTAGATTTGCGTCCGGAACTCGGACACGAGTTCCAGCAGATCATGGTAGAAAGTTAAATATCGAAAAATATTGAAAAAAATCTCGCATAATGTCTAGAGACGGGAACTCTTTTGATTCTCATAGATCCATATCAGAACTGCAATAGAAACTTGATTTGCGTCCGGAACTCGGACACGAATTCGAGCAGATCATGGTAGAAAGTTAAAAAACGAAAAATATTGAAAAAAAATATCTAAAATCATATGTAGAGGCGAGAACTCTTTCGATAATAATAGATCTATATCAGAACTACAACACACATTTCAATTTGCGTCCGGAACTCGGACACGAGTTCCAGCAGATCATGGTAGAAGGTTAAAAATCTAAAAATATTGAAAAAAAATCTCGCATAATGTCTAGAGACGGGAACTCTTTTGATTCTCATAGATCCATATCAGAACTACAACATAAATTTTGATTTGCGTCCGGAACTCGGACACGAGTTCCAGCAGATCATGGTAGAAGGTTAAAAATCTAAAAATATTGAAAAAAAATCTCGCATAATGTCTAGAGACGGGAACTCTTTTGATTCTCATAGATCCATATCAGAACTACAACATAAATTTTGATTTGCGTCCGGAACTCGGACACGAGTTCCAGCAGATCATGGTAGAAAGTTAAAAAACGAAAAATATTGAAAAAAATATCTAAAATTATATGTAGAGGCGAGAACTCTTTCGATAATAATAGATCTATATCAGAACTACAACACACATTTCAATTTGCGTCCGGAACTCAGACGCGAGTTCCAGCAGATCATGGTAGAAAGTAAAAAATCGAAAAATATTAAAAAAAATCGCGCATCATGTCTAGAGACGGGAACTCTTTCGATTATCATTGATCCATATCAGAACTACAACACAAAACTAGATTTGCGTCCGGAACTCGGACACGAGTTCAAGCAGATCATGGTAGAAAGTTAAATATCGAAAAATATTGAAAAAACGATCTCGCATAATGTCTAGAGACGGGAACTCTTTTGATTCTCATAGATCCATATAACAACTATAACACGAAACTTGATTTGCGTCCGGAACTCGGACACGAGTTCCAGCAGATCATGGTAAAAAGTTAAAAAACGAAAAATATTGAAAAAAAATCTCGCATTGTGTCTAAAGACGGGAACTCTTTTGATTCTCATAGATCCATATCAGAACTGCAACATGAAACCTGATTTGCGTCCGGAACTCGGACACGAGTTCCAGCAGATCATGGTAGAAAGTTAAAAATCGAAAAATATTGAAAAAAATCGCGCATCATGTCTAGAGACGGGAACTCTTTCGATTATCATCGATCCATATCAGAACTACAACACAAAACTAGATTTGCGTCCGGAACTCGGACACGAGTTCCAGCAGATCATGGTAGAAAGTTAAATATCGAAAAATATTGAAAAAAATCTCGCATAATGTCTAGAGACGGGAACTCTTTTGATTCTCATAGATCCATATCAGAACTGCAATAGAAACTTGATTTGCGTCCGGAACTCGGACACGAATTCGAGCAGATCATGGTAGAAAGTTAAAAAACGAAAAATATTGAAAAAAAAATATCTAAAATCATATGTAGAGGCGAGAACTCTTTCGATAATAATAGATCTATATCAGAAACTACAACACACATTTCAATTTGCGTCCGGAACTCGGACACGAGTTCCAGCAGATCATGGTAGAAGGTTTAAAAATCTAAAAATATTGAAAAAAAATCTCGCATAATGTCTAGAGACGGGAACTCTTTTGATTCTCATAGATCCATATCAGAACTACAACATAAATTTTGATTTGCG
>OY292519.1:16001946-16025650 GCA_958496365.1 Subacronicta megacephala | reverse complement strand
GGTGTGCCTGGGCATGACCACCAACGAGCAGCTGAACCGGCGCCGCTACCGACACTTCGTGGCGCGCGGCGGGCGCTCGCCCTTCACGAGGGGCCCGCTCAACAACTGCGCCGACTTCTTCGGGTGCCGCGCCTGCGGGCTGCTGGCCCCGCGCGCCCCCGACTGGGCCGCGCCCGACGAGGCCGAGGCCGAGGCCGAGGCCGACGACGCGCCCATGCTGCCGCGGGCGCCGCACCACTACGTGTGAGCGCGCGACCGCGCCGGCGCCGGCGATTTCGTGTAGCCGCCCCGCTCACGGCTCGCCGCCCCGCTCGGCGCGGTCTCCGCGGCCCCGCTCACGTTTCCATCTTGCTATTAATTCTTATTCTTTAATAATATCAATATTTATAGATAGATTTAATATTTAGAGATTGAACATAGGCAAGTGCAAGAATGCTGTTCTTGTTGTAAACATTTTATATTTTATCGTTTTTATTAATATTTTATTATATTATTTTAGAAGTATTGCTTGTTCGTCGTCACTTTTCAGTTAGTAATTTATTATTATTTTAGATTTTCGAAAAACAAATCACAAAGTTATTATGTCTGCTGGAGATCCGACGCAGAGTAAGGCGTCCGTCCGCGGCACGGGGTCCGTCCGCGGCTGTGGCCGCCCTGCACGCTCATGCACGATCGGCATTGATGGGCCGAATACGTTTTAATTATGATATCTGCGTCGTAAGATATTATTAATAATGTTATTAAATTTAGAAATGAACATGACCTGACCATATTTTAGGTTTATTCTGTAATTATATCTTCGAAAGACATCAGCTCAGGGGTTTAGAGGACCGAGGGCACTGGGCGGCTATGGAGGCCACCGGGCCGTTCTAGGGGCCACCGGTCCGCTACGGAGGGATCCGGGCCGCTACAGAGGGCACCGGCCACTACAGAGGGCACCGGCCCCTACGGAGGGCCCCGAGCCGCTACTTGTGTGCATGTGTTTAACGCGCAGCCCGCTCTACGTTCAATAAGAGCGGCATTTAGGCTCTTCAGTTATCTAACAGGTCACAATCCGTAACGCGTGCATCATTTAACACGCACCTCTACTCTATGTATCGTACCATGTCAACATATTCTTTCGCTATACACACTAGCGTTCTTGATTTTTGGCGGCATAATGTAACGTGATACTCTAAATAATATAATAATGTTCGTGGTGCGCAGTCACTGGACTGGACTTGTCGTCATGCCGGTCTTGTGTTCATGACATTGGCTGTCAAATCGCTACTTCACATTGCGATTTCAAATTGCGATAATATGTTCGTGTCCTCTTTACTGTGTACCTAAGCTCCACTCCAGTTCAATCATTCATTCAATTATCATCATCATCATCATCTCTGTCGTCGTCATTATTATCATCATCATCATCATCACCGCCGCATTTAATTATTTATAATATTAAGGTTTTTTTAATGTTTCTAGGTGCTGTACCTTAACTTTTTAACTGTTTAGGTAAGCCTTTTCTTTTTATATTGGTTTACTATAATGAATTAATTTTAATATACACTGACTAAACTATTTACAAAATAACGTGCGGTGGCTCGGAGCCGCCTGTAGTGTCTGTAGCGTCTGAGTGTCTGTACGTGTTGAGTGGGAGTGCTCCAAGTGTGTTAGCTTATTCTGTCTAGCACCGAGTCCATCGTCCAATGATTCAATAAGTTCACTTAAGAATTGTTAGTGATCGTCAGTTCTTTTGTTATTTTGTGTCATTGGGCGACAGTTGTGATTCATTGAAATAGCTGACGGGGGGGGGGGGAGTATACTGGTACCCTGTGCACGCGCCCGTGTGTGCCATTCACGTACCTGCTTATGTGACAACCGACGAACAAATACCTGACTGTATAATCATTTAGTACAATTTATCGTATTGAGTGTGACACTGAAACGATACTGTAAATTTAAGGCTAGAATAAAAATAAATTATAAGAAACGAAGCTTCCTTCTTCTAAGATCGTCCAGTTTTAACTTTTTTAAATCATAATAAATATGTTTGTACCTACCTGCTATCTATAAACACACAATAGCTACCGACATATAATTCGTATATGTCGGACGTCGTTGTCGCTTGCGCCGTAGTAATCAGCCGGGGAGTTTGACACTTGTCACTACAAAAAATTACATAATCTTACAATCATGTTTTTTTTCAATAACTACTGAATCTAGTAGGTATCTACATTCTAAACACAGACATACCTACAAAAATAATTAATGTCCTCTTAAATATACTCGTACGGTTACATATTTAAGCAGGTGTCCCGTTTTCATGGACACACTGCATTCCTTACTATGCTAATGCTTCAACTTAGGTTCTTTATTTTTATTAGATTGCTGTCATTTATTTAGTTTTATTGACTATGAGGCACTTAATGTCACAATACCTGGAAAATCCTCATGGTTCATGGATGGTCTGGGGAGGGCGGAGGGCTCTGTCAGACTGACGACTGACTGACTGACTAAAACCAACCCCGGTGTTCCGTCTTGCTATGTACTACCTATGTCGGGGGCTACGGGACCTGCACATTCGACCGCGGCCCCCGACTGGTTATGGCCCGCCTCTGCGGGCCCCGCCGCCTATGGGGAAGTCAACTACTCCCCCTACGCGCTAGAGGTTCGCTTGTGGAACACTACGCGCCTAACATGGAACGGATCTCGGCCGCAGAGGGCATGGAGAGCGGCGCACCGTGATACCGGCACTCCTCTCCCGCCGCGGCCCTGTAAACCTTCAGTTGATAGTGTCGCTAATGCAACACCGCGGCCGGCCTCAGTTGCGATGCTTCCCATACGACATCGCAACCTACAGTGGCCGCTCCGCTGCGGGCTCCTGGGCAAAGCCCGCAGGAGCAGCGTCCGCCCCGGGTTCCACTTGGCCTCACCGTAAGCCTACTCCACGGCTACTAAGCCCTCCCGCCGCGACAAGGCGAGAACCCCATGGGGGGGATCCTTGCCTAAGGTCATGGCCATGGGAGCCATTGTGTCAGCAGGCAACAGCTCACTGAGACTGGAGGTCTGTTTACGCCCGCCGGTGCCCGGAGCGTCTGCTGTGGATCGGGAGAGGTGGACAACTTTCTCTCCCTCTCCGCCGCCTCTTTTGCAAGCATAACTATCTCGCAGTAGAAGGCGGCGGCTTCCCACGCGCTCTCGCTCCCGACCATTCGTATTACGGCCGGACGCGAGATGGTCAACACCCACTGCCGCACTTCCGCGACGAGATTGCGGCGCTGCTCTGCCCAAGCTGGGCATAACTCCTGCCCCGAGAGCACCTGCGTCGGCCGGAACCTGAGAGTTCCGTGGCGCGTGGCGCCTCCAGCCACTCCCCCATGACGGGCCATACCGCCGCAATTGTGGCGCGCCCTGAATGTCACTATACCTAGATCCTTAATAATATGCCAATTGAGTGACGGCCAAGACCGTCGCGCATAGCTACTGGCTCAACTTTGTTTCTGAATACGAATTTTAAATATAAGCTATTTCACACTCGGGTACAGTTTGTTCGAAATAAGTAAGCCGATCGGAAGTTGTCTGCAAGTGGTTTAGTAGGTAAATTTTAATAGAAAGAGTCGGTGTAAACATAATTAGAGTCGTATATATTTCACATTTCTAATTATTTTGTTTACGAATTTTGCGTATTACACTTTTTTTCAATATTTATACACATAACATAACATACCATCACGGCTATATTCGCCGAAGGGTTAGGCAGAGGTGTACTAAAGTACACCCACATTTCGCCGGTATGTTTAGGTCCCATGTAATAGGGGGCGAGCCTATTGCCACTAACCGGGCACTCCAAGCTATTACTGGGAATTTCATAGAAAAACCCAATAACACTGCTCGACCTGGGGATCGAACCCAGGACCTCTAGGCAGTCATTACATTGCAGCATTCAATATTTATTTATTTAAGTATAAACTTAAATAAACGATTTTATCACCGCGATAGCTCGGAACGGCTAACTTTCGATCGGCTTACTTATTTCGAACAAACTGTAAGCAAATGATGACCGGTCTTCGTTCGGGTATCTTGCTTGAGGCTATGATATTACATTAGTGCCTAACGTTTTCCTTTTTGGACGGCAATTATTGATGCTAATAGTTTTTGTCCTTAGGTTGTTATTCGTTTGTTGGTTAGGTCGTGCATACCTAGTTCTCATATTGTAAGTACAAAATTGTAAACAGAACCAATGACACTGCGTGAGTTATGTTATTTCGCTAACATTAATTAACATTATTTGCCTGAGTATAGTAAAACTATACCTATTTACATGATTTGGGTCAGGTGTAGGTGCAGGTCTGCGGACGAATGTAACAGCGCTCCCATATTCCCGACACTAGAGTGGTGACGCGAAACGCCGAGGTTAGTTTAAGTCGGTAGATTGCACTTTTCAGAGCGGAGTCCGACACCCCATCGCTCTCCCCGGGGCGGTGGGTACTGCATAAAGCATTTCCAACCCCACAAAAAAAAGGTGTAGGTGCAGGTAGGTACCAACATTCTATGTTGGAAAAAAGTATATGTGTACTTAAGCTTTAAATCGGCTATAATTTTACACGTGGGCATCTATAATAGATTGACCGGGGTCGTGGGGCTTTTGCACTGAAGAGATAAATAAGATTATTTAATTTAATTATTGCAGTGATAGCCTAGTGATATGACCATTGGACTGCCAAGTCGAAGGTCTCGAATTCGAATCCAAGGCACGCACCTCTGTCTTTTCGAAGTCATGTGCGTATTAATAATTAATTATCACGCGCTTAAACGGTGAAGGAAAACATCGTGAGGAAACCTGCATGCCTGAGAGATTTTCTTGACGGCATGTGAAGTCTGCCAACCCGCAGTAGGCTAGCGTGGTGGACTATAGCCTTTTCCCTCTCGTTCTGAGAGGAGACCGTGCCCAGCAGTGGGACAATGTAATTGGTTGATGATGATGAATTTAATTATTTATCTCTTCCGTGGGCTTTTGGGACCGGGACTGCGGTCCCGGATTCCACCTTTAAATGCAATAAATATTTTAAAGTGGTATTTTGTGACCACAAATAAAATAAACAAAATGATGTCTGGGGAAAGTACTGCCATCATTTTTATAAAACGATAAAATATTTTTTTATCGCTACAACTATTTTTTTATGCAACTTAATAATATTTACCCTTTCTTTTGGACCCGTAGTGATAATTCGCGAAAGCCCCACGACCCATTGAGCGTTATTCAACTTTACGGTATAAATACTTATATTTCCTACATATTATTTTGTCATCACTTTCCTCTATTAAATAATATATTATGCCTATCTCTTACTGAATGATCTTTATATTTTTGTATAAATATCTAATTTATGAGCTTACAATAATATCACTGTTTCTGTAAAATGCTTAAATAAAATTATAAGTGCTTAGGTAGGTATTAACTCCGAAGTGGCTCCTATGTGTGACGTGACGCGTCTACTTGAGGGCTCTAGTGCTACGAGGTGCGCGCCTGCGCGGTCTGCAGGTAGTAGCGAGGCAGCGGCGCAGGCGTCGCCGCGTCGCGTCGTGCTCAGCCAAGGGCGTACCAATAATGGGTTAATCTTAACGTGTTTCCTTTTAATACTCTTCTATTGTAGATGTTAATATGTATAGAACAATATTGTATTATATAATTATAAAACGAAACCAAATGCATTTAATTGTCAATAAATAACTAGATAAATTTAATAATTGTTTAATTAATTTAATACATACAGTTCCTACTACATTCCTTGGGCTTCATTTTTTACTTATTAGTGTGCGTTTAGTCGCATAATGGCTAATTCGCAAATACCCGAGTCTCAAAAATATTTTCCGCGTAAAAGCTTTTCTCAAAAGGAAACACGAATTCACGGATAAGTCCTTTTGAGAATAAGCCTTTCCTCGAATTAGTCCTTTGGAGAATAATTCCAGTCGCGAGTCAGTCCTTTCGAGACTCGGGTGCCATTTTGCGTATAAGCCATTAATTAATAATTTTTTTGCATACATATCATCACGCCTGTATTCCCCGAAGGGTTAGGCAGAGGTGTACTAATGTACACCCACATTTCGCCGGTATGTTTAGGTCCCATGTAATAGGGGGCGAGCCTATTGCCATTAATCGGGCACAAATCCAGGTGTTTGATTCCCAGATTAAGCAAAGTATTAGGTTTTTCTATGAAATTCTCATTAGCAGTTCGGGGTCAGGACTTGAGTCCGTGTAATGGCAAAAGGCTTGCCATTAACTTTACATTTAATTATTCTATGGGATCTAAATATACCGGTGAACTGTACTTAGGTGTAGGTACATTAGTAGTATTAGACCTTCCGGTAAATACCTAGAGGCGTGACTGTATGTACTATGCGTGTATGTAATACAATACAAATATCATTCTAGTTACCATAAAAAATCCTTGCAATTACAGGAAATAAATTCCCTGTTTTTTTAACGATTTTTGATGTTGAAGGCCGTCACATACCTAATAGGTATGCGATAGTACACTTTCCTATATAAATATTCTGTCTTGAATAGGCACCTACTCGATTTTAAGTTACTCTTAAATACCTAGGTAGGTACCTACTTATATACCTCGTTACTGAGATAAACCATTTTAATATGCTAATTTTTTACTCAAATCATTTTAAAGATGTTATCGCTCGATATTTTGCACACGACTCATTTTACATTTTTTATCATATTTTCGTTGATATCAGATTAATGTTTGATTTGAAGCAGAACTAAGTCCAGCGCGCCGAGCTCTGGTAGCTATGTTATCTAATAGATGACTGTATTTAATATTATATATATTTTAGAAATGTGTAAATTCGTCCGTAAACACCCTGAATTTTACAGTAAACGTGAAAATAAACAAACCAAAATTACACTCCGACACAAAAATAGATTAAATCTGCCAATCTCTCGTTTAGAAATGCACTCCTCAGGTCCCTTCGTCATGTCTATAAAAATATACAATAAATTACCAGACATAATAAAAAAAGAAAATAAATTTCATATATTTGTTAATAAAATAAAACAATTTCTGTTAAAAAAAAGCTACTACAGCGTAAAAGAATATCTTGATGATAAATTAGAAATAATATAAAGATATATCTTATACAATATATACCTACTAATGTCAGATAATAAACTAATAAATGCCACTTAAATATAATATAATTACACCTAAACGATATTAAAATAATAATAAAAATACAAATAACAAATTCAATTCAAAAAAATATAAAATAGATAGAAACATTTTAATAAAATAAGCATAAAAATTTACACTACAATTACAAATAATAAAAATACAATTTAATAAAAATAATACAATGACTTAAATATATGAAGAGTATAAAATTAAATAAAATCAAAAAATATAATACAATACGAAAACACGATATTATACTATGGGAAAATTAAAATAAAACAATTCTTAATTATATAAATTATTATCAGTTCCTTCCTCTCTCCTACCTAATCTGCCAATCTAACCTAATCTGTCCAATAGACAAGTTGACCACCTGTATACCTACATTATGGAACGCAATAAAGAATTGAATTGAATTGAATATTTTTTTTACAAAGCTTGTTAAAATAATCCGTTTCTTTAAAACTAAACACACGGATGTAGGTAATAGATTATCTAATAATAGCTGTTTCCTGCGGATCCAAAATTATTAAATATTTAATAAAATATACATACACTCACGCCTTTTTCCCACAGGGGTAGGCAGAAACTATGGACTGCCACTTGCTACGACTCTTGCATATTTCTTTCGCTTCTTCCACATTCATACATCTTTTCATACACGCGCCGGTTGCGAGTACTACGCACTGAACTTTTTGGAGAACCTCGCCGATAAGATCGGTGTACGTCCTTCTAGTGCGACCTCTCCCGACGCTGCCACTAATATTCGCCTTATAAATTCCATTCGTTAATCGTCTTTCATTCATTCTCTCGACATGCCAAAACCATCTTAGAATATTCCTTTCAATACGTGTCACTATATCATCTTTCAGTCCGCAACGTTGTCTTATCACACTATTTCTTAGTCTCTCATTCCTAGTGACACCGCACATACTACGCAAGGAACGCATTTCAACAGCATTTATTCTACTTTCATGTCTCTTCTGCCATACCCAACATTCACTTCCATACATAAGTGTAGGTACCAGCACGCCGTTGTGGATAGCCAACCGTGCCTTTTTTGACAAGTACTGATTAGCCACAACTGCATGCATAGCACCATTCACTTTTCCCGCATTCACTCTCCTTTCCACATCTGCATCAATCTTACCATCCCTGGTAAACACACTTCCTAAATAAACAAACTCACTCACTTGCTCAACACTGTTACCCTCTATCTTTACATCGCACACAACATATATCTTCTTCTCTTTCAAAAACCATAACTTTCGTCTTACTAACATTTATTTTCATGCCCTTCATCTTGTATGCTTCATTCATTACTATTACCATATCTTGCAACTCTTCTGCTGACGATGCAAGTAGAACCTGATCATCAGCATAGAGAAGGCATTTGACCGGCAACTCATTCATTCTCAATCCAGAATTATTCTCTTTCAAATCTGTCAAACAACTGTCCATGTATAGATTGAACAGCCACGGCGACGCGACACAGCCCTGTCCAACACCTCTGGAGATGCTAAACCAGCTCGTGTACGCCCCGTTTAACCTAACACAAGCACTGGAATCCCTGTAGAGGGATTTCAGTGTCCGCACTAAGCATCTGTCCACTCCATACATAGCCAGTATAAAATATAATTGAAATAATACCATTTTGAAGTTCTTACTACTACATACCGACACTTGCATACTTTCCTTCCCCATTCTCCCCCTTAGGTACATTGAGATAAAATAACTTTTAATAAAAAAGTAAAACCGCCTTCGAAAAATTATAATAATAGGGATGTTCCCACGGGATTGGGGAAAAACTATTCCACGCGGACGAAGTCGCGGGCAAAAGCTAGTATGTCTATAAATAAATTATCTACTTCAATTAGTAGATAGGGATATTGTAAATTATCTAAAATGAAGACCAAATAATTTGCTCCACTATATTATTTTATTAAAATATAAAAATAACGTAATTTTTTTATTAATTTATTCATGTCCTTTTAGCTAGAACGATGGTTATTCTGGACGCCTCGTAGGGTCGATTTCAATGAGGAGGTACAAATACCGCAAGACCACTTTGCTCTCAAGAATTAAAATATTGCACTTCTTTGTAAACCACATTGGTTTTTCTGTCTGGTATCAAAATGACCAGACTGCTTTTAAAACAGTAACAGGCAAGGTAGAATTTCCCGTGTGAGAAGCCGTTCTTCCCTTAAATCTATGCCTGCTACCCTTAATGACTGCAATTTTATTTATAGCATTACAAAGCATCTTCCTAAAAACATAGGCATCAATTCACACATTCGAGGTATGAAAACTGAATCCCCCCGAGCACATCCAGTAATCACAGTGACCTTTTTAATATTTTTGTGCAATGCTGATACTCTCAATCTAGTCCCGTTACATAGCTTAAGTGCCAATCTATAGACTTCGTTTGTATATTAGAAAAATCAGTATATATACTCTAAGATCTGTCATAGTCATCTGTCACTACTGTATTCAGGAAAGATGATAAACATATTTACAATCTCCATTTACTATTTTAAGTAATAGCTCAGAAAACTCTCCAGCAGACGCATCTCTCTCGTATTTCTTTTTAAAGATAATCATTATGTTGCGTCATAGGTATGACGATGTCAAGGAACTAAAGGAAGGAAGGACTTCGTCTGCTCGGGTTCCTCTAGGTACAACAGAATCTGACGGAATTCCCGTGCCAGCAGCACAGTAACTCCACCCATCACTCTATTGCTGCCTCTAACATTTTTAAGAAGGGTTCTATGGTGTGCCTCTCAATATCAATTCCACTTTTGTGTGCCATAGAAAGCATTTTATATGTTTATCAACCAACGTTTCTTGAATAAAATCACATTGAGTTTTCAAACATGACATGTGTCAAAATAAAAAGTAAATTAAATCATAAGCACTAAGGAGTATTGATATCAAAATCGAAGCGAATCATCCCGAAAATAACTATCCCCCTTTTTTTAAGTCCGTTAGGGGATGAATTTCAATAAAATACGAAACACGTCTTTCATCAATTCCGTTAAAGAACGTTTATGCAAAATTTGAAGCAGATTAGACCAAAGAATCAAGTTGTCCCATACAAACTTTGCCCCCCTTTTTCACCTACGCCTACAAAGAATACACTCTCCAAGTTTCAGGTCTCTACGATCAGCGGTTTAGGCTGTGCGTTGTTCCGTCAGTCAATCAGTCATTCAGGACAAAGGATTTTATATGTATAGAAATATAGCTTGGAGTTTGGATATGTGCCTGGTTTTTTTTTTTGGGATAATTCGGCTAACGTGCAGGCGAGCCACCTGATGGTAAGTATCGCCGCCCATGTATATCGCAATATCAATGAGTTGCCGAGCCTATTTAAGGACAAGGGTAAAGGTAGTAGTAGTGTCTCGCTTGCATGTAAACATGACAGAACACGTGGCACACGTGGCACACCTGGCAGCGCACACACATGAGATACTACTACTACAAAAGTGGATGAACGGGAATGACAATAGGCTCGCCCCCTATTACATGGGACCTAAACATATCGGTGTAATTTAAGTACACATCTGCCCTGTGCCCAAGTAGGCCGGAATCGATCAGTTCAGGTCATCCAACTTTGAAAAAAAATGCTAGAATGTGTTATAATTTGTGATGGGTTTCGGCCGAGGCATTTTGGGCAGAAAAAAAATGAGCTCAATAAACCCCGTACTTATCTGCCCAATAAATGCCCATTGTCAGGGCAAAAACTTTAAATGAATAAAAAAGATATTTTTTATTGCAAAAATATACAAATAATACTGGTTTCTAACACTTACGCGCACTTATTATATACAAACAATTTACTTTGAGAAAATGATCATTTTCATTCAAAGAAATAAAGTTAAAGTACCTAATACTTTTCGTACCACTTGCTCAAATTAGTGACATTCTATGCCACAAAAAGCGAACATAACAATAGTCATTTTTAATCTGTTAAAAACAGGGAAAGAAAATTGTACTGAATTTCATTCATCCTCTAGGGGGAGAATGTGATTTAAATTTGGAATACATACCGAAATTTATACTGAACTACAGTTTGTTCGAAATAAGTAAGCCGATCGGAAGTTAGCCGTTTTCTGGGTCCGCGCAGTTACAGTCGCGTAATAAAGTGTTAGCGTTCGGAAACGTATTCAAATATTTTCGAAAATAAGATAAATAATTTGCTAACATTACGTGTAATATTGCTGGATTGCTTCATTGATAAAATCCATACTTGAATTTTCAAAAAAATATTAAATTCTCATTTAAATTTTAAATAGTCCACAGATTTGCAAAGCAGTGTTGCGTTTAGGCATTTTTCAGCAAAAAGAAACAAGTAAAAACCACAATAACACATTAGCAGTGAGAAATAACAAAAACAATATCCAAGAACTAAACAACAATAACGTCAAAATAAAAACATCGCGTAGCACTTTTGGCACTGACTGTGTACTTGCACTGGGGGAGCGAGACAGAATTATGCATCTAACACTAAGGATTGAGTGAAACAGTGAAGAGGCGCTGACCCCGCCCCTCGCGCCTTTACCACGCATGCGCGATGTACGTGAACTTAGCAGATCATTGTCCAGCAGATCAAAAATTAATGTGAGTTCTTTTCGCATGCAGCAGAGTTCTACAGTTCCTGATACTTTTTAGAAATAGTTCTGACTTATTTTCGAAAAAAAAAACAATTAACAAAATGATCTGCTAACTTCCCGTAGCAGATCATTTTCAGCAGATCAAAAATAAACGAAAGTACTTTTCACATGCAGGTGAGTTCTATAGTTCCTGATACTTTTTAGGAATAGTTCTGGCCTTATTCGGTAATAAAAAAAAAACTCGGACACGAGTTCCAGCAGATCATGGTAGAAGGTTAAAAATCGAAAAATATTGAAAAAAAATCTCGCATAACGTCTAGAGACGGGAACTCTTTTGATTCTCATAGATCCATATCAGAACTACAACACGAAACTCGATTTGCGTCCGGAACTCGGACACGAGTTCCAGCAGATCATGGTAGAAGGTTAAAAATCTAAAAATATTAAAAAAAATCGCGCATCATGTCTAGAGACGGGAACTCTTTCGATTATCATTGATCCATATCAGAACTACAACACAAAACTAGATTTGCGTCCGGAACTCGGACACGAGTTCCAGCAGATCATGGTAGAAAGTTAAATATCGAAAAATATTGAAAAAAAATCTCGCATAATGTCTAGAGACGGGAACTCTTTTGATTCTCATAGATCCATATAACAACTATAACACGAAACTTGATTTGCGTCCGGAACTCGGACACGAGTTCCAGCAGATCATGGTAAAAAGTTAAAAAACGAAAAATATTGAAAAAAAAAACTAAAATCATATGTTGAGGCGAGAACTCTTTCGATAATAATAGATCTATATCAGAGCTACAACAAACATTTCGATTTGCGTCCGGAACTCGGACACGAGTTCCAGCAGATCATGGTAGAAGGTTAAAAATAGAAAAATATTGAAAAAAAATCTCGCATTGTGTCTAAAGACGGGAACTCTTTTGATTCTCATAGATCCATATCAGAACTGCAACATGAAACCTGATTTGCGTCCGGAACTCGGACACGAGTTCCAGCAGATCATGGTAGAAAGTTAAATATCGAAAAATATTGAAAAAAATCTCGCATAACGTCTAGAGACGGGAACTCTTTTGATTCTCATAGATCCATATTAGAACTACAACACGAAACTTGATTTGCGTCCGGAACTCGGACACGAGTTCCAGCAGATCATGGTAGAAGGTTAAAAATCGAAAAATATTGAAAAAAAATCTCGCATAATGTCTAGAGACGGGAACTCTTTTGATTCTCATAGATCCATATCAGAACTACAACATAAATTTTGATTTGCGTCTGGAACTCGGACACGAATTCCAGCAGATCATGGTAGAAAGTTAAAAAACGAAAAAAATTGAAAAAAAATATCTAAAATCATATGTAGAGGCGAGAACTCTTTCGATAATAATAGATCTATATCAGAACTACAACACACATTTCAATTTGCGTCCGGAACTCGGACACGAGTTTCAGCAGATCATGGTAGAAAGTTAAATATTGAAAAATATTGAAAAAAAATCTCGCATAATGTCTAGAGACGGGAACTCTTTTGATTCTCATAGATCCATATCAGAACTACAACATAAATTTTGATTTGCGTCCGGAACTCGGACACGAGTTCCAGCAGATCATGGTAGAAGGTTAAAAATCGAAAAATATTGAAAAAAAATCTCGCATAATGTCTAGAGACGGGAACTCTTTTGATTCTCATAGATCCATATCAGAACTACAACATAAATTTTGATTTGCGTCTGGAACTCGGACACGAATTCCAGCAGATCATGGTAGAAAGTTAAAAAACGAAAAAAATTGAAAAAAAATATCTAAAATCATATGTAGAGGCGAGAACTCTTTCGATAATAATAGATCTATATCAGAACTACAACACACATTTCAATTTGCGTCCGGAACTCGGACACGAGTTTCAGCAGATCATGGTAGAAAGTTAAAAAACTAAAAATATTGAAAAAAAAATCTAAAATCATATGTAGAGGCGAGAACTCTTTCGATAATAATAGATCTATATCAGAACTACAACACACATTTCAATTTGCGTCCGGAACTCGGACACGAGTTCCAGCAGATCATGGTAGAAGGTTAAAAATCTAAAAATATTGAAAAAAAATCTCGCATAATGTCTAGAGACGGGAACTCTTTTGATTCTCATAGATCCATATCAGAACTACAACATAAATTTTGATTTGCGTCCGGAACTCGGACACGAGTTCCAGCAGATCATGGTAGAAGGTTAAAAATCTAAAAATATTGAAAAAAAATCTCGCATAATGTCTAGAGACGGGAACTCTTTTGATTCTCATAGATCCATATCAGAACTACAACATAAATTTTGATTTGCGTCCGGAACTCGGACACGAGTTCCAGCAGATCATGGTAGAAGGTTAAAAATCGAAAAATATTGAAAAAAAATCTCGCATAATGTCTAGAGACGGGAACTCTTTTGATTCTCATAGATCCATATCAGAACTACAACATAAATTTTGATTTGCGTCTGGAACTCGGACACGAATTCCAGCAGATCATGGTAGAAAGTTAAAAAACGAAAAAAATTGAAAAAAAATATCTAAAATCATATGTAGAGGCGAGAACTCTTTCGATAATAATAGATCTATATCAGAACTACAACACACATTTCAATTTGCGTCCGGAACTCGGACACGAGTTTCAGCAGATCATGGTAGAAAGTTAAATATTGAAAAATATTGAAAAAAAATCTCGCATAATGTCTAGAGACGGGAACTCTTTTGATTCTCATAGATCCATATCAGAACTATAACACGAAACTTGATTTGCGTCCGGAACTCGGACACGAGTTCCAGCAGATCATGGTAGAAAGTTAAAAAACGAAAAATATTGAAAAAAAAATCTAAAATCATATGTAGAGGCGAGAACTCTTTCGATAATAATAGATCTATATCAGAACTACAACAAACATTTTGATTTGCGTCCGGAACTCGGACACGAGTTCCAGCAGATCATGGTAGAAAGTTAAAAATAGAAAAATATTGAAAAAAAAATCTCGCATTGTGTCTAAAGACGGGAACTCTTTTGATTCTCATAGATCCATATCAGAACTGCAACATGAAACTTGATTTGCGTCCGGAACTCGGACACGAGTTCCAGCAGATCATGGTAGAAAGTTAAAAATCGAAAAATATTGAAAAAAAATCGCGCATCATGTCTAGAGACGGGAACTCTTTCGATTATCATCGATCCATATCAGAACTACAACACAAAACTAGATTTGCGTCCGGAACTCGGACACGAGTTCCAGCAGATCATGGTAGAAGGTTAAAAATCGAAAAATATTGAAAAAAAATCTAAAATCATATCTAGAAGCAAGAACTCTTTCGATAATAATAGACCTATATCAGAACTACAACACACATTTCGATTTGCGTCCGGAACTCGGACACGAGTTCCAGCAGATCATGGTAGAAGGTTAAAAATCGAAAAATATTGAAAAAAATATCTAAAATCATATCTAGAGGCGAGAACTCTTTCGATAATAATAGATCTATATCAGAACAACAACACACAATTCGATTTGCGTCCAGAACTCAGACCGAGTTCCAGCAGATCATGGTAGAAAGTTAAAAATCGAAAAATATTGAAAAAAAATCTCGCATAATGTCTAGAGACGGGAACTCTTTTGATTCTCATAGATCCATATCAGAACTACAACACGAAACTAGATTTGCGTCCGGAACTCGGACACGAGTTTCAGCAGATCACGGTAGAAGGTTAAAAATCGAAAAATATTGAAAAAAAATCTCGCATAACGTCTAGAGACGGGAACTCTTTTGATTCTCATAGATCCATATCAGAACTACAACACGAAACTCGATTTGCGTCCGGAACTCGGACACGAGTTCCAGCAGATCATGGTAGAAGGTTAAAAATCTAAAAATATTAAAAAAAATCGCGCATCATGTCTAGAGACGGGAACTCTTTCGATTATCATTGATCCATATCAGAACTACAACACAAAACTAGATTTGCGTCCGGAACTCGGACACGAGTTCCAGCAGATCATGGTAGAAAGTTAAATATCGAAAAATATTGAAAAAAAATCTCGCATAATGTCTAGAGACGGGAACTCTTTTGATTCTCATAGATCCATATAACAACTATAACACGAAACTTGATTTGCGTCCGGAACTCGGACACGAGTTCCAGCAGATCATGGTAGAAGGTTAAAAATCGAAAAATATTGAAAAAAAATCTCGCATAACGTCTAGAGACGGGAACTCTTTTGATTCTCATAGATCCATATCAGAACTACAACACGAAACTCGATTTGCGTCCGGAACTCGGACACGAGTTCCAGCAGATCATGGTAGAAAGTTAAATATCGAAAAATATTGAAAAAAAATCTCGCATAATGTCTAGAGACGGGAACTCTTTTGATTCTCATAGATCCATATAACAACTATAACACGAAACTTGATTTGCGTCCGGAACTCGGACACGAGTTCCAGCAGATCATGGTAGAAGGTTAAAAATCGAAAAATATTGAAAAAAAATCTCGCATAACGTCTAGAGACGGGAACTCTTTTGATTCTCATAGATCCATATCAGAACTACAACACGAAACTCGATTTGCGTCCGGAACTCGGACACGAGTTCCAGCAGATCATGGTAGAAGGTTAAAAATCTAAAAATATTAAAAAAAATCGCGCATCATGTCTAGAGACGGGAACTCTTTCGATTATCATTGATCCATATCAGAACTACAACACAAAACTAGATTTGCGTCCGGAACTCGGACACGAGTTCCAGCAGATCATGGTAGAAAGTTAAATATCGAAAAATATTGAAAAAAAATCTCGCATAATGTCTAGAGACGGGAACTCTTTTGATTCTCATAGATCCATATAACAACTATAACACGAAACTTGATTTGCGTCCGGAACTCGGACACGAGTTCCAGCAGATCATGGTAAAAAGTTAAAAAACGAAAAATATTGAAAAAAAAAACTAAAATCATATGTTGAGGCGAGAACTCTTTCGATAATAATAGATCTATATCAGAGCTACAACAAACATTTCGATTTGCGTCCGGAACTCGGACACGAGTTCCAGCAGATCATGGTAGAAGGTTAAAAATAGAAAAATATTGAAAAAAAATCTCGCATTGTGTCTAAAGACGGGAACTCTTTTGATTCTCATAGATCCATATCAGAACTGCAACATGAAACCTGATTTGCGTCCGGAACTCGGACACGAGTTCCAGCAGATCATGGTAGAAAGTTAAATATCGAAAAATATTGAAAAAAATCTCGCATAACGTCTAGAGACGGGAACTCTTTTGATTCTCATAGATCCATATTAGAACTACAACACGAAACTTGATTTGCGTCCGGAACTCGGACACGAGTTCCAGCAGATCATGGTAGAAGGTTAAAAATCGAAAAATATTGAAAAAAAATCTCGCATAATGTCTAGAGACGGGAACTCTTTTGATTCTCATAGATCCATATCAGAACTACAACATAAATTTTGATTTGCGTCTGGAACTCGGACACGAATTCCAGCAGATCATGGTAGAAAGTTAAAAAACGAAAAAAATTGAAAAAAAATATCTAAAATCATATGTAGAGGCGAGAACTCTTTCGATAATAATAGATCTATATCAGAACTACAACACACATTTCAATTTGCGTCCGGAACTCGGACACGAGTTTCAGCAGATCATGGTAGAAAGTTAAATATTGAAAAATATTGAAAAAAAATCTCGCATAATGTCTAGAGACGGGAACTCTTTTGATTCTCATAGATCCATATCAGAACTACAACATAAATTTTGATTTGCGTCCGGAACTCGGACACGAGTTCCAGCAGATCATGGTAGAAGGTTAAAAATCGAAAAATATTGAAAAAAAATCTCGCATAATGTCTAGAGACGGGAACTCTTTTGATTCTCATAGATCCATATCAGAACTACAACATAAATTTTGATTTGCGTCTGGAACTCGGACACGAATTCCAGCAGATCATGGTAGAAAGTTAAAAAACGAAAAAAATTGAAAAAAAATATCTAAAATCATATGTAGAGGCGAGAACTCTTTCGATAATAATAGATCTATATCAGAACTACAACACACATTTCAATTTGCGTCCGGAACTCGGACACGAGTTTCAGCAGATCATGGTAGAAAGTTAAAAAACTAAAAATATTGAAAAAAAAATCTAAAATCATATGTAGAGGCGAGAACTCTTTCGATAATAATAGATCTATATCAGAACTACAACACACATTTCAATTTGCGTCCGGAACTCGGACACGAGTTCCAGCAGATCATGGTAGAAGGTTAAAAATCTAAAAATATTGAAAAAAAATCTCGCATAATGTCTAGAGACGGGAACTCTTTTGATTCTCATAGATCCATATCAGAACTACAACATAAATTTTGATTTGCGTCCGGAACTCGGACACGAGTTCCAGCAGATCATGGTAGAAGGTTAAAAATCTAAAAATATTGAAAAAAAATCTCGCATAATGTCTAGAGACGGGAACTCTTTTGATTCTCATAGATCCATATCAGAACTACAACATAAATTTTGATTTGCGTCCGGAACTCGGACACGAGTTCCAGCAGATCATGGTAGAAGGTTAAAAATCGAAAAATATTGAAAAAAAATCTCGCATAATGTCTAGAGACGGGAACTCTTTTGATTCTCATAGATCCATATCAGAACTACAACATAAATTTTGATTTGCGTCTGGAACTCGGACACGAATTCCAGCAGATCATGGTAGAAAGTTAAAAAACGAAAAAAATTGAAAAAAAATATCTAAAATCATATGTAGAGGCGAGAACTCTTTCGATAATAATAGATCTATATCAGAACTACAACACACATTTCAATTTGCGTCCGGAACTCGGACACGAGTTTCAGCAGATCATGGTAGAAAGTTAAATATTGAAAAATATTGAAAAAAAATCTCGCATAATGTCTAGAGACGGGAACTCTTTTGATTCTCATAGATCCATATCAGAACTATAACACGAAACTTGATTTGCGTCCGGAACTCGGACACGAGTTCCAGCAGATCATGGTAGAAAGTTAAAAAACGAAAAATATTGAAAAAAAAATCTAAAATCATATGTAGAGGCGAGAACTCTTTCGATAATAATAGATCTATATCAGAACTACAACAAACATTTTGATTTGCGTCCGGAACTCGGACACGAGTTCCAGCAGATCATGGTAGAAAGTTAAAAATAGAAAAATATTGAAAAAAAAATCTCGCATTGTGTCTAAAGACGGGAACTCTTTTGATTCTCATAGATCCATATCAGAACTGCAACATGAAACTTGATTTGCGTCCGGAACTCGGACACGAGTTCCAGCAGATCATGGTAGAAAGTTAAAAATCGAAAAATATTGAAAAAAAATCGCGCATCATGTCTAGAGACGGGAACTCTTTCGATTATCATCGATCCATATCAGAACTACAACACAAAACTAGATTTGCGTCCGGAACTCGGACACGAGTTCCAGCAGATCATGGTAGAAGGTTAAAAATCGAAAAATATTGAAAAAAAATCTAAAATCATATCTAGAAGCAAGAACTCTTTCGATAATAATAGACCTATATCAGAACTACAACACACATTTCGATTTGCGTCCGGAACTCGGACACGAGTTCCAGCAGATCATGGTAGAAGGTTAAAAATCGAAAAATATTGAAAAAAATATCTAAAATCATATCTAGAGGCGAGAACTCTTTCGATAATAATAGATCTATATCAGAACAACAACACACAATTCGATTTGCGTCCAGAACTCAGACCGAGTTCCAGCAGATCATGGTAGAAAGTTAAAAATCGAAAAATATTGAAAAAAAATCTCGCATAATGTCTAGAGACGGGAACTCTTTTGATTCTCATAGATCCATATCAGAACTACAACACGAAACTAGATTTGCGTCCGGAACTCGGACACGAGTTTCAGCAGATCACGGTAGAAGGTTAAAAATCGAAAAATATTGAAAAAAAATCTCGCATAACGTCTAGAGACGGGAACTCTTTTGATTCTCATAGATCCATATCAGAACTACAACACGAAACTCGATTTGCGTCCGGAACTCGGACACGAGTTCCAGCAGATCATGGTAGAAGGTTAAAAATCTAAAAATATTAAAAAAAATCGCGCATCATGTCTAGAGACGGGAACTCTTTCGATTATCATTGATCCATATCAGAACTACAACACAAAACTAGATTTGCGTCCGGAACTCGGACACGAGTTCCAGCAGATCATGGTAGAAAGTTAAATATCGAAAAATATTGAAAAAAAATCTCGCATAATGTCTAGAGACGGGAACTCTTTTGATTCTCATAGATCCATATAACAACTATAACACGAAACTTGATTTGCGTCCGGAACTCGGACACGAGTTCCAGCAGATCATGGTAGAAGGTTAAAAATCGAAAAATATTGAAAAAAAATCTCGCATAACGTCTAGAGACGGGAACTCTTTTGATTCTCATAGATCCATATCAGAACTACAACACGAAACTCGATTTGCGTCCGGAACTCGGACACGAGTTCCAGCAGATCATGGTAGAAAGTTAAATATCGAAAAATATTGAAAAAAAATCTCGCATAATGTCTAGAGACGGGAACTCTTTTGATTCTCATAGATCCATATAACAACTATAACACGAAACTTGATTTGCGTCCGGAACTCGGACACGAGTTCCAGCAGATCATGGTAGAAGGTTAAAAATCGAAAAATATTGAAAAAAAATCTCGCATAACGTCTAGAGACGGGAACTCTTTTGATTCTCATAGATCCATATCAGAACTACAACACGAAACTCGATTTGCGTCCGGAACTCGGACACGAGTTCCAGCAGATCATGGTAGAAAGTTAAAAAACGAAAAATATTGAAAAAAAAATCTAAAATCATATGTAGAGGCGAGAACTCTTTCGATAATAATAGATCTATATCAGAACTACAACAAACATTTTGATTTGCGTCCGGAACTCGGACACGAGTTCCAGCAGATCATGGTAGAAAGTTAAAAATAGAAAAATATTGAAAAAAAAATCTCGCATTGTGTCTAAAGACGGGAACTCTTTTGATTCTCATAGATCCATATCAGAACTGCAACATGAAACTTGATTTGCGTCCGGAACTCGGACACGAGTTCCAGCAGATCATGGTAGAAAGTTAAAAATCGAAAAATATTGAAAAAAAATCGCGCATCATGTCTAGAGACGGGAACTCTTTCGATTATCATCGATCCATATCAGAACTACAACACAAAACTAGATTTGCGTCCGGAACTCGGACACGAGTTCCAGCAGATCATGGTAGAAGGTTAAAAATCGAAAAATATTGAAAAAAAATCTAAAATCATATCTAGAAGCAAGAACTCTTTCGATAATAATAGACCTATATCAGAACTACAACACACATTTCGATTTGCGTCCGGAACTCGGACACGAGTTCCAGCAGATCATGGTAGAAGGTTAAAAATCGAAAAATATTGAAAAAAATATCTAAAATCATATCTAGAGGCGAGAACTCTTTCGATAATAATAGATCTATATCAGAACAACAACACACAATTCGATTTGCGTCCAGAACTCAGACCGAGTTCCAGCAGATCATGGTAGAAAGTTAAAAATCGAAAAATATTGAAAAAAAATCTCGCATAATGTCTAGAGACGGGAACTCTTTTGATTCTCATAGATCCATATCAGAACTACAACACGAAACTAGATTTGCGTCCGGAACTCGGACACGAGTTCCAGCAGATCATGGTAGAAGGTTAAAAATCGAAAAATATTGAAAAAAAATCTCGCATAACGTCTAGAGACGGGAACTCTTTTGATTCTCATAGATCCATATCAGAACTACAACACGAAACTCGATTTGCGTCCGGAACTCGGACACGAGTTCCAGCAGATCATGGTAGAAGGTTAAAAATCTAAAAATATTAAAAAAAATCGCGCATCATGTCTAGAGACGGGAACTCTTTCGATTATCATTGATCCATATCAGAACTACAACACAAAACTAGATTTGCGTCCGGAACTCGGACACGAGTTCCAGCAGATCATGGTAGAAAGTTAAATATCGAAAAATATTGAAAAAAAATCTCGCATAATGTCTAGAGACGGGAACTCTTTTGATTCTCATAGATCCATATAACAACTATAACACGAAACTTGATTTGCGTCCGGAACTCGGACACGAGTTCCAGCAGATCATGGTAAAAAGTTAAAAAACGAAAAATATTGAAAAAAAAAACTAAAATCATATGTTGAGGCGAGAACTCTTTCGATAATAATAGATCTATATCAGAGCTACAACAAACATTTCGATTTGCGTCCGGAACTCGGACACGAGTTCCAGCAGATCATGGTAGAAGGTTAAAAATAGAAAAATATTGAAAAAAAATCTCGCATTGTGTCTAAAGACGGGAACTCTTTTGATTCTCATAGATCCATATCAGAACTGCAACATGAAACCTGATTTGCGTCCGGAACTCGGACACGAGTTCCAGCAGATCATGGTAGAAAGTTAAATATCGAAAAATATTGAAAAAAATCTCGCATAACGTCTAGAGACGGGAACTCTTTTGATTCTCATAGATCCATATTAGAACTACAACACGAAACTTGATTTGCGTCCGGAACTCGGACACGAGTTCCAGCAGATCATGGTAGAAGGTTAAAAATCGAAAAATATTGAAAAAAAATCTAAAATCATATCTAGAAGCAAGAACTCTTTCGATAATAATAGATCTATATCAAAACAATAACACACATTTCGATTTGCGTCCGGAACTCGGACACGAGTTCCAGCAGATCATGGTAGAAAGTTAAAAAACGAAAAAAATTGAAAAAAAATATCTAAAATCATATGTAGAGGCGAGAACTCTTTCGATAATAATAGATCTATATCAGAACTACAACACACATTTCAATTTGCGTCCGGAACTCGGACACGAGTTTCAGCAGATCATGGTAGAAAGTTAAATATTGAAAAATATTGAAAAAAAATCTCGCATAATGTCTAGAGACGGGAACTCTTTTGATTCTCATAGATCCATATCAGAACTATAACACGAAACTTGATTTGCGTCCGGAACTCGGACACGAGTTCCAGCAGATCATGGTAGAAAGTTAAAAAACGAAAAATATTGAAAAAAAAAATCTAAAATCATATGTAGAGGCGAGAACTCTTTCGATAATAATAGATCTATATCAGAACTACAACAAACATTTTGATTTGCGTCCGGAACTCGGACACGAGTTCCAGCAGATCATGGTAGAAAGTTAAAAATAGAAAAATATTGAAAAAAAATCTAAAATCATATCTAGAGGCGAGAACTCTTTCGATAATAATAGATCTATATCAGAACAACAACGCACATTTCAATTTGCACCCGGAACTCGGCCACGAGTTCCAGCAGATCATGGTAGAAGGTTAAAAATTGAAAAATATTGAAAAAAATATCTAAAATCATATCTAGAGGCGAGAACTCTTTCGATATTAATAGACCTATATCAGAACTACAACACACATTTCGATTTGCGTCCGGAACTCGGACAGGAGTTCCAGCAGATCATGGTAGAAGGCTAAAAATCGAAAAATATTGAAAAAAAATCTCGCATAATGTCTAGAGACGGGAACTCTTTTGATTCTCATAGATCCATATCAGAACTACAACATAAATTTTGATTTGCGTCCGGAACTCGGACACGAGTTCTAGCAGATCATGGTAGAATGTTAAAAATTGAAAAATGGAGAAGAAGAAGAGGAAACCAACCTTTCTGAACAAGTGTGGGACCGCACCGACCGGACCGAGACACTTGCTGCGTCCTGCAGTACCAGTGATGCCGCTCTACGTGTCCAGGCTGCATTACTCCACGAAGGCCGAAGA
>OY292519.1:15968333-16001746 GCA_958496365.1 Subacronicta megacephala | reverse complement strand
AGTGGAGGAGAGCCACGGCAGAGCCAGGCCGCAGGAGAGAGCAGAGAGGAGAGCAACTGACGCGTGCGGGTGTCCATGGTGAAGAGCTCGCTGGTGAGGTTGTAGGAGTGCGCGGCCACGGAGAGCGTGTACCCGCGGCCGGGCTCCAGGCCGTGCAGCGCGGCCGCCACGCGCGGGGCCGCCGGCGCGGACAGGTTGCGCGCGCCCGCGGCCCCGCCCGCCTCCAGCGGCCACCAGCGCACCGAGTACCACTCCACGCGCCCGCCCGGCCGCGGCCACTCCAGCGTCAGGTTGCGCGTGTCCACCAGCTGCTCCACGTTCGTCACCGGGTTCGGACCTGCGACCACACATCGACACATCCATTCATTCATTTAATCAACAACAACTCAACATTTTCAAATTCAACATTTAATCATTCATAAAATAAAACATAAACAAGTACATGCATACTGTTGCGTTTCGTACGATGAATGTGAAGAGCGGGAGACCCAATTCCTCCCTCAGTTCCCTTCCATTTCCTTTTCTACTTCCCTCCCTTTTCCTTAAATAGACTTGGCAATACATGTGCAACTCGTTAGGTATTGCGGATTTCCATGAGCAGCGATGACTACTTACAATCAGGTGTCGCCTGAAAGTTTGCCAAGTTATCCCATAAAAAAAAACAACCAAAAGATATTGAAATAAAACTACTTTTTACGGATTTTATCCCGTTATATTGATATTTTTAAATTCCCGACGTTTCGGATCCTTTACAGCTTCCATGGTCACGGGTGGGCTGAGGTGTTGGTCGTCCAAATGTCAAAATTATCAACAGCTACAGTTCGTTCGAAATAAGTAAGCCGATCAGAAGTTAGCCGTTCCGAACTACTGCGGTGATAAAATCGTTTAATTAAGTGTTTTAATACATAAATATCGAAATTAGTAAACAAAATATTTAGAATTGTGAAACATATACGACTCCAATTATCTTTACACTGACTTTTTCTATTAAATTTTACCACTTCTAAACCACTTGCAGACAACTTCCGATCGGCTTACATATTTCGAACAAACTGTAACCTACATTTGTTTGATTATTATTTGATCCGGTCACGCAGAATGAGCTCACCGTATCCTTAGGTCTCGCAGTCTTGTGCTTCGTGCTTCGTTTTAGTTTGGCCATGAGACCCGCGTAAAAGAAAACATCGCCGATGTCAAACACCGCCGTTCCAGGAAGTCAGCAGTTTGTGAACATACACTTGACAAGGCCCAGCACTACATCAGATTTGATAAACCACAAGTCCTTGCAAAAGAAAACCGATTCCTACCTAGGATGATTCGCGAGGCTATTGAAATAAAAAAACATTCAAATTTCAATAGAAAAGATGGCTGGGTCCTACCATCTGCTTGGAACCCCATCATAGATTTCATTAAATCTAAATCCAAGCACAAGACTGCGAGACCTAAGGATACGGTGAGCTCATTCTGCGTGACCGGATCAAATAATAATCAAACAAATGTAGGGTAGCTGTTGATAATTTTGACATTAGGACGACCAACACCTCAGTCCACCCGTGACCATGGATGCTGTAAAGGATCCGAAACGTCGGGAATTTAAAAATATCAATATAACGCGATAAAATCCGTAAAAAGTAGTTTTATTTCGATGTCTAATATTCGCGTAAGTGTTAGAAACCAGTAAACCAAAAGATATACTCCGGAAATATGAAGCCTCTTTAATCAACAGAGCAAAACAATTTTCATCGACTATTTGCTTTGTTGCGAAAATGGAATTGGATGACTTTATGGTTTGCCTCTGGTGACAAAAATAATGCTATTGCACTGGGTTATCTTCTTAAAACTCTTATTAATACATAGTTACTAAATATTTATATATGATTTACGTCACAAACAAAAATTTAACCAATACCAAAAGAAGGAGCCAAATAACTGTGGAACATTATAATGTAATGTTACTATGACCTCAGTATTTAAAGACAAATTGCTTTCGTAACTCCACGTTTCCACTGACGATAAAGCATGTTGCAAATAGCTATGTCGCAGCTGTTTCGTATAATCCGCCGTATAACATTATGGCTAGCCGTTTTCTAAAACAGGGCCGTTTTGTAATGCGGCGGTTCGACGATTAGCCGGAATGTGATTGCGATACGTTCTTCAATATGGCGGCCCACGCTTAGCCGCATCGTACTACTATTTAGATTGTAGGGTGACCACACTTATAAAATAAAACGTGGTCACTTTCCTCGCGAATTTCAATTAAAGAAGCGAACTTCTTTTAGAAGTGGGAACTAAAAATTGCCAAAGCGGCGGCTAATGACTCGCTGTATTACTTTACGGCTAGCCGTGTTAAAGAACGTATGGTATGGCGCCGAATACATTCCGGCGGATTTTCATTCAGCCGCATTCAATTCGGCTAATCGTTGAACCACCGCATTACAAAACGGCTAGCCGTAATGTAAGACGGCGGATTATACGATACGGCTGCGACATATATATAACTCTCAAAGAGTGAGTGGGATAGGTAGCTGTTTACGACATGTTTTTTCATCATTGGAAACGCGAGGGCAAGTACGTATAAGTGGTAGTTTGTCCCAATAAACAGAGTACATACATGAAGTGTGTTGGTGTTATACACCAACCCGTGTGGCGGGCTCGCTCACCGTGTCCAGTGTTAGTGTCTGTGGGTACTCACGCACGGTGTGGTCGGCGCGCAGCGGGCGCTCGCTGTGCACGGCGTCGCCGGCGGCGGGCTCGCTCACCGTGTCCAGTGTTAGTGTCTGTGGGTACTCACGCACGGTGTGGTCGGCGCGCAGCGGGCGCTCGCTGTGCACGGCGTCGCCGGCGGCGGGCTCGCTCACCGTGTCCAGTGTTAGTGTCTGTGGGTACTCACGCACGGTGTGGTCGGCGCGCAGCGGGCGCTCGCTGTGCACGGCGTCGCCGGCGGCGGGCTCGCTCACCGTGTCCAGTGTTAGTGTCTGTGGGTACTCACGCACGGTGTGGTCGGCGCGCAGCGGGCGCTCGCTGTGCACGGCGTCGCCGGCGGCGGGCTCGCTCACCGTGTCCAGTGTTAGTGTCTGTGGGTACTCACGCACGGTGTGGTCGGCGCGCAGCGGGCGCTCGCTGTGCACGGCGTCGCCGGCGGCGGGCTCGCTCACCGTGTCCAGTGTTAGTGTCTGTGGGTACTCACGCACGGTGTGGTCGGCGCGCAGCGGGCGCTCGCTGTGCACGGCGTCGCCGGCGGCGGGCTCGCTCACCGTGTCCAGTGTTAGTGTCTGTGGGTACTCACGCACGGTGTGGTCGGCGCGCAGCGGGCGCTCGCTGTGCACGGCGTCGCCGGCGGCGGGCTCGCTCACCGTGTCCAGTGTTAGTGTCTGTGGGTACTCACGCACGGTGTGGTCGGCGCGCAGCGGGCGCTCGCTGTGCACGGCGTCGCCGGCGGCGGGCTCGCTCACCGTGTCCAGTGTTAGTGTCTGTGGGTACTCACGCACGGTGTGGTCGGCGCGCAGCGGGCGCTCGCTGTGCACGGCGTCGCCGGCGGCGGGCTCGCTCACCGTGTCCAGTGTTAGTGTCTGTGGGTACTCACGCACGGTGTGGTCGGCGCGCAGCGGGCGCTCGCTGTGCACGGCGTCGCCGGCGGCGGGCTCGCTCACCGTGTCCAGTGTTAGTGTCTGTGGGTACTCACGCACGGTGTGGTCGGCGCGCAGCGGGCGCTCGCTGTGCACGGCGTCGCCGGCGGCGGGCTCGCTCACCGTGTCCAGTGTTAGTGTCTGTGGGTACTCACGCACGGTGTGGTCGGCGCGCAGCGGGCGCTCGCTGTGCACGGCGTCGCCGGCGGCGGGCTCGCTCACCGTGTCCAGTGTTAGTGTCTGTGGGTACTCACGCACGGTGTGGTCGGCGCGCAGCGGGCGCTCGCTGTGCACGGCGTCGCCGGCGGCGGGCTCGCTCACCGTGTCCAGTGTTAGTGTCTGTGGGTACTCACGCACGGTGTGGTCGGCGCGCAGCGGGCGCTCGCTGTGCACGGCGTCGCCGGCGGCGGGCTCGCTCACCGTGTCCAGTGTTAGTGTCTGTGGGTACTCACGCACGGTGTGGTCGGCGCGCAGCGGGCGCTCGCTGTGCACGGCGTCGCCGGCGGCGGGCTCGCTCACCGTGTCCAGTGTTAGTGTCTGTGGGTACTCACGCACGGTGTGGTCGGCGCGCAGCGGGCGCTCGCTGTGCACGGCGTCGCCGGCGGCGGGCTCGCTCACCGTGTCCAGTGTTAGTGTCTGTGGGTACTCACGCACGGTGTGGTCGGCGCGCAGCGGGCGCTCGCTGTGCACGGCGTCGCCGGCGGCGGGCTCGCTCACCGTGTCCAGCTCGATCAGGTAGTGCTCGCCGTGCGTCATGTTCGTTATCTGCGCAACACAACCATTATCAGTCGAGTCGAGTCGAGTCTCGCATTAGTCACGTTTTGATGCGGACGTGTTGCTGACACTTATAATTTTTAAATAAGCCGTGTCGCGCGGCGCAAGCCGTTGCCCGTAATTTTAAACGCCATGAGTCAACAACTTGTGGCGAACGAACTGCTAGCGTTTCTGCAGCAGAAGCTGGATGTGATGGACGAGGTGTCCGCAGTCCAGATCTGCTCCACAAACTTTAGTGAGGACGACATCGCCGCTTCTAAGCTGCTCTTGTACAAGCTGTTGAACAAGACTGACAAGATGGTGTCCCGCAGGCGTGACGGGACAAAGAAAAGTATTCAAGACATCATCACGCTACTTAAGGAGACCGACCCTGATGACGTGCCGACGTTTGTGGCGAAGGATCTGCACAAGCTGCCTCCCGTCACCTTCGACCACGTCGATGTTACGAGCCTGCTGAAGGACATTGTTTTCCTTAAAGCAAGCTTAGTGGATGTGCAGAACAGATTAGATGCATCCCAAAACACTGTTGCGGAATTGCGCAATGAACTCGTAGAATTGCGTAAGACTGTAGCAGTAATTGGGTCACCATCGAGTGCATCTAACGTCAACGCGCGTCGCGACGCGAAGCTTGCCCCCGATACATCTAAGGCCCGCTCCTCGATGTATCGGGGGCAAGCTTCGCGTCAGCAGTTTTGTCGTCGCCGCTGCCACCGAACGCTGACCATGCAGAGTGTGCACCGTGTGTGCCCCTGCGCCCCGCTCCCGCCCCTGCGGCACCTCCCTGCGCCGCCGCTCAAGTTAATCGACCTTCCGATCAGCTGCGCGTGTCACGCAAGACAGCTACGAGAAGCCGCCCTGCTGGAGACGGCATTGTGAGCACTCTTGCTCCTTCCACGAAGTCCGTGCCTGAGAAGGCATCGAAGCGGGCTGATGATGATGGTTTCGTGACGGTGCAAAGGAGGAAGCATCGTCAACGAACCAGCAAGAACCGATGCGGCACAGCTCCTGTTGAGCCCACGCCCACCATACGCGCCGCGTTGCCGAATACTCCGGTGTACATCTCCCGTCTACACACACAGTGGTGTACCACTAAGGCGGAGGAAATCGTGGAGTACGTGCGCCAAAGGCTCAATAGATCGCCGAGAGTGCAGCTTCTGGAATCGCGCCGCAACGTCAACTTCAAGGCGTTTGTAGTGCGAGTACCAACTAGTTTTCTGCACCTCGTCATGAAAGAGGACTTTTGGCCGCAAGGAGTGGTGTTCCGTCGCTTCCGCGGACCAGTGCCACCAGAACGCACAGTGACGTAGTGCCAGTGAAGTTTTTTACTAACATAGCTTTAAGTTATATACTAACAAACACTGTTATATCATAATATATATGTTAGTTTGTAAGGTATATATCTATGGGCCACAGTAGCCTGACAATAAAGAGTTTTATTATTTTTACATATTTTTTTTCTCCGGTTATCCGGGGTAACTGATGTCACGGGCCAAAGCCAAGTGAACGTCAGTGGTTTAATCTGCATAGAACAGAGCCGTGCGGTGTAGTTAATAATGTGTGATGTTGTCATGAATTGTGTTATGTGTTTCCGTAATCAGGCTCACACTGCAAGAATTTTCTTACTATTCTACAAGTGTTCAATATAGCTGCTTTCTGGAGTAGGTGGTAAATGTTTGCAGGGAGGTTCAGGGTGTTTAGTGACTGGTGTAGTTGTTTAGGAATCACTCCTGTTGTAGATAGCACTATAGGAACTATTATCACTTTTTGAAGGTGCTATAGTCGGGTTATTTCGTCCTTCAGTTCAGCGTATTTGGAAAGTTTTTCTGCTATTGTAGATTGTAAATTATGTGTGTTAGGTACTGCAATGTCTATAAGGTAGCCTATTTTACTTATTTTATTTATTATTGTTATGTCTGGTCTATTATAATGGATAGTTCGGTCGGTAAGGATAGCTCTATCAAAATATAATTTTGTTGAAACGTTCTCTAATACAGTTTCCGGTGTATATTTGTAATACGGGACGATGGCGTTTATAAGTTTGTACTGATGAGCTAGTTTTTGGTGTATGACGTTTGCTACCTGATCGTGTCTATGTTTGTAATCTGTTTGGGCTATTGACTTGCATGCACCTGTTATGTGTTGTATCGTTTCTGGGGAGCTATTACATTTCCTGCAGGTGTCGTTGGCCAAATTCTTTATTATATGTTTTCTATAGTTTTTGGTTTCTATTACTTGGTCCTGTATTGCAATCATAAAGCCTTCAGTCTCCGGGAAAAGTTCGCCTCGACGAAGCCACGCGTTCGACGCTTATTTGTCGACGTTTATTTGGCACAAGTCTTGACGGTGTCTTCCGTGTAGAGACTTCTGGGTCCATTGAAGCAGCTTGGTTTTATCATCTGTAACTATTTCGTTCTTCTGTTGGGATGTGTTTTTTAAGTTAAGAGGTGTTAATTTTTGGTCATTGTGCACTATTATTCTGTGGAGTGGGGATAATTCAGCTTTCGTAAAGAAGTACTGCCTAAGGTTAGAAATTTGTCTGTTGTGTAAGTTTAAAATGTCTATCAGTCCCCTTCCTCCTTCTTTTCTCGGCAGTGTCAGTCTTTGTAAACATGACCTAGGGTGATTTTTCCGGAATTTAGTTATAGTTGTATTAATCTTACGTTGTATGTTTTGTAGGTCTGTTTTTGTCCAGTTTAATATCCCGAAAGAATATGTAAGAATAGGTACAGCGAATGTGTTAATTGCTTTTACTGTATTTCGAGAATAAAGCTGTGTTTTTAGGATTGTGTTAATGCGGTGTTGAAATTGTTGTTTTAATTTGTCTTTAGTATCTTTATAGTGTATTTGGTGTGATTGATTGTATCCTAAGTATTTGTAACATTCTTGTTCGTCTAATGGTTCTATCTGTTCTCCTGTTCCTAAAGTGTATCGATGTTGGTAGTTCTGTCCTGCTCTAGAGGAGTTTATTTTACACTTATCAATACCAAACTCCATTTTAATATCGTTTGTAAATTGCTCTGTTATATTAGCTAATTCATACAGTTGACTCTCGCTACTTGCGTACAGTTTGATATCATCCATATACATCAAGTGATTAAAAGCGATTTTCTGTGGGTCTGTCTGTTCGTTGGTGTCTGTTTCATAAAGAGAAATTCCTAATTGTGTTGAGTTTAATATATTAGACAAAGGGTTAAGAGCAAGACAGAACCATAGTGGGCTAAGTGCATCTCCTTGGAATATACCCCTTAGTATTTTGATTGGACTTGTCACGATGGTTTCGGTAGAAGTGCTGAATTTAAGGACAGTTGTCCAAGTGGTCATTGTGGTTTTCAAAAATGTTATGATTGTAGGGTGTATTCTATAGATTTCTAAAACTTTGATAAGCCAAGAATGAGGAACCGAGTCATACGCTTTTTTGTAATCAATGTACATGCTGAATAGATCGGTTTTTGATTTTTGTACTTTTTTAAGTATAACAGAGTCTATAATTAATTGGTCCTCGCAGCCTTGGCTAAACTTACGACACCCTTTTTGCTGCTCGGCTAATATATTATTGTTGTCAGTGTGTTGATATATTAACTCAGCTACACATGATGTGATAATCTTGTACAAAGTTTGCAAGCATGTGATAGGCCTATACTTTGCTGGGTTAGTGAGGTCGTTACGATCTTTGGGTATCATAAAAGTGGTGCCGTTTGTTATATAGGAAGGTATTGTGGTGGGGTCCAGTATGAAACTATTTATGTAATTATGTAGATAACTGTGTACACACGTAAACTTTTTGTACCAGTAACTATGGATATAATCTGATCCAGGGGTTTTCCAATTATGTAACCGGTTTAATACTTTTCCAAATATTTGTGGTGGGATATATTCAAATTGCATTTCTTGGATGTTAGAGCAGTTATTTGATACTTCACTTTGTATCCAATCAGCTTGTGTGTTATGTTGGATTGGCCTTTCCCATATACCAGCCCAGAAATTTTGCATCGTCTCTAGATCAGGAACGTTATTACTATCATTGACAAGATTCCCCTGGGTATTGGTTGTTGCCTGCCTAATGTTACGATAGAAAACCTTTTCATTGTGGGTGAATGTAGTGTTTTGTTGTTTTCTAAGGGTACATGCTTTATATCGCTTTAGTCGGCCTGAGAGTACTGAGAGTTTTTGCTTAAGAGTATCTAATGTATGTGTTGCTTGTGTATTTGGTTCTTCGTGTACAGTATGGGTTTTATATCTTTCTATGATACCATTTACATGTTTTACTAGTTTTCTGCTTCTATTACCATTAATAAATTGTGTTAACCTACCTACTTTTGCCCTTAAGTCTTCTATTTTCCGTTCTAGGCGCCTTTGCCAGTTGGGCTTGTACTCTCTTTTTTGATAGCGGTTACCTTCTGCTGGTTCAAGTGATATTTTTGTACCATTAACTTTTGCAGCCGTCCAGGCTGCGCAATAAATAACAGTTTGTAGTGTGTAGAAGTCAGTGTCTATATTGACATTTTCAGGGAGAATTATTTTGTTGAGATAACTAACTATCCTCGCGAGTTCTTTAGATGATTTTTGTTTTGGGATATAGTTTCTATTTACAGGGCTAGTATTTCTAAAAAACAGGAGTGCTTGTTGAAATGTTTGGTCAATTTTTAAGTCACGTTCTAGAGATTGTGGGTTAGGGAGAATTTGTTCTGGTTCATCACTGTTGTTATTTAATGTTGGTGTATTAGGTAGAGTTTCCTCCGTAGCAATTATATCTATGGTATTTGTAAACTGAATATCATTACTATGGCTTCCTAAGTGTATTGTATCATTAGGTTCAGTAGTGTTGTTGCTTAAATGGTTATTAATTAACCCTAGTTCTTCCGATATTTCAGCTTTTAATGAATTTAATCTGTCGCTGCTAATGTACTTATTATTTATAATTGCTCTTCTCTGGTCCGCCAGACGTTGTTCGCTAAGATGGTTAAGTAAAGGAAAACTGTTAAGAAAATCTTCATGCATGAGTTTTCGGTATGCTGTTACGTTGGTGCCTAATGCTGTCACTCGGTAATACGATCTCATTATCGCTTCGTTATGTTCGTTGGTCCATCTCAT
This sequence comes from Subacronicta megacephala, assembly GCA_958496365.1. Classification (NCBI taxonomy): domain Eukaryota; kingdom Metazoa; phylum Arthropoda; class Insecta; order Lepidoptera; family Noctuidae; genus Subacronicta; species Subacronicta megacephala. The sequence continues at coordinate 15,992,255 of OY292519.1, read as the reverse complement.
TCGTGTTTGTGTTAATTGTGTGGGTTGTGTTATTTGCTGTGCATTATCAGTGAGTGTACTAGTGTGTTGGTTGGTATGTGATTGAATGTTTGATTGTATATTATTTAACTCTGCTTTTACTTCCTTATATATTTCATCTATTACTTTTTGCGGTAGTAGCTTATTGCGTACGATTGCTCTGCGTTGGTCGCCTATTCTTTGGCGGCTAACCTGCATATTAGGGTATTTTTCTATAATTTTTACGTGGAGAGGTTCCAGATAAGCTCTTGTGTCTGTATTTAAAGCAGTCAATTGAAGGTAAGTGCGCAGAATAAACTTATTCATTTCAATTGTCCATCGTCTGCGCGTACAAGAGGCGTTCGTAGTGGGTGCAGGCTCAGAGTCAATGTTGACATCCTGCACAGCACTATCGAGCGTGTCAGAGGTGGCTAAGCTAAGTGTTCTTCGCGTCATAAATGAAGCACGAGTGGAAGGGATGGATGAGAATAATGAATTGGTATCATGATCTGTAGGGTCGGCTGTAACTTCTTCGTCAGGAGCCCGCCTGTTCAACTCACGACGACCGGCTGTAACATTTTTGTCGGTAGGAGCCCGCCTGCTCAGTTCCTCACCGCCGATGGTTCGCATGCTGTGGCATCCAGCATCGGCTCCAGATGCGCCCCGGCGACCCCCGGGAAGCGACCGCAAATTATAAACTTTTTTACTACTCATCTCCATTCAGGGTTACCTCTACCTTGTTAGCCGCATAAGTTTTCAGTGCATCAGCACAGTACGCGTGTCCGCCCCCCACGTGGCTAGATGTTCAGCACGGACGTCAGGAGAGGATTTAAGGGGGGCTTATTATTATTATTTGTATCTCCACCTTGGATATCACGGCATGCCTCCCGTGAGGAAGACATCCGGTCCTTTGGCAGGCATGCGGGGGGACACAGGTCCAACGCGCAGAGGCCCCTTGGAGAACTTTAATCTAATATGGGATGGGGCACCAACCCGGGACACTCCACAACTGCACTATAGGAGTACAGCCATGGAGTATCGCGGGTGGGAGCAGGACTATTGTAAAATATGGAATTAAAATTAATTGGATTATGGATGTGGGTGTTTGATGGACCGATAACTTCTACTGCCGGAAGAAAACGGCGTCTGCCTAAATCCTCGAACTTACATCCTTAGGGATGGCAGACGGTGACTAGCCAAGTCACTAGCTGGGCCCCCCAAAAAGCTGCCAGTACAGGCAGAAGGCGGCAACAGCGGCGTGAGCGGCTAAGGGTGTAGAGGTGCGGCCCCGGTTTCACCGTCGCGGGTCTAGAAGAGACCCGGAGTGGGTTTCCCCGCTATTATGCCATTAGACACTTCCACCCCCGAGCATATAGCTCTGGCGGCCCCCCTCTAGCCGGCCAGTTAAGGCAAGACAGAGTCGAGAGTCCTGCGGGCGCTCTTGGAGTTCCACTCCAGCTACCCAATACGGGAAAACTGGAGACGAGGCCCTGACCGACTCTCTGGAGCAATAAGGACCGCAGTGTTATTATTATTATACTACGGTACCAACACGCCAGCGACGAAAACATTTCTACAAATAGCGCATTATAAGCAATCATGAGTTCAGTATAAAAGGCAAGTTATTTGTTCGTGCCAGATCTCCAGCACGAGTAACCGCGTTCGATAAAAGACAGTATCTATTAACAAGCGAACATAAAAAGTACAATATGTATTCCGTGTCTGTGCCGACCGAGTGCTAGCAGTAGTTACCTCAGCGGCGGTGGCTCTTGGCGGCAGCAGGTCGAGCGCATGCCAGCGCGGCTCGGTGCGCGTGCGGTAGCGCAGCGCGAACCCGCCCAGGGCGGAGTCGGCGCGGGGCGGGCCCTCCCAGGCCACGCCCACACTGTTGGACGTGGCGCGCTCCACGCGGAGCCACAGCGCCGGCAGCGGACCTGCACAGACACCACGCTCGGTCACTCTCACCACATCAACTACTCAATGTTCTACACACTTGTCGTGTAACCATGGGGATGATTTTTAGAACACTATGAAATTACACGGAAAATGTTTTTCTATACAGGAACACCTTTTATTCAGTGCGCAAACTTTGACGAATTAAACCTAAACGAATTTCATTAAACACCAATTTATTTTTGGTATGTCTTAGTACATAAAAATAAAGTTATCGTCAACGAAAGGTGTCTACTTTGAAACTGATTTTCATGGCAAACTCGCCAGCGCGCGGCAAAGCGGGCGTGCTTATGTACTTACACATCAGGTGTGTGCTCGTTCGATTCGCCGCCGTGTCGTAGGTACGGTGGGCTTACATTGTATCAGTACATTGACCGTAAGGCGTAATAAAATTGGAATCAACTCTATGTAGCTATTTACATTTGTTCAATGAAAAATAACTTATTCGCTAAAATTGTTAATTAAAAATAATTGCTTACCCCTAAATATCACTAATCACCGTCTTTTAATAATTGTTGAATGACCACCAAGGTAGGTACATTGTACAGTCCCACACATGTGATCAATGCCACATCCATCGGCAAGATGTTGACTTCGCGGTGATTTAGAAGCCACTTCCTAAGTCTTGGGGTGGTTCTGGGTTTGGGTCTTTCAATAGGGACCGTGGGGTTACAGATCCCATGGGCTGGCATGCGAGTATGCTTTTCGTAGCATACCTACATTCTGCGAGCTACTAGTAAGTTTTCAGCACTTTTTAAATACACTCCGTACACTCACACCATAAAACACGCTTACATCGTGACCGGTAGGTACAAGTACGACACACGCGCGGCGGCGGCGCAGGGCTTGCGCGGGAAAACGATTAGACGCGACGTCACGACAGCGCGTGCTCGGAGCGGACTGGCGGGCTGCCATCCCTGGCGTGCGCAGGCGCCACCCCGCCACCCGGGTTCACCCCCGCTGTAGGTATGGGTCGCCGCGCATGCCTATTGTTATTATTACGTCCATATTTTGCTGATCTTAAGCCGGATAAAATTTAAAAAAAAGTTTTGTAAAAATCATGGAAATGTGTTCTATTACTGATATTGAACCAACAAAATTTTTTTGCCCACTGGTTAAAAAATTATCCTGTATAATAATTAGAACCTTAAAAAAGGAGAGAAAATTCAATATTTTTTTGGTATTTCAGGATTCTAGGTTCATGACATTAGAAATTGCGACATAAACTATAATATATCCACAACTAAGTACTAAGACTTGCACAAAATCGTTATCGTTGTAATGTTGCGATAGACCAATAAAAAAGTAAGATAAGATATAATAAGTGCGAGTGATACAGACGGACAGGCTTGAGCAGCGTGTGGCGCTCGCTGCGCAGGCCGTGGCTGAGCGCGGCCAGCTGCACCTGGTACAGCGCGCCCGGGAACAGGCCCTCCAGCGACGCGCTCGTCTCCCGCGTCTCCAACTACACATAACACAACCTTATTCTTCAATATGTCTACTTTATAGTTGGCAGCGATGAAATTACTATATTTTTATTTTATCTATCCATATGATTGTAATGTAAGTGTAAATGCTGCCGGATTAAATTAAAATTAATTTAAATATATGTCCCCAATGTACTGATTACAGTTTAACGCATTATTTTTCGGCAGATCATAATCTATCGAAGCGAAAACGTCAAATTGTGAAATGGTATGCGACGGAACACACCTGACGGGCTGATTGGTTGAACGTCATGTGCTTCGCGCCGGCATATTTTTGTCAATTCGTTAGTTGCCGGAATCAAATCGAAATTAACAAATCAAATAGAAAACGTATTATCATTCGACAATTATCAAATTGACAACCAAATAAAACCGCCGCAGGGCACATTGGTTGATTGTGGCCAACAGCGCGCGAGGTGCGTTCCTTATATACTATCTACCGAAAGATAATTCGTTAAATTGTAAGCAGTAAGTTGAGTTCACAATGTATCGAGTTTACGATCTCGTGAGATAGATTATAATCTAACGGTATCTACAATTTAACGGTGATATATACAAGTAAACATACATACATATTGCCATCACTAGACCATCGACAGCTAGGGAAAATATTAAATCAATATGCTTTTAAGGTTTCCACGCAACTTTTCCTTTTTTGGTTACAAAATATATCTCTAAATAGTTAATATAAATTAATTTTGTTAGATTAGATGTTAGTTTATATGTATCATAAAGGTTAAGTCTGACCGTGCGGTAGCCGTCGTCGTCGTCTTGGTCGTCGGGGGAGGCGGGGGCGGGGGCGGGGGCGGGGGCGGAGTCGGAGGCGTTGCGTCGTCGGTAGCGCAGCTCGTAGGCGTCCTGGCGCGAGTTGACGTCGGAGCGCCAGGCCAGGCGCAGCGCGCGCTCGGCCGGCCGCGCCCACAGCACCACCGGCGCCAGCGGCCGCGTGGCCAGCGTCGCCACGCTCTCGTTGGACTCCACGCCGCGCGACACGGCGCTCACCTGCACACACTGCTCGTCAGCGCCGGCGCGGCATGACGCGGCACGGCACGACACGACACGGCGCGGTACTCACGGTGACGGTGTAGTTGCGGCCGGGCAGCAGCGCCCGCAGCGGCACGGTGGTGTCGGCCGTCATCAGCGTGTTGCTGTCGTCGCGCGAGGGCCCCGCCTCGTGGTACGACACCTGCACAGAGGGCACGACGACGTTACGTACAACTTCATTTTCTGTGTTTAATAAATGTTCATAGTTGCAGAGTATAAATGTCAAGTAAACCTTGGACGATTAATATTTCAACGGTCACGACTAAAATACTAATAAAATATAACTATATAGGAAGTATACTGGTTTGTGACACTTACGCGAATATTAGACATTAAAATAAAACTACTTTTTACGGATTTTATCGCGTTATATTGATATTTTTAAATTCCCGACGTTTCGGATCCTTTACAGCATCCATGGTCACGGGTGGGCTGAGGTGTTGGTCGTCCTAATGTCAAAAATACCAACAGCTACCCTACATTTTGTTGATTATTATTTATGCCGGTCACTCAGAATGAGCTCACCGTATCCTTAGGTCTCGCAGTCTTGTGCTTGAATTTAATGGAATCTATGATTGGGTTCCAAGGCGTTCATCGGCGATGTGTTCTTTTACGCGGAAGCATAGGGACCCGCGTAAAATAACACATCGCCGATGTCAAACACCGCCGTTCCGGGAAGTCAGCAGTTTGTGAACATACACTTGACAAGGCCCAGCACTACATCAGATTTGATAAACCACAAGTCCTTGCAAAAGAAAACCGATTCCTACCTAAGATGATTCGCGAGGCTATTGAAATTAAAAAACATCCAAATTTCAATAGAGAAGATGGCTGGGTCCTACCATCTGCTTGGAACCCAATCATAGATTCCATTAAATCCAAGCATACGGTGACTAAACTAAGGATACGGTGAGCTCATTCTGCGTGACCGGCATAAATAATAATCAACAAAATGTAGGGTAGCTGTTGATAATTTTGACATTAGGACGACCAACACCTCAGTCCACCCGTGACCATGGATGCTGTAGAGGATCCGAAACGTCGGGAATTTAAAAATTACTTTTAACAAAAAAGTTAAACCGCCTTCAAAAAATAATAAAATAATTTTGTCTAAAACAGTTTGGGAAGTCGGTGACTTCTATTTGAGTGGGTCTTTTATTTTCGCCACCGACTTCCCAAACTGTTTTAGACAAAATTATTTTATTATTTTTTGAAGGCGGTTTAACTTTTTTGTTAAAAGTATTTTTATTTTGTATTTTTTAGTGGAAAGTTTTGTTTAGAAGTACTTGTTAGCCAACTAAACGCACTGCTCCAATCAGACAGCGATGTTTCGAAGTAAACGATAATATCATCGATGTAAACAATTTTTAGTTTTTTGTTGATATTCTCAAAACTGCTCAACCGTTTTCGATAAAATTTGAACGGGACCACCTCTGAACTATGTCCTACCAAACAAAAAAACAATAATTAAAATCGGTTCACAACTGGCGGAGATATCGCGTAACAAACATACAAAAAAAAAAAAAAAAAAAAAAACATACAGACGAATTGAGAACCTCCTCCTTTTTGAAGTCGGTTGAGAATTGAGAACCTCCTCCTTTTTGAAGTCGGTTGAAAATATCAATATAACGCGATAAAATCCGTAAAAAGTGGTTTTATTTCAATATATAGGAAGTACTTAAGTACGAGTATATTGTACAAAGTATTGTCGGTATATATAGTGTGTGATGTACGGTGTATGGCAGGATTTCCCAAACTATGGGGTCGCAAAACGCTGGTGATTCATAAGCAAACATTGTATGTTCTAATATAAAGAACACTCATGGTATTTAATTAAGTAGGTATTATTTACCGTTTTCGCTAGAACAAAACGTGTTTTTTTTTTCATTTGAATAATATTTCATTCGAATAGTTATATCCATTTTCCTTCGGAGCTATTGGGACATTGCGATTTTGGAAGTTTTTATGGAGTGGGTCGCGGTCCGGTTCTTCTGCATAGGATCAACTTTTTGGAACCATGCAACTAGAGTCATAACGTTTCATAAATGCTTGTAAAGGCTTATTTGAACTTTGAACTTGAACGGTTGTGATTGGTCACCACGGGTGTGTGGTGTGTTTTGAGTTGTGTTGTGTTGTGTGGTGTGTGTTGTGTGGTATGTTGTGTTGTGTGGTATTTTTATTTATTATTTTATTTTATTTATTCAGTAACAATAAAAAATTGTGTGTGAAATTCCTATACAAAGATACAGAGAAAAAGCAAACAAACAAAGCTTATACAGTAAGAAAAAAGGAAATTATAACATGTAACAGATTAATATCTATTATAAAATAATTAATTGGATATTCAAAAATTAAATATAGTAAAGTCAACTAATAATAATAAGAATCACCTAAATTACGAATCATTAATAGAAAATACAAATTAAAATATCAGAATTTACAAAAAAAATAAAAATTCAGATCTAAAGACAATACAATTAAAATATATGTATGTTGTGTTGTATGGTGTGTTGTGTTGTGTGGTGTGTTGTGTTGTGTGGTGTGGTGTGTTGTGTGGTATGTTGTGTTGTGTGGTGTGTTGTGTTGTGTGGTGTGTTGTGTGGTGTGGTGTGTTGTGTGGTATGTTGTGTTGTGTGGTGTGTTGTGTTGTGTGGTGTGGTGTGTTGTGTGGTATGTTGTGTTGTGTGGTGTGTTGTGTTGTGTGGTGTGTTGTGTGGTGTGGTGTGGTGTGTTGTGTGGTGTTGTGTGGTGTGTTGTGTTGTGTGGTGTGGTGTGTTGTGTGGTATGTTGTGTTGTGTGGTGTGTTGTGTGGTATGTGTTGTGTTGTGGTTACCTTGTACTCGTCCTGTGTGCTGGCGGCGGCGGGCGCCCACCACACCACGACGCCGCCGTCCGCGTACCGCCACGACACGCTCGCCACCGGCAGCGGCTCTGCACACACGCGACATTCAAACATATCAATAAGATCTCATTATGTACTTTCAATGTTGTTTATTTACTACTATAGAGATAAGGCATAGTTACTGAGCGTGAGGTCAGTGGTGGCGGGCCAGGAGGTGACCTTGCCGGACATGGTCTTGACGGTGACGGTGTAGGGCGCGCCGGGCTCCAGGCCGTCGAAGGCACAGCTGGGCGTGTCGTTGCGCGCGCGCAGCACTGGCGCCAGGCGCCGCGCGCCGCCGCCCGTCCCGCTCACCGACACCTGGTACTTCTCGAACTCGCTGAAAACAGGCCCCGTGCATCCACACTACATACATCTACCTTTACAGATATTGTTGCGCGCACGCAATGTTAATCTGCGCTCGGTACTAATATATACATTGGAGTTGATCTGCTTTTCTATTCATCCTACCATAACGAATGTCAGTCCAATTTTTGCGTTTGTTTCAAACGAAAAGTGTAACATAAGAAGTGGTACCTCTCATCGAGCGGCGGTAACCAAGTGACCCGGAACGATGTCTCCTTGAGGTCGGAGAGCGGCGCGGTGACGTTGCGCGGGCGCAGCGGCACGGTGCGGTACTGCGCGGTGGTGGGCGCGGAGATCTCGGGCTCGGACACGGTCTGCACGGAGATGTTGTAGGCGCGGCCGGGCACCAGGCCCTTGAAGGCGGCCTGCGCCGGCCCCGGCGGCTCGCCCTCCTTCTCCACGTACAGCTCCGAGTCGCGCGCATCCGGCGGCACTATCGATACCTGACCAATCATTTCATTACTAGGTGTTGCCCGCGGTTTCGCTTTACATAACTACTGTCACTCTGCTTCCAGGTGATGTCTCAATAGTAAAATTGTTTTGGTTTCTATTGCTCTTATACTCCTCTTATTATTACTGGAACAACTTTTCTCGTCATTCAATCGTCATTTTCGTCATGTCAAGGAAAATGAGTTACGCTCCTTCTCGAGACGTTCGGTTCCGTTTGGCGTAGATTATCGCCAAACGCTGGAATCTGTTTTTTTTAATGCGTGCAGATCGTCTTCGTCCTTGACGATGGTCCCCTGACCGCACACGTTTTTTACTTCCTAAATATCTATTATATACATAGAGCGGGTAGTTATATAATTTAATTATATTAGTATGATAAATTTTTGGAGAATCAAAAATGTGTACAAATAGTATGAGAGGTGTGGGTGGTGCGGGTGATACTACCTTGTAGTGTGTGTAGGCGCCGGGCGGGTAGGGCGGCTGCCACAGCACCAGCAGCGTCGTCTCGTTGCGGAACCACACGATGAACTTGCCCGGCGTGTTGGGCTCTGCGGGCGAGGCGACACGTCACATCACACGTCACAACACGTCACAATACATCACATAACGCACAACACCTGTCAACACTACTTTGAAGCATGGACGAGGCGGGCTACAGACTGAACTTAACACACTGACTTATTGAGTGCGAGCCAAATATGATTTCATTTGGATGCCTTCTAATACGATATACATATGATGCAAGCTACCAGAATTAACAAAAAATAATGAATTGCAAACATATAATGTACCAATATATCTACGAAATACTTGCTATTATTTAAAACAAATACCTAAGTGGAGGTCAAACAGTTCACAAGAATTATGCAACAAAAAACATGCATCCTCATTATGTTCTGGTTGTAAACAAATGCTATCAAAATTATATATTAACAACTTAACAGAATTATATACGATATAGCTAAATATATAGCCGATATAGCTAAATATACTGTTTGTAGTTTAATTAACTTTGAGATTTGATTTTGACAACATCGCTTCAGTAGGTCCTGCATATAATTAGAACACTAATTATTGTTTTGTGTTTTAAAAAGTAGGTGGTAACTATGTGAAGCTGTTGCCCACCATTTAAAGGACTAATAAGTTTTTAACTATGAGATAATTTACGCAGCCTTCTTTTCTCAGGCATGGTAGAAGCGCATCACGTAAAATTACAGCGAAAAAATGAATACAGTTTTTTGCTACTCCGCATAGTAACAGAGTTATAATAAATAAATCCGTTTGGAACGCGAATGAAACTGCGAGCAACAGCTAGTTTATAATATACATATTAGTATGCAAGTATGGATTTTACCATCTCATCTCAGTCAGTGATGAAAATGTGGGTAAATATTTCATTGGTAGTTCCATGGGACTTTGCAAATTACTAGTACATAGGTACATAATTATTATTGTCGTTACTTTGCATTATAATTAAAAGAATTGTGAAATAACCATAACAATCAGCCGTTCGAATCTGAGTAAAGAATGGAGCCACAACATGCGTATATTAATGTCAGTTTAAGGATAGTCCCAAACACTGGTCCGTATAACCTCTATATATAGTTATATACTTGTATTATATGCTCGTGATAGCTATTAGACCGGTTAGAAACACGAAAATAATTTATGCACATATTATACATATATATGCTTAAGTATAAGGAAAATAAAATATTTTGCAAACGCAAGATCCATCATAATAACAGTTGCTTATACTTTGTTTCTTATACTCACTCGTGATCTTCGAGAAGCGGTCAATATTAAAGTATCGTCTACGTATATTATAGCTACGTACTGTAGATAAGTAATTGGTATATGAATTTTCTTGACAAAAATAAATGATTGAGACATTTTATGTAAAAACAAGCGTGACAATATATTGGTACAACAAACAATGAGTAAATGTTCACAACACGACATAGAGGATCGTCACACCTGGTATTCAGATTAACATTTTGTCGGCGTACACAACTTATCGACCTTGGTATCTATACAGTCGGTATTCCCCGCGAATACTTGAGGCGGCATGCGGCATGCGGCATCGCACACGACGCGGTGCGGTGCGCTGAATGGCCAGCTCGACGCTCGTACATACAATATTGTGACTGAACACTACAATGCTTGCGAGAACATAAAGTAACATGCACATAATGATAATAAGCAGCTCTCATGCTACGCCTCCAGTACTGTTACATCTGACAGCGGACGATTAATAGGAGCATGGAACAAGGGGTGACCCCTCTATCCACCTAAGGGTAGTATTTCGAAGCTATTAAGTGTTATTAATTACAATGAAGTGATATTATCTTCGGTATACATAGACATCCTGCTTTAAAAAATTGAGACTGCAAAAAAAGGAAAGTCCCAGCTGTGCTCCACATCTGGTGTGAAAGACGTCATCTTATGCAATGTGACGTCAAATTAGGGAAGTCAGGCGATTTAACCGAGGCCGAATTCATGGGAAGCATTAGGTACTTACCAAAATTATTTTGTTTTGTTTAAAACAGTTCGCCCCTTTTAAAAGGAAAAAAAATATTTAACAAGGCTTTTGTCGCGGGGGACTTCACATAATATACAATTAACTGAAACAAAATAAGCACAGAGTAGAAACAAACACCTATGTATGATACACACAAATCGTTCCGTCGAGTGGGAATAGTTGTTGACTGGGGTAGAATTATTGAAAAAAAAACAGGCCTATTGTAAAATATAATGAAATAAATATGTATAAGACGTTATATTATATATGTTATATATGAGTTATAAGTTTGTGGTGAAGATGCTCTGTCCTTTTCTCAAAAAAAGTAAGTATTAGTATAGAATTTGTATGGAATATTGGTTTGTGAAATCACAAGCCGCCATTATATGCTCTTTGTCTAGCATAAAATAAAAATTGATAAACTTCCTTATTTTATAACATTTTTTTTGTTGATCGGCTCTATTTATAGAGATAGGTAGGTAACGAACATAGGTATTGCTCATTTAGGGCCAACTAAATAATAATAATGTCGGAAATTATACTTAATAAATAATAATGTTGATCCCTATGGAACATACCGCGCATATTTATATTAAATATCAATGTGAGTCACAAGTCACAACAAAGCAATATGTATTATAACATTTATAAATAATTTATCTGGTTTCCGCTGTCAGTGTATTGTCATCTCAAAAACACAATACAAGCTTAGGGACTGATTCCATTTCAGTCAATAATGTAGTTGTATTTTGATATATTTCAAAGTGTGTACGCAAAATAAAACTGCATCAAATAAAAGAAAGACGTTACATGAGAGCGTTCAGTGACGAGGATCTACAACATGCCATCTGCTCACCAGTATCCCGTGAGTCCTGCACGAGGGGACACAAAAATAACATGTTATTTATCAGTTATCTACAAAGTTATACTTCACTCGAACAACAAAATACTCGCAGACAGCTTCACGTAATAATCCTGTTCTTGTGCGTCAGTGTTGTTGTCTGCAGCTGCAGGGTTCATAGAGGTGTTAATGCAACACTTGGATATACACCATTCAATCATAAGAGCTTATGTTATTGGTTACAAGGAATTGTACCGAAAGGAAAAATATAAGGGATGTTCGCACTTTTATACTCCAAAAGCAATTTACAACTCTTTCACTGACTAGTCTCAAAATCTCAGGGACTATACCTAAAGCCTTGTTGACCGACTGTCCGCAATTCACTAGACTAATGCGGAACTTCATCTCGACCTTAAAATGCCCAGGTCAGAAGCGTCGACTACACACTCTCCCAGATCACCAGTCTCCGCCGCTTGCGGCTCGTACTGACTTATCCCGACGACCCTTTCCGTTACTTTATTCTTACAGGAATCAAACAGAGAGAGTTTAGCACTTGCACGAAACACTCGCTCAGAGACGCCGTCCTATTTACCGCCCTCACCGGCGAAAGTATGGTATATTTAAAAAGTAACGTTGAAGTGTGATTTGCAGAAATAAATACCTTATAAATACCTATAAATATCTTGGCACCGTCTGTCGCAGCAGTGATCTTATAAATATCACCAACAAATAGGAAAGTATAGTTTGTAATGCATGTATGTCCATATATACCTATCTAAGGTTTCCAAAGGTGCAACACGTTCAGCATAACGCATACGTCGAAACTAAAATATGACTTTTCTTAATTCATTAGCATTTCCACTCGGGATAATAAGGTATGTCCCTGCTACTTCCCTAACGAGTGCCGAAAAAGGAACAATGGGTAATAGAGAACAATACTCGCGGTAACTATCGTTGCATACGTGGAGTGGAGCGAGATCCCAGCCAATGTCACCGCGTCACTACCGCTCGTCGCGGAGCCGCGCCGAGCCAGCTCACCGATGAGGCTAGAAACTTTATTCTATGTATATGTACCTAGGGCACAGGACCAAGGCGTGTCATTTCATTTCCAATTACACTACAGTTGGCTACCAATATGATGAACTACTAGCGCGCGGTTTGCTTGGAGCTCGTTAGAGGCTTTTGTGTGTCATGTTAGTGAGAGCGCCGCAACCGCACCACTGTCGAACTGTCTTGACCTTCAGCTAAGACACGCACGCGCTACCGGTGCTAACTTACTTGACAGAGTATTTTAAATTTACACACAGACCCGCTTTTGCACAACTGCAGTAAAAACAGTCAGCTTATCGATGTAAATAATTGATGTAAGTACTTACACATTTCTTTGAAACGCATACGAACTTTTACCCACATAAGTTAGTGGCAGCAGTTCTGCATGATTAACGTAGTGATATGCTGAGTGCGCAACGTTCTGCAACACTTGACGCCGCAAGCGCTCTTGCCAGCCATAACTCACAGTGATGAATTTATTTCCGCGAATCAATTAAAACTTATTTTGCTAATAGTCTCAATTGTTCGCCGTACCTGAGCACAAAGAAAACCTTTTCGTTTTGTTATTGATATTACATTGCATATTTGTAATTTGATGCAAAAGGTCTGGAGTTTGGAGTGTCTAAATGCAATTAGCAAATAGATTCACCGAGTTCGGTATTACGTCATATATCTGACGCATCACACAATTAATAGATTACCCAGTGGATAGTTATGGAGGTATCTCTTATTGCGGCCGCTCTGGGGTATTAAGTATAATTGGCGAGCCGCCAAAGGTTGTTGAATGTTTTGACCAAACTCCGTGCGATGCAGAAGCACAACGAGCTTGCAACTAGAGGTGCTGGCTTCACCACTGTTACAGAAAGTCAGCAATTTATGAACATACCCTTGAAAAGAGCCAACACTACATCAGATTTGATAAACCTTAAGTCCTTGCAAGAGGAAACCGATTCTTATCTAGAATATTTCTCCAGGCTATTGAAATAACAAGGCTGGGTTGTACTACGTGCAGTTCCAACTGCAGAAAACCAGAGGATACGGTGAGCTCGTTCTGCGTGACCGTATCGATTAATAATGACTAAAAATATTATGTAGCTGTTTGTAATTTTAACATGAACCTCAGTCTACCAGTATGATACCAGCCTCAGCATTCTAGTATGATATACCTACCAATATATCGCAATATTATTACCAATAACACCAATTATTATAACGCAATAAAATCCGTTAAAAGTAGTTTTATTTTAATAGTTCGCAACTAACCACATCTGTGACGCGAGCAAATCTATGCTATGTCGTAAATGCTTTGTTGTGTCACATTTATATAGAATTGCATGCACGGTCATTATGTCACGCTTCCCATCGGTCTAGGACGAGAGGTTGTCAGTGACTAATGTGACAACACGGCAGTCGACCTGTCGACAGTGGTACGCGCGACTCAGACACTGGTAAATGTCAAGGCAACATGGCGCTACATGTTCATATAAAATTGACCAAACGCCCAGGGCGGTGGCTTTCATAGTTTGAATATTTATATATTACCTATCTGTATGACTCATCCATTGCAAAGTATTCGTTAGTACAAAATATAAAATGTCTGATTTGGTTCCCTAGAAATAAAGATAGTGTAATATTTAATTATAGTTTAGATCATCGACGTCGTTACATTTGTAGTTGGCCTAGAAGTAATACTGTGTTAGTTTTCGTATTATGATGACATCATACAGAATTCTGCTTACAGTTCAAAATTTTCGTTCAGACAACGTTACGTGGTATTTGTAAATAGATGTAACTACAAACTAAATTGTAAAATATATAGTAGTTAAGTAAATTTCTGTTACTTATACGAACATCCCTTATGAACGGTGTCATGCGCATGGTACAGTTGATTATAAACAGTTGCGGCGATATGCGCCCGGCACCTTGCACGCCTAAATTCGACCGATCGCCCTCTAGCGACCAATTACTAAGGTAGGTAGTAAGTCACCATCAACAAGCGAGGCCTCAAGTCTCACGTGCCAATATTTTGACGCCTGTGTCCGGGTAGCGTATGCGACGTAGCCGAGTAGATACATTGTGGTGGTGTTTCAAGGTTAGTTACTAAAAGTTTGACTCACTGGTGGTGAAGTTACGCGAGGCGTAGGCGGCGCTCTCTTTGTCGTGCAGCAGCGTGAAGGCGTGCAGCTGGTAGGTGGCGCCGGGCGACAGGTCGCGCAGCTGGTACGTCCAGTTGCCCCCGCCCTCCACCGTGATGTTGCGCGCGCCGCCCTCCGCGCGCTCCGTCAGGGGTATCACCTAGCCCACAACGGCACATGTTTAGCACAAAGGTAAATACTTCTGAGACCAAAGCTCTGTCCTGCACGCTCCGATTGGACAGATAACAGATACCATTTCAAATAATAAACTGCGAGACGACAGTTTTAGAACCTACAGCAAGTGCGACATGTTTATTTAATATACTGTATTCGCCACACGACAAGTACAAGTTCAAATGTTTTTATTTCAAATAAGCTTTTACAATCGTTTAGGAAACGTTATTGACTCTAGTTGCACAGTTCCAAAAAGTTGATCTTATAGAGAACTATCGAAGGCTTTTTGTAAAACATGAGTCATGTAAAGTAATGTGCATGCAGAGACTGCAGAGTATCCTGAAAACATCGTTATCAAATCTTTCGCGGAACCTTCGTTCGCCATGCATATAATACAAAAATGTAGTTTATAAAACTTGTGGATCGTTGCGTGACGCGATAATGAATGTTTTATCGGTCCTTCCATATTCTGAAGAAGCCATAAAGTTAAAAAAATAGAATTACAAACTCTTCTCTTCACGCAATGTCATGGTATAGAGTGTAGTGTAGACGAACATGACAAATTGAGCACTGACCAAGAACCCGTCGACGTCGTCGTCGCGCACTTTTTGTCACATTGTTCGTAAACAATGAGACAAAAGGAATAAAGATTGGCGGAACCGTCTGATGTGTTAGAAGAAAAGTGCGACTTTTTAAATTAATATTAATGAGACGATGACGACACAGCGGTGTTATTAGGAATAGGAAGTCAGTATAAAAACGAGTTAGCGTATATCTGAAGAAGTTTGTTTAAACCTATTCATTGCCGGCCATCATAGGGTACTTTTTGAATAGTCATTCCCAACGTATCGTACCGAATTCTTAAAATGTTTTCGCGTTAATTGAGCGGTGGCGCTGGCAGCGTCGTCATGCGGCCCGCCCGATGGTAAGCAGTTACCGTAGCCTATGGACACTTGCAACACCAGGGGTATCACTCGCGTGTTGCCGGCCCTGTAAAGGAAAAAGGAGGAAAGGAGAAGGAAGGGGATTGAGGGAGGAATTGGGCCTCCGACGCTCCACACTCACCGTACCAAACGCAACAGCAAGCTATTGCCACTTCACGTCGATATTCTGTGGGAGGGTTGTACTTCCCCGGTCGGACCGATCCATTCATGCTGGCACGTAGACATGCCAGCCAGACTATACTACTAATACTCTAAAATCTCCATTTTGAAGTCTATAATCTTCATTTTGAAGTCTAAAAGCGAAATGACCTTTACCTGCAGCCGAATTCATGTTACATATTTATATTATCTAAAGGTTAATTTTTGATTTTGTACAGATCAAGTAAAGTAGAAGTAAAGTAGAAGCTAAAGAGCACATACCTTAAATCTAAAGCCAGTGTGGTCACCGTGCGCCGGCGGCGACCACAATATGGTGGCCTGCTTGTTGCGACCTAGCGTCACCGTCAGGTTGGTCGGCGGCTCCGGCGCTACGTGGACAAACCATCATAATCGCTTACAATATACATACCAACATAATATGAAATATAATATCTATAATAAATGCTGCACCAATATAGTAAAATAGTTAAAGCATGTTTGAAGTTACTATGTTTTATTATTATGAAAGGATCAATATTGTCTAGGTCCAGTTATTAAAACTATAAATAAAAAATTACTTTTAAGCTTAAAAAAAATGTCTACGATATTTACATGCACTTTCGATATCAATTATCGATTAATTATCAATTATCTTTCGATATAACTAGGTGAGCACTACCAGTGATGATGGTTTGGTTCCACGTCAAGAGGTCGGCGAATGTGGCGTTGGAGTAGTAGAGCATGAAGTGGTACTTGGTGCCGGGCAGGCCTACGAAGTTGATGGTGCTGGCGCGCGCGGGCACGGTGTAGTTGGGCGTGGGCTTGCCCTGCGGCGGCTGGTAGTCCAGCCGGTAGTGGCCGCCGTCCAGTGGCTCTGCCCCGCCCGGGATCTCGATTACCAGGTCAGCGCAAGCGCCGCCCTCTAATGTACTCTGCACAATGTCACAACACACATTCTGATTTCTGATCATGATTATAATAATCTTATATTGCATTGCAGTTTTTCAGTTAGAACTCACATGTAAGTGGTTTAAATGTGTATCCTATAGGATTAAGTAAAAATTATGTTATAGGTTTCTATAGCAATCAAGTTTTAAAATAAAAATTCTCTACTTGTATTTGAATTATATCCATGTTCCTTATCACTGAAGAGAAATTTTAATTACTTACATTATTTCAAAGTGTACCAATTGATTTCCTTGACTTGCATCCTTCTCAAACATAGCTATTTCAAAAGCTATAAAAAGATCTCCTTTTCTAGTACTATCATATCAATATAAAACATTGGTTGGAATTGTAAATGTTCCACATTATTGATTAGTTTGTTATAACTTTCGAGATTTTTCCAAATTAACACATCTTAATGTAACTTTCTGAGCAACCATCAGAATGTCTGAATTCAGCAATCAAGAAATCAGAAATACAGTCATATTATCAGAGCTTAACTATCGCATCCACACTACAGTCTTATAACAGATAAAAAAACTATAAAAAAATATAAAGCCTGTTTTAATAAAAAAAAACCTTGTATAAACCAGGTAATAAGCTGCCTAACATGCTCATGTGGGATTTCCCATGCATGATGTATAGATTTAGTCTTCTAACATTTGTATAATAACACTGTTAGTGTGTCTTTTACCTATTCACTCCTAAACTGCTGAAGAGATCTTGATAAAATTGTGGAGAAAAATGTATCCAGAGGAAGGGCTCTGTGACCTTACTTCAACTTTTTTTTAGATTGACTGCATTCCAAAGTCATTTTTGAAGCCAAGACTACAGGTAACAGCTAATAAATAATAATGATTATTTGAACCATAATGGTAGGTCTATTATATAAACTCATATTTAGGCCACATTAATTCAACATGAAATCAGAAATCAGATTCATTTATTTGTTAAACATAAGTATTTCAATAAAGATCTTAATTATTATAAGTGCTATGTTTTGCCATTAATGACATACAAATATGGGTGAGAAAAAGGAAAAAAAATGTAATAATAATATATCATATCATATAGGGATTTATCATTAAAAATCATCCTAACATTTCTTAACCCGTCAATGCATACAGTTTCCTCATGAGGACATAACAATAGATTTTGCATTGTGTCTACAATATGCCGCTTGACAGCAGTAAAGAGTGATGGTTTAAATGCATCAAAATTTGTATGAAGTAAACTAGGTAGGTACTAAGTATTTTAACAGAAACCTTTTTAGAGTTGGCTTAATATCCTATGAAAGCTGCATTTCACTAGTTAAATAAAAAATATAATTTAAAAAAATCTTTGTATCAAACACGCTCTATGGTGGACCACTTCGATGCTTAACATCAGGCAAGTTGGAGTCAAGTGTAAGCCTATCTGTGATAAAAAAAAACTCACTCTCCACCCTATAACAGATGTATTCAAGACTAATCACATAATATATTATATAATTGGGAGGATGGAGGACTGCCTCATTAGTCTTCTGCCTAACCCTTCGGGGAATACAGGTGATGGTATGTTAATTGGGAGGATTATTTTTTGTCACACAGTTCCTAATATTGATAATCCCAGTAAGTAAATTGTTTGTGTCATTGATATAATTTTTATATTTTTTTTTATTAGGCAACTCTCTAACTAGAGCATTGGATTAATAATATTGCAAAAGACAAGACAGTGGGACAGCAATGATTCAAAATAAATAATATTAATATAATTGTAACACATTATAATATAATCAAAATATGTAAACATAAATCTATTACTCTCTGTCTCATTTTAATGAATACTCATATGTTTGGTGTTCTTACGTGGATCTGAGGTTCTATTACTCTGACACTGTTTAAGTGGTTATTAAACTACAATAACAAAAGAAGTTATCAATGTCACTTCATGATTTGTTAATGTAGCAGTTTAAGTTTATATAAACAAAAACAAAGAGAGAGGGGCAGTGGTGTGGCGTACAGAATTTGAAAACCAATAGCCCTGAAAAAACGTGTGACAAGTGTGCGAACTTACCGCGAAAATGGTGATCAGCAGCGCCAGGGACACAGCGGCGCGCGCCCACCCAGCCGTCGCTTGCACAATCGACCTCTTCCACATCATTGAAGGCGACGACTGTCCGATTTCACGACACTTTCTCTTCAACACAACACTTTTTTCCATGTGATTATGATGGTAGCATAATTTACTTGAAAGGCTCTCTTTAGTAGTCATGTCATCACGTTACTACTTATTTAATAACTACGTTACAGTACTAAAAAATACTTATTTGATCACATCACAAATTATTCTCGCAACCTTTCTTGTCCAAGTTGTCAAAATACAATAACAAGTGACATATGTGATGACAAAACTATAGGCATGTGTTGCCACATTCGTTTTTACTTTTTCAACCATAACTATTTGTGCTGATTCCCGTTTTTCACTATATCGTCTTCTTCTTCTAAACTAGAATAGTCTATTCTAGTAAATTTCAGTGTATAGTAAAAAAACAAGTGGTTTACAGTATATAAACGTCCTCGAACCCAAAACTGGGATTTTTTGTATTCTTGTCTGGTTGTATTTTCTGACCAGATTTCAAATATTTGTTTCCACTGTTAGACAGTATTAAATGATACAACTTAAAAAATGCGCCTACGGTATATCTAATCGAAATTAATTGATAGGTCCCGAGATAGAGCTTGACCTCCTGTTGTATGCATATCCATAGTAAGGAAAGATCATCACTTTCGGTTTCTGTTTAAATTCTTTCTCTTCATCCACGGGAGCGAAGCATGGGATAGAACTAGTTCTTAAGGAACTCATTGCTGACCGCGTGTCTGCGTCAACGTGCTTTTTTTCAATGACTCGCTCTACAGTGGAGCACTAGCGTAAATAGTAATCTTATCAAAAACATAAATGTGAAATGGGGCCAAGTTAAATATCACACAATATTAGGCGACGTTGTTGACTTCGACAACAAAATGCGAATTGAGATCTTTAAGGTACTGGTTTCAGCACTTACGTGAAAATTGAAACATTGAAATAAATCTAGTTTTTATTAATAATAATACTGAAATAAATCGCTATCGTAGGAGATTTAGATGTAATTTTTCTCCAAATCCTCCATATTACACCAAAATCTTCGAAGATAACGATTTTTAAGCATACGTTTTAATACTCAATCGTGAATAAGTTATTGTTAATGTCGCAATTTCTGCTGTGTTATAGCCGAAAAACCAAGATTTAGTTTTATTTAAAATGAGCTGAATAAGTTAAAAAAACCGGCCAAGTGCGAGTCGGACTCGCGCACGGAGGGTTCCGTACCATTACGATTTATGATGTATTCAAAAAAACTCCTTACTATACTCCATTTGGTTAGGTACTTAACAAAAGGTAAACAATAAAAATGGCGGCGTTCAGGGCTCTTCAACCTTTATTACACTGGTATCTTATGAATTGGGAATGAAATTAATAACAACACATCTAACAATCAATAAAAACAACGAACAAACAAAACTATAACTAAATAATACAATTTACGGCAAAAGAAACACAAAAACGAACGAAAGTACAAACTGTTACGAATGGCGTCTGGTTACCCGACTAAGTATAATATCGGTTAATTATTTTGCCGCGCTTCCTCGCGCTAGGACTTCTTAATTTTTTCGAGTTATCAAAAGTCTATTATGTAGAAAAAGGTTTTGATTTCCTGTCTTTTTAGATTCTTTCTAGTAGGCACATTGCAATACTTTAAGACACAATTATCAGATTTGATTTATTTATTGGTCGCAAGCTTAAGAATTTATAATTACCATTTAATATTAAACAAAGTAGTAAAATATGCTAGTATAGTAAAGGAAAATTATTTTGAATGATTAAATAATTTATTTTGGTTATGTTTTGTTTCAAGATGAGAAATGGCCCTATAAAAGAACCTTTTTTATTATTTGTTTACCTTTAGTTAAGTACCTAACCAAATGGAGTATAGATCTCGTTCAAACCAATTTTCGTTGGAAGTTTACATGGTAATGTACATCATATATTTTTTTTAGTTTTATCATTCTCTTATTTTAGAAGTTACGGGGGGGGGGGACACATTTTACCACTTTGGAAGTGTCTCTCGCGTAAACTATTCAGTTGAGAAAAAAAATATATTAAAAACCTCAATATAATTTTTGAAGACCTATCCATAGATACCCCACACGTGGGGTGATGGGATTGATGAAAAAAAAATTGTTGAGTTTCAATAAAATTCTAAGTATGGGGAGCCCCCAAATTTTTTTGTCTTTTTAAATTTTTGTGTGAAAATCTTAATCACTCACAGAATACAAATACTCATCAAGTTTCAACAGCATAGTTCTTAGCTGTTACATACGGACGGACAGACAGATAGACAGACAGACAAACATGACGAATCTATAAGGGTTCCGTTTTTGCCATTTGGCTATGGAACCCTAAAAATAAGCGCAACTCGATTGATTATTGAATTTCTCTACCAAATTCTTTTGTTCCCATATTCACACAACGTTTTCAAAGCAGTTTCTTAATTTATCATCAACTTTTAACCACCACCGTAGGATCCTAACATAAATTAGTCAAAGAACAGGTAGGTAGGTAAGTTAAACATAAATGATTAATGAAATATCATAATACGACAAGGGATTTCAGATTATGAACCGTGGCGGTTTGTTTACTGTAAGAACTAAGACGTAAGTTAACAGAGGTGTAAGACGTGCTAGGTGCTAGTGGCGCCCTCTGCGCCAAGTGTTGCGTAGTATGCCATAGTCGAATAATGACAAAAGCAACTATATAGTGATGTTTTTAATATGCAAAATCTGATAATGTAATTGCTATTACTGACTTCTAAATAACTGTGACTTATGCTCAAATACTAGCTGATATTTTCTTTATCGGTGATATTAAGGCTAACCGTTTAGCGTTTTTCGCGTTTTATGTATATTATATATAATTTAATATAATTACATATTATGTATAATACGGCGTATTATACTAGGAGGAGGAGGCTACCTCAAATTACCAAGTCGGTGCGGCGCGGCGGTGTGATTTGATATATTTAAATCAGATTGATCAATTCGACCTTCACTAATTCAGTTGTGATTGATTGTTATCCCTGATCTCTCTCAGCGTCCTGTCACTGTCGCAAGTCGACAGTGTCACTTAGGGATGTGACTTATAATAAAAAAATCGATTTTTATTTTTCTCAAAAAAATCGATTATATGGAAATCGATTTTTAATAATATAATAATCGATTTTTCTAAAAAAATAGATTTTTTTATAATTCTCTATAGTAAATTATCAAAATTCGATTTTTTAGAGAATAAGGTACGATTTCAATAATAAATAAATAAATACAATTATCTTCGAGTAACGAATACTGAGAATAGGTAAGTTAACAATATTATGTTAGAGTAACGAATACGGAATCTCAAAATGGCTGACTAATATTTGACTAATACCTGGTAATAGGTATGGTATGCTAATAATGAGCTAGTAAATATATTCAATAATAGTATTACCTAAATATCACTCTTATATAACACCATTATATACGAAAAATTTGCAAAATAATATCGAAACGTGTAGGGAGGGGAGTGAGTTTCGATATTATTTTCCCCCATCAAAAGGACTGGGTACCGGTGTTGCATTGTTGCAAAAAAATCGAAAAAGGGGGCGCTTAAAATAAAAAAATCGATTAATAAATAATCGATTTTTTTACAAATAATATTCGCTCATAAAAAAACGATTTTTATGAAATAATAATCGTTTTTTTTTTATAATCGATATATTTTTTAACATCCCTAGTGTCACTTCAATTGTATTGTTTTGCCGCCTGCCATACGATTGCATTCCCGCTCACTTCAGCTGTCTCATTTGTCTCAAAGAGCTTTATATTTTAAGCTTGGCATTGGCATAATATATATAAACCGGGTTACGGCATAAAAACAATTACTTTTTGAAAAGTACATCGTGTTGTAACATGGTTGGAAATGACTCGAGCGTTTGGTCACAAGACGAGACGATTAGAATTCTCATCGCTTCCGATATCCATTTAGGTTATTTGGAAGAACATCTTGTGAGGGGCGAAGATAGTTTTATTGCCTTTGAAGAAGTTTTGTCGCTGGCCGTCCAATATGACGTGGATCTGGTGCTACTTGGCGGGGACTTGTTTCACCACGCGAAGCCATCACTGAGCTGTATTTACAAGTGCACGGAAATCGTTCGGAAGTACTGTTTCGGCGATAAGCCGGTAAGCATTGAGATTCTTTCAGACCAGACTGTAAATTTTTCACGAAATGTTAATTATGAAGATCCAAATTTGAATGTGTCTTATCCAATATTGTCTATTCATGGCAATCATGATGATCCTGTTGGACGGGACGGTATAAGTAGCTTGGACATACTGTCTACAGGAGGGCTGGTAAACTATTTTGGTAAATGGACTGACTATACCCATGTGCGCATATCACCTATCCTTTTACAAAAAGGTGGGACTAAGCTTGCACTATATGGTCTAAGCCATCTTAAAGATCAGCGTCTGTCACGCTTATTTCAAGAGAAAAAAGTTGAAATGTTGAGGGATGAGGAAAATGACTGGTTTAATATCCTTGTGTTGCATCAAAATAGAGCTGAGGATAGGGGATCTGGAAATTTTATTAAGGAAGACGAGCTACCAACGTTTCTTGATTTAGTAGTGTGGGGCCATGAGCATGACTGTGAACTGTTTGATATGAAAGGTAGTCGCGGAAGAGATCACATTAATGTAATTCAGCCTGGTAGTACAGTGGCTACATCACTAGCTGCTGGAGAAGCTAGACCCAAACATTGTGCATTACTACAAATTCATAAAGATGATTTTATTTTGACACCTTTGCCACTAAAAACAGTACGGCCATTTATTTTCAAAACTATTGTTTTATCAGAACATAATCTAGAGGATGAGGATGTCAATGAAT
>OY292519.1:15925900-15968133 GCA_958496365.1 Subacronicta megacephala | reverse complement strand
TGTACACACGGCGACACAACAAGCCATAATACCCAGTTTAGACTGACCTCCCATCGTAAAGGTTGTCCCCACAATTCAAGGCCAGCCTATACTGGTTTTCAATAGCTTGATGTGTAGCCGTGCCTACACGATTTTCTTCTCATTCCGTGTAAGGACTCCCTTGAAATAATTAAATAAATAACAAAGCAAGTGTATTTCAGGGCGCGGGGCAGAGCAAGCTGGGCATCTACATCAAGTCTGTAGTGCCGGGAGGCGCGGCGGCGGCCGACGGGCGCCTGGCCGCCGGCGACCAGCTGCTCTCTGTGGATGGACAGTCGCTCGTCGGTATCACACAGGAAAAGGTACGCGCACTTTCTTAACATCGTTTTTGTTGACTAAACCTCCTTTCTACAATTATTGGGATTACAGCATAATATTGTAAAATGAACATCTTCAGTTTATCCGAAATATATATTTCGGATAAACTGAAGATGTTCATTTATCCGAATAAGTAAGTCCGTATAAGTAATATAATTATGAACAGGTGCTCATATGAGCACCTGTTCATAATTATATTACTTAATCAGGGCAATGCACTGTGCGATATCCAAAAATTTTAGCAACTATAAGCCAGTGTCGGTCACAACTAATCTACAATTAAAGTAACATTTCGTGATTATCATAGGCAGCGGAGTACCTAGTACGTACCGGGCCTACGGTGACGTTGGAGGTGGCCAAGCAAGGCGCCATGCTGCACGGGCTCGCGACGCTCCTACATCAACCCGCATACAATCAACGACAAGGTATGTTTTAATTGCGTTATTATATTTTCTTAATGTAAAAAGCAATATACAGGAGGGGTAGAGGGAGACCAAAGAAAAGATTGATGGATTGTGTGAAGGCAGATATGATGGAAAAGGGATTGAATATGAGATGACGACTAACGGGGATGAATGATCGAAAAGGACAGGCGACCGCAAATAAATTGGGCAAAGGGCAGGAAGGTGATGATATAAAAAGCAATATACAGTACAGTAGTACAGTGTACAGTGTACAGAGTACAGTGCATTTGTTTTTGTGAGAGACTAATAACTTTTCAGCACCAGTTACAAATACGCTCATCAGGATGATTGTGATTTAGTGCATTTAACGTTCAAGAATTCGGCTATATAATTTGTTATTGAAAATTCAAACGCTTGAAGTTTTGGTCTGGGTTCGCAAAGACATCTTATCTTAAAGCGTTACCTGTCGTTTGAGCAATTACTTTCCTACTTGTCGTTGACTTTTATTCGCGTGGGTTTTGGTTGGCAGATATGTGGTACCATAACAATTTTTGCCCTGGCCGCTAATAGTGCTACAACCAAGTCCTGTATCCAGTACGATGATGCACTAGGCGGTAGTGGCACGCATATTTCAATAGCGTACACGACCGCTGACCTCAATCCTCGGATCAAGGATCTTTGGGTTGCAATTTAAACTGCAATCTACGTTACCGTTTATCAATCCTCTATATTCTATAACTATGTGTGTTATTACATTTATTTAAACATGTTCCATTCCATCATATTAATATTGACCCCCTTACTTATTACGAAACGTTTTCGTCAAATAAATAGTATTACGGTTACCAAAACAGTCAGAAAATTAGAATAGTATCTATACAGTGTGATGATGTCTCAATGTTTAGTTAAACAGGTGAGCCCAGTGAGACGTCACTGAATTAATTGTGATAATGTCATTTATTTCCAATTTAACTTTGTATGGAAAAAAATCCGATACACTTTATACATGAAACCTTATCGGCTGTCTGTGAAATACGATGGTGATGTGGTTATGGTTGGGCAGTGGAGGAGGTGCAGTACGAGGACCGGGCGCGGCGGAACTCGGGCACCTTCACCAACCCGCACCCCGCGCTGCTGTACCCCGCCTCGCCGCGCACCGAGCTCGCCACCGCAGGCAATATGCACACTTAACGCAACCCTTATTATTACCTGCCGAATCGCCAATACGGCGTCGCTTTTTATGTTCAGCTGGTTGCCAAATGACCATTTTGTTTTTGTTTTACGGCTTTCAACTTTTGTGTTGTCGAAATTTTCAGTTTTGCAGTCTACAATAACACACCAACTAGGTCGTTGATTGTTCGTTATTGTTCCTTTTGCGTTTTTTCAGTTTTTTTATAGCTTTGTTAGCAAAATATATTCGAATTCCAAATAGTGGTTCATCTAAGTATCTATTGCAGGCTATGGTCGACGGCCGTGCCACAATCGATGTCATTTTCTAAGAGATGAGTCTACGGAATCAAGTACTGATGAGAGCGAGGAGTGGCAACCTCACTATCACGGTTCGATACCTAGGTTGATAGTTACATTAGACAGGGAGAACAACCAGTTACAGGACGACTTGTCTCCGGATACGCCCGGTTGTCCCATCGAGCTTAGGAGTGAAGCGATGACGCCGCGACCCATTCCCGTGTTCACGTTTACTTGCGAAGACTTCGACGAACAACAGCCTAGTGTAGACTCCATGGCGCAGGTTGATGAGTCCCCAATACACCCTGGACGGTCTGCGACTCACCCAGAAGAACCTCCAGCAATACCTGAACCTCCAGCATACTACGACCATTCTAGCGATAATGGGGATTCAATTTGCTTACCACCAGAAATGAAGCCCATAGATACAAAGCTGACTCTAGATTTGTTTAATGCACGCGCTAGGGAAAACGAGTTTTATAGACAAAGATGTACCGGAATTGACGAATGTGTGAGCGCATGCGAGTGCTGTCGTACGCCTCAACCAGAAACGCAACAAATCCCTTACATCGATGAACCAAACTCTGAACCAGTGATATTCGAAAACGAAGGTCCACTAGACAAGGTTGCCACACCTAAAATTAGGCGAATATTGCCTTCCTTGTCTCTCGATCAGTCGGATTCAGATCGAAGACCTGAAACTGCGGACGCTGTTTGTCAAACGCCCTCTTCTCCCATGGATCACGAAGCAAAAAGTTTAATTTCGACTCCTAAAAGAAAACTTGACCTTGATCTAGATACTAGGAAAGACTTTCACCAAATGGAAAACATTCAATCTAGACTTAAAAGAGCATTATTTAGCATGTCGACATCTTATTCGGGTAAATCTCAAGATACCGAAATTCCGTCCACTAATTCCACGTCTGAATCTTTTGATGAGACGACGAATGGGAAATGTGATGTTGGTAACGCTAAAGCTCCGACTCATATAGAGTCTGGGGCTAAAAAAATATTAGACAGTGTTGACCGAAAGTCATGGAAATCTCCTGATGAGTATAGACCCGCCTTTGGCAAAGTTAAGGAGTTAACAAAACATTTCAACAACATCAACTTAAAGTATTGTGTTAAAATTTACAAGCGAAATTGCCAGTCAAGTCCTAATCTCAGCGTTCGCGACAATAAAACAATAAAAGTCATTGATAACTTGCCCGCCAGTGCCAGTCTAGCGGATATACAATACGAGTTCAATAAAACTGATACCAGTGAAACTAAGTGTAAGAAATTATCTGACGACGAAGTCAAAAGCATCCTTATACAACTGGAAGATTGGTCGAAATATGGGTCACGTGGCAGCGAGGACACCTTAGCGCATAGGCAACGAATTTGAGATACCTAACTTGCCCTCCGAGGAGCACACAGACAATACTTCAAACGGTTTCGTTTTTAATGAAATAATTGATAAAAAGCCAAGACGGATCACGCTTGACAACATTAAACTAAAGTCAAATCAGTCTAGTATGAACTCAGATCAGGCTAAACAGAGTAAAGAGTCGCTTGTTATAAGTGGGAGTTCTGAAAAACTCCCCTCAAATGGGTTGGCTCGCATCGTGGGGATGGTTCCCGTGTCTCGTGGGCTGCAGGCGGCAGCGCTGGCGGCCTCCTGCCCCGACGTCAGCGCCGCTCACACCACGTGTAAGGCTCCCACACACGCATGATGATAGGTGTGTTATAACTGGACGCACTAATTCCTTTCCGTTACTTCACCAGATATTATTTTCGTAAATGCACAGATTACGTAAACATGTGACCTTATACGAAACTTCGCCGCCAAAGTATGCCGTGGAGACAATCTTACATTGCTTGGCTTGGGTAAAATGTCAAAAGTCAAGTGGTCCGTATGTAATCTATGCTTTAGTGCATGGATGTTCGGTTATTGTTACAATCGTTTCTGGTTTATTTTTTATAGATTTTACACTCGCACTCGTTTACGTTTTATTTATTAAGAATTTCTTGTTATTTTTTATTGTTTTGTATTTTTAATAATCAGATCTTTTTATTTGTATAGCTTACTTAATAGGTGCTAAAGCAGAGATGTTATAATAGTGTGTTGGTGTTTTAGTAGGTAGTACGGGTGGTACAGCGGGTGCGGGTGCAGGGGCGGCAGCAGCCGGGGCGGGCGCGGTGCGGCGCGCGTCGGAGCGGGACCTGCCGGGGCGCCTGCTGGCCGAGGCGGGGGTGAAGCCCAGCAAGAGCACGCCCGCGCTGCACCACGCCGCCGCGCCCCAGCCACACCAACCGCCTGTCACGTACGTGCCACTATCATATTACTTGATTGCTAAAATTATGCTTGTTAGAAAACACCACTGTCGCAATTTTCCTAAAACATAAGCTCCATATTGTAGTGTACCTGTAAGTTCGCCGGTAGCGAGTGGCTCTCCGAGCGCTTGGCCCAGCAAGTCCCGAAGTAGCCACAACCTATCTGCTCCCGCGCAACACGACGGCTTCTATCAGAATCTCTCCGCCGTCCAGTCACAGCAACATGCTTTACAAGACAGGTGTGTAACATGCTAGCGTTTTTTAAATATTCATGTACATTGCTATACATTTGCATTATAAGCGGACCTGCCGGTCAGTATAAGTTTTTCCGAAAATGCGAGGTCTTTCTTAAATTGTAAGAACAGTCAGAATGTCATCATATTTGAGTCGAACTGACACATAGAACCGTCACTGCCTTAAACGTACGAAAGTTAACCACAGCGTTATTATAATAGGTGGTCATCGCTACGCAGTTCGACGGGCAGTAACCGACCGCAGTCGGCCCATTTTTTGGCAAGTGGGCAGGCCGAAGCGCCAGAATCACCTTTACACCACCAGGTAATTATTTACATAAAAAAAATACCATCACACAAGTACAATGTCGATTAAAAAAAGGAACGAGTACGACAAAGCTAGTAATTAATAAGACTTACTTCAAACATTAGTTTCTAAAGCTGGTAGTATAAATATAATTATACACACCACTAAACTATTGTTGATATGGTCTAATATGCATATGATACGTATGGTCTTTCAAAATACATAGGTAATGTATTTACACACGGCTACAGGTCAACTCATACATTCCAGTTTAAGCTGATCTGGCATTGTATAGGCTTTTCATACAATAAGAGGCCAGCGTAAACTGGATTTGTGTACGAAGATGCACGTGTAACCAACGCGCCACGTGCTACACAAGTCACGTGTGCATCTGTCCAATTGAAATTGACTGACTTTCCTTTTTTTATCGCTCCTTGGTTTAATTGTAAAGCTGAAGATTGTGTGTGTCTTTAGCAGCAAAACGCGCTAAGTGCGCGCGCCGCCAAGCTGGCCGAGATGTCTGACGAGGTGGCGCGCCGCCAGCAGCTCGCCTACCACGCGCAGGCGCACCACAAGCACCACGCGCACCACGCGCAGCACCCGCCACACACTCAACACCCGCAGCACCCGCAGCACCCGCCGACCAACCACCATCATGCCATAAGTAATTAAAAAACCTAAACTTTTTCTTGCAAATACATTTAGAAGCAATGCTTGTGCTGATTGTATTCTTTTTCGCCTAAGGTCAGAGTCAGATCCACATGGCTGGGCAGGGTCAGTACGGGCAGCAGTCGCCGCAGCTGCCTCAGTCGCCGCAGCTGCACCAGTCGCAGCCGATGCTGCACGCGGCGCACCAGAGCCCGCACCAGCTCTACCACAACCAACACCACCCGCCGCAGAGGTCAGATACACACTAGCACTCTTACATTATGTGCATATTACTAACTAAAAACTATAAATCTGTCAGTAGACTTGCTTACTAGACATAGCATTTTGACGTAGCTTCATATAATGACGAAAAAACCCTAATGAGAAAATTAAAATATTAGAAAAAAAATTAAACAACCTAATTCACTTTACTATAATATGACTGTTTTGCATTAAGACAAAACAGGTATTATATGTTGGAGAAAACACAGCAATGATAATGAAGAAGCAGTCTTATGAATCTGTGGAATTAGGAGAATTTCCTTACAATTTGGCAGGAATACCTTCTTATTTCTGGCACCAGAGGGCGCTATGAATACTTTACCGCCATTTTCGCTGTCAAGCGTCATTGCAGTCTTCATCATCAGCAAGTTCCTTGTCTCATTGCTGTGTTTTCTCCAACATATAATACCTGTTTTGTCTTAATGCAAAACAGTCATATTATATGTCTTCGAAAACACAGCAATGATAATGAAGACCTGTTTGATATCTGCTGGTGATCAGAAATAATATAAAACACAAGGATGCAATGTGAATGTAAAACTTTATAAATCAACCCAAAATTAAAGCCATTTTGTAAGTTTACATATATGCTTTTAATATTTTAATAAGAAACTAAATTTAGTCATATTACCAAACATCTTTACATTAATTCAAGTTAATGAAGTTCAAGAAATTGTTATGATATTCATAAATCAACAAAAAAAATAAAATAAAAATAATTTTAACCTTATCTATAAGTAACAGTTAACAAAGATACAAAATAATTCTTAGTCTTTGAGATCAGATGATAATGACATTATAATTGTTAGGCATAACTATGCTTCATTATACAGCTTTAAAATTATTATAAAGTAAATCGGATGCCCTATTGTTATCACTGCCAGATCTACTTATTTCCTTACAGTAGTATTTTGAAAATGTTTCTACACACTTCCAATTTCCCCTCTCTAATATCTCCTGTACTGGTCTATTATCCAGCCATCCCCGAGAAGCTACAGCTGATCTTATACTACCTGGGGAAGCATCAATCTTAGCTAGTTTGAATGCTGATCTCACCCAACCTGCAATCATTGTTTTAGACGCAGGCCTGACCACTCCTGTGATGGAGATAAAAAGAGAGCAAATTACTTGATTGTCCTGACAGCGCCTGGCTTCAGAGATTTTAATCAACTCCTTTACATGAGTTACTGGACAAATTTTAGGATCTTGATGCCGTACAAGAAGCCAGCCTAATTGCCTGTGGGAACCTGTGTCAGTTTTAGAGCCGAATCTTGGCCAGAATATCACAGTATCCTCAGTCTCTTCAAACCCTTGTTCACTGTGTTCCAAGAGGGTAAGGTCATGTAGCCTTCGACCAGAGGCTAGTAGCAAGACCAATGCAGTTCGTCTGCTCTGGTCAAACAAAGAATTAGAACAATTAGAAAACCTTAGCCAGTCAAACAAAATATTTACATCCCATACAGGGAGTTTAGGTTGGTGTGGTTTAGAAAGAGAGATAGCTTTTAAAACTTGTTGAATAAAAAAGTTCTTTGATAGGTTTTCTACGGTTGCTGCACAGTATGTTGAAACAGCTGATTTATGTAAGAGAATTGTACTGTATGCAAATTTATTTTGTAAATATAAATTGGCTAAGAACCTGGCCACATCTTTACCCTCTGGACTATTACTGTCTACACTATGCAACTTACACCAGTGTAACCACCTTTTTAATGGGGCACTATAAGTGTTTAAGGTAGAAGAACGCCAGCTCTTTTTTAACAACTGTTGCTCCTCCCTACTCCAATCTGTTACTTGACCCTCCCACCCCCAACTTTCCAGGCTTGAAGCATTAGCTTGTCTACCTGAGGAGGGCTCGACCCCGTCGTCCAGTCCACCAGCACATCTCTTAGGTTCTCTATTGGAAGGGGGGAAGCTAGCGCACGTGCCTGGAGATCCGGGAACCAGAAGCACTGGGTCCACCGAGGCGCTATCACATAGTACGTCCCTGTTGCACTGTTTAGGTGTGCCAAGACCCTGGGTATCATGCTCGGAGGTGGGAACACCCACGCTATTTGGAACGACCATCTTTGGCTGAAAGCGACGCAAAAAAGAGATGAGCCATCTCTTGAGTCTAGAGTCACATACCTTGGGACGACAGCGGTTTCTCTTGTTGCGAAGAGATCGACTTCGGGGATGCCCCACTGTCTGAAGATTGCCTCCGTGGCAGGTGGTAGCAGATGCCATTCGGGTACTGACCTTCCCCTTGATAGGCAATCTGCTATGCCGTTTAAGTTTCCTGGTAAGTGGAATGCTGTCATCGTTATGTTGAATTGGTAAGTCAATTCTAGTAACCTGGTTGTTAGGCCTAGCAAATTTAATGATCGGGTTCCACCCTGATTCCTGATGTATGCCACCAGAGTTCTGTTGTCTGATTGGACTAGAATGTGGGCATTTCGTAAAAGTACCCTTTGCGACCTGATGACAGCAAAAACTGCGTACATCTCCTTCATATTGGAGTGCCAGGCTTTTTGGTTTGTCGCCCATTTGCCTGAAAGATATTGGCTGTTTAAATTTGCTCCCCAGCCCGCATCCGCTGCGTCTGTGGTCAAGAAATGAGTTATTTCCTTTTTGTGAAGTGGAGTTGGACTGCCCTCTATCGCATCCAACCACCACCGCAAGTCCTCTCGCACTCTGGGGCCCAGTGCCCTCTTCTGATTCTTCCAAAGAAATTTTTTTAGAAAGAGTTGTGCCCTGCGACAGTGAAGTCGCCCCTGAGGGACTGCATGGTTGGCAAAATTTAGAGTGCCTAACAAACTCTGAAGCTCTCTTAACGAGCAGCTGTCTCGAGTTAAAATTTTTGTCAGGTAGCTTTTTATACCCTGTATTTTCCGGACGGGCAATGCTACTGTCTGGTTTTGAGTGTCCCAGACCAGCCCCAAGTATTCCAGCTTGTGTGTGGGCTCTGTTATGGACTTCGGGTAATTTATATGCCAACCGAGAGTTTCCAAGATGGACAGTGTTTCCGCAACCTGTGCCATTAGCTTGGTTTTGTCCTGGCAAGCCAGGAGGTAGTCGTCGAGGTACACAACGAGGCGTATGCCACGCTCTCAGAGTACTTCTGACACCCAGTTCGAAACTGCTGCAAACGCACGGGGTGCCGAGGACAGGCCGAACGGTAGTGCTGTTAGCTGAAGGATTTCTCCTTTGTAAACAAGCCGCAAAAACCTCCTGTGAGTCTCCGCGACACTCAGGTGGAAATAAGCCTGGTGAAGGTCGATCTTCACCAACCAGTCGTTCGCCTGAAGGAAGTTTACTACATCTACTTGTGAAATTAAATAAAAGTGTTTTGTCTTTATATAAGTATTGAGAGCCTTGAGATCGAAAATTGGGCGCAGTCCCCCATCTGATTTTTTTATTAAAAACATCTTTGAAAAGAAGCCCGGTTCTAGACATAAAGGTCTTTCTAAGATTTGTTTGTTCTGTAACTCTGTGATCATTTGTGTCATTTCGGGGGAAACTTTGGTGGAAAGACATTGTAAAAAAATTTGAGTGGGGAATTTTAGAGGGGGTTTCTTCCTGAAGGGAATGCGGTAACTTGCTATTGACTTCAAAATAAATTGGCTTGCCCCTAGCTGGGCCCATTTTTCTGTGGAAAATTTTAGGCATCCCCCCCTGAATTCCCTTTGTGTGTCAATTTTCCTTGGGCTTGGAGTTTGATCTTTCTGTATTGGAACGATTTTGACGAAAGGGCCGATTCTTCCTAACAGTATTCTTAAATTTTTTATCCGACTTCCTAGTCTTATTCCTATTGTACCCTTTTTTATTTTGAAATCCATGATCCCCCCGCTCTGGAGCCTTTTTATCTTTTAAATAGGTTGGGGTATTTAACCAGACCTGGGACCCTCCAAGGGACTGAATTACAGGTTGTAAAGCCTCTCTACTAAATAGGTATTCAGAGCTGGGTGGAACATTTTTTAAAGTATATCTTAGGTTTTCATTAGAAATTTCTTTTATAATACGTTCACGCCTAACTTCAATACACTCGGAACGCTTTCCACAAATGATCTGCATGGTGGTTTCAGAGTTCTTATGACATGAAGAACCCGGTCCAAAATTATCAGATATTTTTTCAAATAAAGTATTTGGATTTAAACCCTGCGGATTAGCACTAGCCCAGTTAACAATAGTCTGTAATCCTGATTGCAATAATTGCCTTTGTTCCAAAACCTTGTTTTGCAAGCCAGCTAATAATAACTCGGTTGAAGCTAAATAGTCTTTGCTTTTATTAAAGTGACATAACTCATCGTTGATACGTAATCCTGTAAATCCAGGGGTTGCCAAGCAGCCCTGTAGGACGCGTTTGTACCTAATACCTTTCCATGCCTGAGAGTCAAACTGTTGCAACTTATTTAATTCTGTAAATCTATCATTATCACTAGGTGGGATAATTTTTTTATCATCAATATCCGTGTTCAAGGAACCCCAAACAATAGACAACGAGTTGGGCTGAGTAGGCATTGTAATGAATTTTTCTGACCTTGCTTCATTATCAATTAATTGTGTGCCAATACTTGTACTGGCACTAGGCATTATATTACCACTACTTGGTGGGTCTGTACTATTATAATACACAGGATACTGGCTCAAATAATTGGATATATACGACACTTGGGACATTAAGGAATCAATACGAGGATCGCTATTAACATGTTTCGACATGTACTTACGGTTTCGCCGCGTCGAGGCACGAGAACGCTTATTGGGCAGGGGCGATGCCATGCCCTCCTCAAACTCCGAGGATGAGGAGGAGTTGCTTTTTGATGCCCTAGAGCTTGTTGACGATGATTGTTCTCCATCCGAAGCAACAATATCGGCTCTTTCGGGGTCCTCACTACCTCTACCTACCGGTTCCATTATTGTTGAAATACACTGCTGCGTCTTTAAAACAAGCACTAAACACAATCACTAACACTAAATGTTCAAATATAACCGGGAATATATCGGTTATTAAGTGCTTATTACAAAAAAAAAAGATTTTCTCCGAAAAAATGATCTAACTTTTTAGAATCACAAGAATGCAATGACGCTTGACAGCGAAAATGGCGGTAAAGTATTCATAGCGCCCTCTGGTGCCAGAAATAAGAAGGTATTCCTGCCAAATTGTAAGGAAATTCTCCTAATTCCACAGATTCATAAGACTGCTTCTTCATTATCATTGCTGTGTTTTCGAAGACATATAATATAGTATTAGTAATAGAATAATACACAAAAATAACATATTATCAACTATATTGCAAGCCAGCGCTGGTGATTTCAGTAGTCACTCTTACAAATTCCAGCAATGAACAATTGAAAATATCAATTCTTCGCCCAGTTATCTATCATCTATTATAAATATTTGATCACAATACCATAAATTGTTGTAATGTTGCTACGTTGTGGTCGCCTAAATACATAAGCGTTTAGAGTAACGTAACGTGTGTATACGTGATACGTGATACGTGATACGTGATCCGTCCGCGGCAGGGCCCGCTGCACTGCACGCGCGACGACTTCTGGCGCATGTGCTGGGAGTCGGGCTCGCGCGCCATCGTGATGCTCACGCGCTGCGTGGAGAAGGGCCGCGAGAAGTGCGACCGCTACTGGCCCTACGACACGCGGCCCGTGTACTATGGGGACATCGCCGTCACCGCGCTCAACGAGTCGCGCTACCCCGACTGGACCGTGACGGAGCTCATGCTGTGCCGCGGCGCGGAGCAGCGCGTGCTCAAGCACTTCCACTTCACCACGTGGCCCGACTTCGGCGTGCCGGAGCCGGCCACGGCGCTGGCGCGGTTCGTGCGCGCCTTCCGCGAGCGCTGCCCGGCCGACGTGCGCCCCGTCGTGGTGCACTGCTCCGCCGGCGTGGGCCGCTCCGGGACCTTCATCACGCTCGACACGGCGCTGCAGCAGGTACTCTCACCACTCTTGTCTTCCGCGAGCGCTGCCCGGCCGACGTGCGCCCCGTCGTGGTGCACTGCTCCGCCGGCGTGGGCCGCTCCGGGACCTTCATCACGCTCGACACGGCGCTGCAGCAGGTACTCTCACCACTCTTGTCTTCCGCGAGCGCTGCCCGGCCGACGTGCGCCCCGTCGTGGTGCACTGCTCCGCCGGCGTGGGCCGCTCCGGGACCTTCATCACGCTCGACACGGCGCTGCAGCAGGTACTCTCACCACTCTTGTCTTCCGCGAGCGCTGGTTGGTTGGAAATATCAAAAAGTCTGGGGCCAAGAACATAATGATGTTATATCTCAGAAGGTAAGAAAAAGCAGGAGTATTCAAGGACAAGTCAAGTCAAGAATATACATTATCTGTACAACACAAACAATATGAGACGCTGTTGGTTTGTAATAAGTATAAGAAGAGCGTGGTTATGCGGTACTGTTGCAGCTGGCGAGCCACGCGGAGGTGCTGGACATCTTCGGCATGGTGCACGCCATGCGGCGCGAGCGCGTGTGGATGGTGCA
The DNA here is from genome assembly GCA_958496365.1 of Subacronicta megacephala. Taxonomy (NCBI): domain Eukaryota; kingdom Metazoa; phylum Arthropoda; class Insecta; order Lepidoptera; family Noctuidae; genus Subacronicta; species Subacronicta megacephala. Next base: position 15,955,635 of record OY292519.1, on the reverse strand, counting down.
GACGGAGCAGCAGTACATCTGCATCCACCAGTGCCTCGTGGCCGTGCTGGAGGGGCAGGACCTGGCCGCGCCGCCCCACAACAACCACAACCACCACCACAACGCCGCCTACGAAGGTACACTCCCTACACCTTCTCGACTGCTTATCACTCTTCATGTTCCACGTATATCACACTTACAAAATTAATTTTTTTTCTTCGATATTGTTTCTTATCACTTGCACAAAATAGTTATACAACGTGAACATGCCGTCGCGTCTGTATTTCCCAAAAGACAGTCCAAGCCGGGACCTTTAACCTCTCCCACGATTAGAATGCAACCTATGCAAAAATGTGCAGTATGCAGGTGCATATATGACTATTATTGCCATCCTTTTCGTTTCCCTACAGTTTTTGCAAATTAGAGCAGAAAAAATATAGTTTTACGAATTTCCATGATAAAAAAAATCGCAAATTTTTTTGCACACTTGATGTGCAAACTACATTTGCCGGGTTAATCGGAAACCAACAGTGATGTTCTCTTCATCCTATGGGTCTGCATACAACAGACAGGCCAAAGGATCCAGTCAAATGATTACAATCGCACTGAATAGAAAAAATTAACAAACGGACAAGATTTAAAAATCTCTTAGACACTTGTTTTTTTAATAATACGATCGCTTCTACGATTTTATGATAATTAAGATTTAAATCAGGGATCGAAATAAGGTAGTGTGATTTATTTAAAAAACCGTTAGTTTTTGTTTACCCGTAAGCTGAAAGTAGTATCAGAGTCGACTGCAATGACTTTTAGCCTATGTTATATTTTTGTTCCAAAACAGGTTAAAAATTATTGAAGTTGGATATCCATTTTTTTTGGTTGTACATCGCCTGTACCACCCGGCGCCCTTAGCTCTTCGTACCCACTCGCGCTTATTAGGTAAATTGGCAAATTAGGACAATTTTTTTGAGCTCGGCACCACGTGAGCTTCAATCATTTTTTATTTTGTATTTTTTCTTACTTTTCAAATCAAGTTAAAGTGAGGAAGGGTTTAGGGTAAACATAAACTAACGTTCAAAGTATACAGTTCGTACAAAATAACCGAGCGAAGTTGTCTGGATATTATGGAGTAATCTCCATAATATCCAGTATCAAAAGCCGAGCATATATTATTCAAAAGAGCTGTAAAAAATTTTACTTTTGAATAACATATAATTATGATATTGTTAATAGCGCTAAATTATTTGTTGTCAATTCACAATGTCATAAAATTATGCAATTTTTGAGCTGAATATGTTTTTTTATTTGTTAAGCTACTGGAGCGCAATCACTACTTTTTCATATATAGAGTGGCGGAGATTTTAATTTTGGAGCTGAAACTATTTTATATACTTATTATATTAAAAAGGGTTATTGGTAAAACACTAACAATCGCTCAGGACTATATTACTGACATCACAAATGTTCAGTTGTATTCATGAACATACAACAAGTTATTGTAAACTATGACAACACAGCTTTATATTTCTCTCTCTCTCTCTCTCTCTCTCTCTCTCGTGACCCAAAACGGGCAAAATAAATTATTTTTTATTTATTTATGTTTAATACAGTCCACATTATTTATGTTTAAAAAAAGCATTTTATTAACAACTTTTCTATGACTTAATAATTAATCAGATTGTAATTCATCAAACTTTCATACAAACCAAAATATTTAAAAATTTAACGCTCACTGTTACGCATTCTTGACGAAGAAGGCACCAGTTGGTGAAAACAAACTGCTGTCTTATAAGGCAGGATCAAGGAGCGGGGGTCGGGCGGCGCGGGAATCGTTATGTGTTAAATATATTACCGGAATTCATTTTTGTTGTTGTTAATGTTTTACTAATAACTCTGTATACTAGTAGTTGGCTATGATATAAAGTCGGTTTACATTATAGTGTGAACACTAGGTGGAGGGTAGCAGCGCGGCGCGGCGCGCGCAGCCTCACGTGAGCAGTGAGCACCGCTTGTAGCGCCCGGTGTGGCTGCATGCCCCGCCCCTCCCGCCCCTCCTGCCCCTCCCGCCCCTCCCGCACCCTCCCGCACCCTCCGCCTCGCTTGCTCACCCACCGCTGGCCGCTGGTCTCCCACGCTATCTAATGCATGTAACGAGTAGTGCGCTGTCGGTAGTGTGGTAGTGTGTTAGTGTGGTAGTGTTGGCTGCATGGTCGGAGTGCGCTGAGCCGCGAGTTTGTTGCAGACGACGAGGGCATCGTGGAGTCCGGCATGTGACGTCGCGCCGCCGCCGCTCGCTCGTCCGGCGCCGCCGGTGTCCGGTGTCCGGTGTCTGGTGTCCGATGTCCGCTCGTCTGTCCGCTGTCCGGCGCGCCTTCGGACGCCCGCCTGCCGCACGCTAACTCACGTAATTGTGTACTTAATTTATGTTTTATTTTCTCAATGAGATCCCTTGTATACAGTAATGTTAAGTTTTTTACTAAAATATTTTTTTATAAAAATGTACATGAATAAAATGAACCAATCGTTGATTGTATATAGGGTAAGATACAATAAATGGTTACTTGTTATTTTTGTACGTTAATATAACGGGCCCGGCCTAGGTGAGAATTTAAGAAGAACATTTCTTTACTTACTAAGCTATGATTATCTTTTTTTAAGAAAGGAATTATGTTTTTTGTAAATTATAAATTTTAGTAATTGTAGTAAACCGTCCTTCTAGAACATTTTCAAACGTTATCCGATCAAGTAAGCCATTAGAGTTCTGACCTTTTTAAAGGTTATACCGCACTAGGTGGAACTTCAGCTAAAAGTTGCGGCATTACGCGACAATTATATCGGCGGCTTCTGGGCAACTGGCAATATAAATGAAATCAGTAATCACATTTATATACTAGTATGTAGGTACAAGTACCTAGGCGACCGAGCTCCGCTTAAGAATAATGTCTATTATAGGTGGATCAATTTCGTGGGCAGGTCATGTTGGTTACTTTGTTTGTGACAACGCGGACAAAACTGTTTTTCCAAAAATGGGAACCTAACTTGATTTTTTTTTTGTAAATGAAATAAAACCATTTCAAGTTAAATATATAAGTTGAAGTAGAGGCGCGCCGCCGCCGCCGGTCCAGTGGCGTGCAGTTCTGCTTAGCAGGCGCCCGCGCCCGCGCACGGTCACCTGCAGCGTTCATACAGTTTGGGTGCTGTAACTGTGCCCCTCTGAATTTAGCCTGTCATCGGAGACAGTCCCAAATAAAAGTGTAATGTTGAAAGTTGTAAAAAATAAACCCGAATGTAAAATATTTGCAATCCCACTGCCTTCTGTACCGAGTGAGCGGTACATAGTTATATATTAACCCAACGTAGGAGGGTGAGTGATACTAATCATCGGACTACTGCGCCACCACTTTATACAACTTCAGTGAGGCACAGTTTCGGTCCCTGTACTGTAATAATTCATATGTTTAATACTCTTAGATCAGCGTCTTTACATAATATAAGAAGTTACGTGATGAGGAAATCAACAATGATATAATACCTACGTATTACACCGGACCATACAGGCAGTGACAAAAACTTTCCAGTCATTTGTTACAAATATAGTCTGATTGGTGACTCTTCAAGGATCGAATCACGTATTTTATTAAATGAAAATATCGTCGTTGTGTCATAGTCGCGAGTCCATTAGTTGATTTACAGGTTCCATACGATTTGTTACTCAGTGTGTTTTTATTTTCCGTATCATTACCAATGATGACTTATATAACCCGTCATGCTCTTAAGATTTAATTCGGTTCCAAATGGCCGCCATACCGCAGAGAAACAGATTAATATTTTTTTTATTCTTTCAAACGGTTTGTTACATTATGGCCCTCAAATCGTTGAATGTGAGACTAGAATATGAGAATAGACTAACAGTCCATATATTTGCCATAGGCCCCGACACCAACACACACGCCACAGCTCGCGTAACAAGCGCGCCACTGAATAATGTCGTCATCGGTTATCTCGCGCAGGAACTATAGCTAGAGACGAGATATTGTAACGGCAAAATTAAAACGCGGCATGCCCCGCAGACATTTTCCAAAACCATTTCGAGAATGTAGGTTTAAATGGTGTTTTTATTAATTGTGTTTACTTTCACTAGGACAGTTGAATGATTATTTTTTATGGCTTTATAAAAAAAGTACATAAATAGAACCTAATAACAAAAACAAAATTAAGATCGGTTAAAAAATAAGGACACACATATATTTTAACTTCGTGCTAGGCATATCAGTAGCCATAGCACGTTGTGACCTCAAACCGAGCGTGCGCCATACAAGTTCTGTACTTGTTTTGCGGAAAAGGGACTGAGCAATAGAGCATCCCCTCTCTATCCTCACCAGAACTGTAAACGCTTAGGTATATCTTCGATTTATATTATTTTTTTCAGTATACGCATTAAATATAATTATACTATTCAAAAGGACTGTTACTTTTACTAAATCAAACACCAGTCAACCATTCTATTCTTGAAATAATTTGTATTTTATTTAACTTCTAAACGTTGTGATTTTCGCCAAACAGGCCACCGCGCTGAAAAGCGCTTTTTTATAGCTTAATAATATCCACCGAAGGATATTATTAAAGTAATAAAAAGCGCTTTTCTTTTATCACACTTGTTTAGCAGAATTAGCTCTTGATGCGGGTCTCCTTCACCAATACGTCTTGAATATACACACGACTACACGTAGAGTTTAAAAAAACGATACAATGTATATATACAACCTTAGTTTTTGTTTACCCGAAAGTAGTTTGTTCAGAATCAGTAACAGAATCGATTGCAATGGTTTTTAGCCTGTTATATTTTTACATTTAAAAAAATATTCAAGTTGGAAACCCATATAACATAACATAACATACCATCACGCCTATAGTCCCCGAAGGGTTAGGCAGAGGCGCACTAATGTACACCCACATTTCGCCGGTATGTTTAGGTCCCATGTAATAGGGGGCGAGCCTATTGCCATTAACCGGGCACAAATCCAGACTCCGAGCTGCTACTGAGAATTTCATGGAAAAACCCAATAACACTTTGCTCGACCTGGGGATCGAACCCAGGACCTCTAGCGTAGCAGTCGTCTCGCGTAGCAGTCGAAGTTGGAAACCCATTTTTGTTATAAAAACCGACGCAAGAAACACGGAACGGGGAGGTCAATCACTCGCTTTCACCGCCTGGCGCCCTTAGCTCTTCGTACCCACCCGCGCAAATTAGGTAACTTGGTAAATTAGGACCAACTTTTGAGCCTGTCACCGCGTGAGTTTCAATCTTTTTTTTCGGCTTTAGGGGATACAAATTAACGTTGTATATCGATTTAGTTGACCTCACACTAAAGGCTTTACGTACAATGCGAGGCCAGCCTATATTGGATTTGTATGTCTTGACTAAGCTGTATGTGTACCCGTGTGCGTACATACATTAAAACGAAGTAAAATTAGCTTATAGAAAATTAACATTAGAAATAGGTTCCTATATTTAGCTGACGGTCAGGGTCCATACATTTCTGGAACATCTCCTTTGTCCATAAAATTGAAAACGTAAAAGTAACCATACATGAAATAACTTATCATACCCAATTCGACGGATTTGCAACAAATGAATGGAATTTTGTGTTATTGTCTGTATTGTATACAGTCAAACGACAATGAAAAATGTGTTTATTTAGGTAGGGATAACACAACTACAAATATATTTTGAAAAAAGAAATGACAAATCTCATAGCGGTAATGCCAAATTATCATATTTTGAGTACATATACCTGCTGAGAATATGATTCTGCGCCGACAAAATGTAAAATCCAGCACTGGTATGTTGCCAAAGGAAAAGGTGTCACCTACTCCTTGCGGTGTGCTGTAGGTACTGCTGTCTTATGTTCACTGATTTTTTTATTAATATACCTGTTAAATGATTTAAATAATATTATTTACATTTTTTTTACTTTTTATCGATAAGTTTCGATCATCCCTCGAATCTCAAAATTGTACCTAATTTTATGCATAAATCTGTATTTTGTCTGCTCAATTTTACTTTTTGTGACATTTATGTTACCTACTTCTAAGTTAGCAATGTTATATTACAACAAAAACGGAAAACACCCAATGTACTTAAGTAGGGATAAATATTAAGTAACTGCGATATATGAGCTGTTTTATTTTATTATTTGTATATGTACTTGCACACAGTGTGTAACGTTTGCTGAGTACTGTAAGTACGTAAGTATTAGTTATGCTTTAAATACTTAAACAAACTTAACCTGCAGGGTACGCAGTGTAACGATACGATATTATATCACTCAGTCGTTTGTATGACGTGATATTGTGTTGGAATCTAATCGAAACTATATATACAGGATACTGGAAATTAGACCCATTCCTCGAAAGGCATAGGTATGCTTGAGGGAAATAAATTTTATTGAAATTTTGAAAGGCACTTTTTTTAGCTCCGTCCATTTATCAGCTTTAAAAAATCTTAGTGATCAGGAAAATAGAGCAGTAATTTTATATAATTATTGTTTCGGCAGCAATTATGAATACTTCAAAGAAGTGTTGTAACCACCATAACTTGAAAACAATCACTTGTTTTGACACCTAGTTGGTGAGGGTTGAATGGTCAAAAGTACTGCTAGTAGCACATTACAGGAAGAGGTTGAATTTCCAATCATACTGTATATACTTAACGAATAAACATTCCCAATAGCGAACAGTTAAAATAACTTTTTTGTTAAGTATGTTGTACAATTTTAGTGTAAATGCATATAAAATGCGACAATTTCAGATTAATAATTTGGTATGAATGCAATGTTAAAGTAACAGATTACAATTAAACAGTTTATTTTTCCCGATTTTTTTTATTTCCGTATACTGAGAAACCAGTGTTACCAAAAATCAGACATTCAATTATGTAATTTAATTCTGGTGTAAAACCCAGTAAACAGTGAACCTTTTCACTTGAGCCTGGTAGACCCTGGAGTGATCTAAAAGATTCGTTTCAATATTATTTCCCGCCGCATGATTTTAAATATCCTGGACCATCTCGCTGCTATCTCTCATAAAAATCATTTATCTCTTGACTTCCTTTGGTGGAGAGGCAGGTATGTAAGAGCTTTATTGTATAAAACAGACCCCAAATAATAATACTGCCGTCTCGCTACCTATTTCAATTGTGGCGAGTTCTGTCCTACATACGATATCATGTCTACGCTTCTGTGTTTTGTAGTTGGGTTCAAATATTAACTCCCGGTGCTTACGCAAAATAAAAGAATGTCTCACCGTAGGCAACTTGCATATGTAGCGACATCTATCGCGCTACATGGAACTACGTCGAGCAAATCCTGAATCGCGCTAGCGAAGTTTACCGGGCGACTCGCATATATACAACCGCCTGACATCAACCGTCGGGCCGTAGCCCGCCAGGCAAAAATACATGCCTGGTTTGCTTTGGTTGGAGGGGCAATACATCTCGCCTCTCTACACATATTTCATAAAGGTCTTTTGTGGGAAAACGTAGGTATAGGCTTATGTAGCATAACCTTTAGAACAGCCCTTTGGGCTCTTTCTAATCTTAAAAATATACATTTTCCAGCATTTCCCCAGACAGCTTGACAGTATGATAGAATTGAAGAAGCTAGGGCAGAATATACAATTTTAAATGTAGGAAGATCTGCTGATGATCTGCTTTGATAGCCTATAATATTCAATCTGTGATAGATAGTATACCAAAGATTAGGTTAGTTAGTTTTAGTGACGAATCAGTATTATGTAGCTACTCTAATGATACTGTGATAGACTGTTTAAACGTACCCAACCGACAATAGAGAGGCATACCGATAGTGTTGTTCTGTACCACCAGAACATAAATCGCTTCTCTGGCAAAATTCTAGATGTTGAACTGTTATTACATAAATATTGCATTGATATTTTATGTTTTTGTGAAACCTGGTTAAAACCTGACACAATGCAATTTAATGTTAATAACTTCATGGTTGCCAGTGCGTACAATAGAATGTCAGCGGCGGGTGGTGGAACCTTGATTCTTTGTAACCGTAATCATAAGTTCAAGGAACGAAAGGACATCACTTCATGCTCTGATGATCGCTTATGTGAGATAGCTTGTGCTGAAGTAGATAACTATATTATTATGTGTTTATAGGCCACCTTCTTCAAGTTTTTCTACATTCTTGACAGTAATGGAAGATGTTCTTAGAAAAGTTTTTAAAAGTAAGAAATATATCTTTGTTTGTGGTGATTTTAACATTGATTTTTTAATAGAATCGTCAGATAAATATTAATTATTAGCCTTGTTTAGTTCTTTTAATTTAGAACATATTTTTAACGAACCAATTGATCTCTATTGAGACTAACAAAAGTCCACTTACTAAAAAAAATATCTCAGTTAGATCTCTAACGGAAAATAAACTACGTTCAATGCAGGAATTAGTTAAAATGCAATTGTGTAGCACTGATTTTGCTTCGAAAGACCCCGACACTAATTATAGCAAGCTGTTCAATATAATATGTGAGTCATTAAACAAGTCATGCCCTCTTAGAAAGGCTTCACATCGTAAAAATAGTAAATTTAATGAATGGGCCACAGACGGCATTAGGAAAAGTAGAGATGTGCTTTATAATCTGTATTATGAAAAATCTCTAACTTCTGATATAAGTTTTCATAATTATGTGCGAAATTATTCTAAATGTTTTAAAAAAGTATGCATTGAAGCAAAATCTAAACTTATCAGTCGTCAAATAAACAAATCCGATAATAAAATTAAAACAGTATGGAAGATAATAAATTCGGAAAGGGGCATCAACAATAAACAGGAATCAGAACTTAATTTAAAATTAAACAACAAAGTAATTTCGAACAAAGTAGAAGTCGCAAAAGCTTTTGAACAATATTTCACTAATATTCCGATCGAGGTCACGAACTCTTTACATTCGTCCTCATCGTTAGCAGAATCTCTAGCTAAGAAATTTTTCAATAGAGAAATACCAAATTTTAAATTTAGTCGTGTCTCCCCTTACGGTCAAAAAAGCTTTTAATAGTCTTAATATGAAAAATACCGAAGACCTATGGGGCATATCTGTTAGATTACTGAAGTCGATTATTGACGATATCGCACCTACCCTTGCAAATTTATTTAATCTTTGTATTAAGACCTTCTGAACCAGACTTAATGAAGCAAAGTAAAGTCATTCCAATTTTCAAATCAGGCTGTAAGGCGGATCCTTGTAATTATAGGCCCATTTCTGTTCTCCCTGCTTTAAGTAAAATATTTGAAAAACTCATGCTTAATCAAATGATGGCACATTTTCACGTTAAGAAGATCTTACATAATGAACAGTTTGGCTTCACGAAGGGTAGGTCAACATCTGATGCAGGCACGAAATTAGTCTCTCATATTTTAGAGGCTTGGGAAGGATCACAGGATGCCCTAGGTATCTTCTGTGATCTTTCCAAAGCTTTCGATTGCGTTGATCACGACACGCTTATCTGTAAATTAGACTACTACGGAATAAGGGGGCTATCTTTGGAGCTTGTGTCTTCCTATCTTTCGAAGAGGCGACAAAAAGTGGGCATTGATGGAGTCACATCTCCCGGGTCTGTAGTTAAAATGGGGGTTCCACAAGGCTCTATCTTAGGCCCTTTCCTTTTCTTAGCATATATAAATGACCTCCCCTATATGATGTCTGAGATTTCTAATATAGTGCTATTTGCTGACGATACTTCACTTATATTTAAGATTGAACGGAATGATAGCAATCTTTTTAGTGTAAATGAGAGCCTAAAATCACTATCTAACTGGTTTGCTGCTAATAATTTACTACTTAATGCTAGCAAAACAAAATGTTTAAAATTCTCATTACCAAATGTACCACAAGTTGAAACTAATTTAATTCTTGAAGGCAGCAAACTCAATCTAATCAACGAAACTGTTTTTTTAGGTATAACGGTTGATAGTAAGTTGCAATGGGGTGCTCACATCTCAGCCCTGTCTCGCAGATTAAGTTCCGCAGCATATGCAGTTAGGAAAATTAGGCAGATCACTGACGTAGCTACTGCTAGACTTGTATACTTCGCTTACTTTCACAGCATTATGTCATACGGTATTCTGCTGTGGGGATCAGCTGCTGACGTAGATTCTATTTTCATCTTGCAGAAAAGGGCCATCCGCGCAATCTACAATATGGGCCCTCGCGATTCCCTTAGAGAAGTTTTCAAGAACGTCAGTATACTAACGCTGCCGTCACTTTATATTTTAGAAAACATCATGTCTATCCGCAAAAACCTGCATATGTTCAGCATAAATAGCGACTTTCACAACCATAATACTAGAAATAAACATAAAATAGTGGTACCTAAATTTAGATTAACTAAAACCAATAAATCATTTCTAGGAAATTGTGTGCGTTTTTACAATAAACTTCCAAAATCTGTCACCGATCTCACCGGTAAGAAATTTAAAAATTATGTTAAATCGGTCCTTGTTAAGAAAGCATATTACAAAATCAAGGACTACGTTGATGATAAAAATGTGTGGTGTTAAAATACGGGTGCACTTGTGGTCTCCCTGGCAACCTGAGGTTACTTTATTCACTCTCAATTATCTTGTATATTGTTTACCACTTTATATAAACAGGAACTGTAAATGTGAGTGCATCGTAGCCATTTATGTCTAAGTAGTTTATAGTTATCCTAGTTCATATTTTTGATGATGTGTATTCTTACACATAGTGTATCTGTTTTAGTTTGACATTGCGTTCTCATTTGCTGAGAACCTTCTTGTAATTTTAGTCCCGACTTCAGGCTAATTATGACATAAACCTCCAATGCACTCACATCCTGTCATCGGCATAATGTACCAGCAAATTATGTTAAAACAATATATTTTAAAAGAGTGTCTATGGAGTTTCTTGCCGGATTCTTCTCCATGAGATCAACTTTTTGGAACCGTGCAACTAGATCACGTTGGGTCAATAACGTTTCATAAACGCTTGTGAAAGCTTATTTGAAATAAAAACATTTGATTTGATTTGATGATCTTAGGTTTTTAAAAACATATATTAATTTTCTGACCCTTGATATAAGAGAATTAATATGATCGTGCCACGATAGTGTACTGTTAATCATAACACCGAAATACCTTATTGTATTAGCTCTAGTGATTTTTGTACAAGAACAGTTATTAGCGGTAACGCTACCACAAACATGTGCCGTTAAAATGAAATGTACAGGGGGCTGGGACGATAGTCTTGGTACAAACGTGACTATGTTCGTTTTTTGGAGGTTTATGGTAATCAAATTACTTACAAGCCTCCTTGTGATTTTTAATACTAATGCAGCATTTAAAAAAGTCTCCTGCCAATTTGGGCCATGAACAACGATACAAGTATCGTCAGCATAATGTGATAATTTTAGAGTGGGGTAGGGACAGTTTGCATAGTCATTTATGTATATGTTGAACAAGGTAGGACCCAGCACACTACCCTTCGAGACACCATAATTTAGTGTTTACTCCTTACTAATATAATTTCCAATTATTTACAATTTGTGAACGATCGCTCATATAGCTCTTGAAAATATCAAGAGGTAATCCTCTTATGCCAATACGTTCCAGTTTACTAAACAGGAGGGGGATTGAGACAGTGTCAAAGGCTTTAGAGAGGTCTAGGAAGATAGCTAAAGTCTTTAATTTATTCTTGAAATTTTGCGCTATAGTGCTAGTTAATTCAGTCACAGCGTCTTCTGTATTTTTTCCTGATCTGAAGCCAAATTGGTTATCAGCTTTGACTTTATATGCGTTTAAATATGTAACGAGTCTATTATTTAACAAGTTCAAAGAGTAGCTCACTAAGTAGATGTGCAGTTTTACTTAGTGACTTTCTCTTTGAACTGCGCTTTGCTTTGCCTACTCTATCGTTGGGATCCGGGATCACAGATATAGCAACATTTAAGGCGCTACCGTAGCGCTGTTTACAAGAATCTTATATACTATCGCTACGCAAAAGATCGCACACTGATGCTATCAAGACGTAGGTAACTTATCAAGCAACTGACTGATAACCAACTAAGCTAATTATGAAGCAAATCCCGATTTGTGTGACAACTTCAATACCCAACATCAACTGTCGGGCAATGACCCAGCCTACGAATAAATAATACTCAGGAAATGTAACTGCGTTAAGAAAATGACCCAACAAAAGTTGTGTCCAAGTAGGCGGGGCTTCAAAATTGTGTCCAGCGCGCCATCAGTCGGACATTTTCCTTGCAAGCGAGCATATGTCAAACGTTTTAGCTTAATATCATTGTGAATCATCATGCCATCATGTGTTGTGAAGTGGTGCAAGAGACATACAAGACTAAAATGTCCAGAGATCACTTTTCACTTGGAAGTAGTAGCTTAATTATAATTATATTCAAAGTTGTTCAAATACGTTATCAAAACGAGATGGTCAATATTATGCCAAATGAAGTCAGTAAATTTTTTACCTAATTTAGAAATATTTTTTTCTAGATGAAATATTGAAAAGTAAATCGATAAAATTTAGATATTTTTATAAGACTAATGTATTTTGTTTTTTTTTTTAATTTCCCTGCTGATCCCATTCGGCAAAATAAGTGGAGAGCTGCAGTTCAAATAGAAAGACGAGAGTATGACTGGATGCCTGTGAAAACTAGCAGAGTATGCTCCATGCATTTTGATGAAAAATATTTTTACAAATCATTAAAGGGATATACCATGTTACACAAAACTGCAGTACCAGTTTGTACAAATATCCACATACAACTGAAGTACCAGGTCAACAGAAAACTTAATTGCCAAGGTTATGATCAGAGCAAACAAACGAGCTAATTGAATACACTAACACTATTTCAACGTTCCAACAATAGATAAAGTCGCAATTCTTCATCTTGTTGGCAAACCATCGGCTTTATTCGTTTTAGCACCATACAACAAAACGAAAAGTACCCAATCTAAGCCTTTTTAGTAAACGACGAAAAACATCTACGCGGGGGAGGGGTCCAGAATCATGTACTGAAGTCATGGTAAGCGGTTGTGCGTCGATGTCCCTTCCACCCTGTATTAATATAGCATAATTTTAAAAAATCACAATAGTATAAAATATTTAATATAATTATAATATTGTATTATTATTGACTTGGTCCGGTCTATTTCTTGCATAATATCGTCCACGCCATTTTGACTCCGATGTCATAACAGACATTACAGCACGCGCGCGAACCAATCCCTGTTTTCTCTCTGAATTTAAACCAATGACCAAGCATGTCTATTTGAAACATCGCAAGTGATTCGAATTTTGGATCGTCGTCATTTGGTTTGAAGTAGGTCCACTTTTTGAGCGGAATTTGTTCCGAGTTACGCTTCCTGAGTATTATTTATTCGTAGGACCCAGCAGCAAAAAAAAACTGGCTAGAGGACCCGCGCTTAGGTTGTACCTACGGTCGCCAGAACATCAGGTTATACAAAACGTCAAATTTCTCCAAATTATTTTATACCTTAAAATTTTAATAATTAAGTTCAAAATCAACTGAGAAACATTGTCATTTTGTGGTAACTTGGTGTGATGGCCACCGTACCTACATTTATCGTAACAACTTGACCGACACCAGGCCTCACTCCTAAATATCTAGGATGGAAGACAGACTACTTCCCCAATTAGTCACGCCGTCACGTATTATGGAGACTGGAGGTCAGTTAGCAGCGCCCCGAGCGTCTAGGGGACTCTGCCTAGTCGCTAGGGGTGCTACGGATCAGCGATGCCGGAAGAGAACTTTTCAGGTATTCTTTTTCACCGTAACTGACTTTCTCACTGTAGCAGACAGACTACAGCAGCTATTCCACGCACTCTCGCTCCGGTCATCACCCATTACTGAAACTAAATAGATCACGGCACTACTCAGCGCAAGCAAACTGACGTGCCGAGGACATGGCGTACCACACACTTATCTACAAGTACGCATATACCTAATCACTATCGCAGGAGATTTAGGTGTAAATTGTAATTTTTTGTCCGAATCAACTATTTTACACCACAAAAATCTTCGACGATAACGACTTTTAAGAATAAGTTTTAATACTCAGTCGTGAATAAGAGTTTGTTGATGTCGCAATTTCTACTGCCATATACACACGGCTACACATCAAGCTATATAAAACCAGTTTAGACTGACCTCCCAGTATAAAGGTTTTCCGAGCAATTAAAGGCCAGCCTATACTGGTATGTATAGCTTGATGTGTAGCTAAAATGTGATATAGGTAGTATTCTTTATAGAGGATATAGCCAAATACTTTACGAAGAACCAAGAAAATATCACATTCTGTATGTACACGGCAGTAGAAATTGCGAAGAAAAATTTGAATTTCGCGCCCAACCATGACATGAAAACTATAATGTGTAGAGTCCGTAGACAGAGACCGAGATTCGAGAAACCACCCGGGTCAACAGCTACAAGTTTGTTCGAAATAAGTAAGCCGATCGGAAGTTGTCTGCAAGTGGTTTAGAAGTGCTAAATTTTAATAGAAAGAGTCGGTGTAAAGATAATTAGAGTCGTATAAGTTTCACATTTCTAATTATTTTGGTTACTATTTCCGATATTTATGTATTAAAACACATATTTAAACGATTTTATCACCGCGGTAGTTCGGAACGGCTAACTTCCGATCGGCTTACTTATTTCGAACAAACTGTAACTCTAGCCGTTCCGAACGACCACGCTGGAAAATCGCTTGATTAAGTATTTTTACACATGAATATCGAAAATAGTAAAGAAAATTATCAAAAATGTAAAGCATAAACGACCCCAAAGTCTTTACACCGACATTAATCTACTTTTTGACACCGAGTCGGTGTCAAAGAGTGGTAAATTTTAATAGAATGAGTTGGTGTCACCGACCTTTTCTATTAAAAGTTACCACTTGCGAATAACTTCAGACAGGATGCTCGATCTTTGAATTTGTATCAATACTTTGGAAGGGAGAGAGATCGCATCCATGTTATCGATACTAGTAGAAACCAAATTGTATATCGAATCGTAGCGTATGCACTTATGGCGGATCGCTTCTCATTGGGCGTCATTCTTGTTAAAAAATTAAAATTTTATCGAGAATCTTTTATTTTACACTACTATCTATTATGATAACGATTTTAAAGCAAAAGTTTAAATACTCAGATAAAAATAAGTTATTGTTGTTATCGCCAATTCTACTGCTATGAACCCAAAAAGTGTTAGACGTTACAAGTGTGGAAAAACCAAACAAATATTTGAATTTGGCGCCCAAGGAGAGGCCTGGGACTGGAGGCCTTGACTATGATATTTTCAATTTACTGGTCATGCATCTATGATAATTTAAAACGATCCATTCATTTTGATACTGGTATTATCGATCCAAGTACAATTTGTTCGAAATAAGTAAGCCGATCGGAAGTTGTCTGCAAGTGGTTAAGAAGTGGTAAATTTTAATAGAAAGAGTCGGTGTAAATATAATTTGAGTCGTATATGTTTCACATTTCTAACTATTTTGTTTACTAATTTCGATATTTATGTATTAAAACACTTAATTATACGGTTTTATCACCGCGGTAGTTCGGAACGGCTAACTTCCGATCGGCTTACTTATTTCCAACAAACTGTATGTATCGTATTCGATGAGCGATCCAAAATATCGAAGTATCGTGTGATATTGTATCGACACGACGTATCAGATCGGACCGTGCATCCCTAACCCATAGCAAGGTTATTGTTATATTGGCAGCTTTGTAGATTCCGGTACTATCATAATAGTATACCTTTAGTGTGAAATGTTTGTACATAGATAAATTAGTGGATAATAGAATTTCTATCATAATAATATTTATTATCTATTGTTATTATTTATAGGAATGCCTATAATATGAAGTGTAGTGCCATTTAGTTTTTAAGCGAATCTCAGTTGTTTCCTTAGCAAGTTGGTTGTACCAAGTAACTGTCAATTCGTATGTGTGAGTTATTCAGTTGTATGTGTGCAAAAGAACACGCTTGTCGTGTTGCGGTACGTGTGCTTTCTACGAAATTGACTTTCATCGCCTCGTAAGTTTGTGAATTTTATTTATTATGGTGTATTTAGTGTATATATTGCCCAAACAAAGTCGTGTACGTGCTAAAATCCTAATGAAAGAGCAGGAAATGCCCCGAGATCTGCCAAGATCATTCGATCGGATCGTGTCGATGCGTCACCTTTGTGAGCCATTTTATTCAAGTTCTACATTATTATAGTTGTAGAATAATATACATCTCGCACGTTCTAGCATGATCTCACGCGAGGTCGTGAGTAATGTCAAAATGCAAGCGTTAATTGGTTGACGAGGTGAAGTGCATTCTAACCTAGCCGCTAAGAATTGCTATCGAAATCGATGGGCTGCGTTAGCGGGCCACAGGCGCTCGCGATTGGACGCGCGCGTCCCTGTGTTACCTTCGTGTGTAGGTACCTACGTGCTCCTCGCGGCTCCATTACCTTCTTGCACGCTTGTTCCGCTAACATTACATGTACATAAACTAATCTGATTTCCGAATCAATTACTGTGCTATTCCCAAAGTATCGTAACTAGATGCAATAAAGTATAAGTAAACATTATCATACTCCTTGCTCTTCTTGCTGTTTTCATGATCCCTTTGTTTGATAAGGGTATGACGGTGAAATTATCTACAGCTTTATCATTATTTTATATTGTTTTTTTATAGAACAGGTTTTGTGTTTCAACTAAGCTTCAGCTAAAATTCCGGCCCATGTCCTAGTATGTCATTAATATTGTCATAGGTAGTTGATGTTGATCTTCATAGGTCTATTGTTGTAGGTATTAGGTTGGTAATTAGGTAGGCTATTTGTTTTTTTTTGTTGCCTTTAACAATCTGTAATAATGTAATATATATACATATATTGTATTATTATACTATTTTGTTGTACATAAAATAAGCAAAAGAAGTATGCAAGAATCATAGCAAATGGCATTCTGTAGTTTCTGCCTATCCCTATGGGGAAAATGCGTGATGTATGTACATAAAATAATACTTGGTATACTTGGTTCACTAAGCTAGCTCATTCACAGTCATGAAAACCCACAAATTAAATTTGTAATTCATGGGTACTTGTACAGATGCTGTTTATGGTATTACTAATCTAGTAAAGCAATCATTTTGGCATCTGTTGTATTTACTCTTCATTTACATAAAATATTATGAAGATACCTATTTTCAGATTTTATACATGATTTTAAAGCTAACTGTTGTTCTACTATCAAGGCAGAATTAGGTCTGATGGATTTTCAACAGGAAAATTAAACTAAAATTTACATTAGAGAGGTCCATTTTCAATAATATACTTACATTTTATTTAAAAAAATACTGACTCAATATGTGTGATTTATTAAAAACAGCCCCATATTTATACATGTAAGGATGACCATTGTAAATAGATTTTATATTTTTAATTTAAAGGAGTAGGTAGGTAGGTACATATACCTAGGTATATATAACCACTATTTGGAATGGTGCACCTAGTTTTGACAAATTCAAAAGCACCTGTAATAATGTTGGTCTAATTGAAATAAAATATTTGACTTTGACTAAAGCCACCACACCTCAGTAAGCCACAAAGTAAGGATTACCCTTCTCAATAACTATATCGCTACAAAATGGCTCACTCATCACTTCACATTCTTCAAAATGACTCATCACTTCACATTCCTGCTATTGTATAAAAAATCCTATAATCTGTAAATAGGTTATCTCAGCCTCTTATTAAACATTAGCTCTCTTATCCAAAAACATTATTAAGAAAATTGCATAAAAGGGCCCAGAGTCCTAGAACAAGGGATTTTGCATTATGTTTGAAATTTATTACTTGTATGTTGGCTTTGATGTGCATTAGTATTGAGAACAAAATTATGCGATCTAAAATCATAAAGTTCCCTTACATTTTAACTATTTACCAAATTTTTTTAATATTTGAAAATTTCCATTGGTGAATAAAATTTAGACTTGTCACATAAAAATTGGTCCCTTTATAGAATTCCTTTTCTATGTCACTATCACTACATAATGAGGTATTTATTGCCACCATTCCCATTTCATTCCATTCACCATCCCACAAACATAATGCCTGGCCATGCTAAGTTTGTGCTTATATGGGCTTATTTTTCGTACAGTTTTCACCAATAAATAAAGTATTAGGAAGGTTGTAATTTACTAACAAACCCATGCGAAGCCAGGCTGGGTTGCTAGTTAAACATATTTGAAACGGGTTTTTAAAGTCTACCTTAATAGGTAATAACTTAGAACTACATTCAGCACTTTACAATGGAGCAATAAAGATTTTTTGCTTGCAACTTTGAAGAATGAACACTATCTGGTGGTACATTTCTACATACATATTGTCACGCCTGTCTACCATGGGGGTAGGCAGAGACTATAGATTTCCACTTGCTACGATCCTGGCACACTACTTTCGCTTCATCTACATTCATTAATCTCTTCATGCATGACCATCGGTTTAGGGTGCTCGGAACCTGGCCTTTTTTAAGAACTGGTACATTTCTGGTAAAACAAAATAAATTGATTGCCACTATTAACATGATTCCAGACGCGCAATGTTAAGAAAACAGGACAAGTGCGAGTTTGACATACACACAGATTTCGCAAAACTTTGCTACTTTCACCAAAGTAATTGATTTTACTTAATTGAAAAACGTACGTGTATGTTTACGTAATTGAAGAAGTCTCCTAAACATTCATACATCGTATTCATCACGGACCATAAGACACTGTTTTACTTATATGCCATTTTTTACTAGACTATATTAAATCCATTGCTAAGAGGCGTAATATTTAAAACCGGCGTGACATACCGACAAACAGACGGACACCAAATTGACGATTATTGAGCACATACCGTAAAAACTAGTTAGTCTTTGAGATTAGCCTGCAAAACGTGGAACTATTAAAAACTTATACTAGTCTATTTCGTATGGCCGAAAAAAGTTTATATCTGCTGCTTTGTTAAAGCTTATCAAATCTATGCAAGGTCTTGTCTGATCTGCAAGAACAGCTGTCACGAAGGTAAATTGAAATGTGAATTTAGAAATGGATGTCTTTAACGATTTTTCTTCCATTCGAATTCCAACTTGATGCCTGCCTCCTCGCGTTCCAGAAGAAATCTAAGAGTTAATGTGTTATAAAAATAACGCTAGTAATTAGCAAAATATCTCCGAAGATCCCAAAACATTTGTATATTGCATCGATCGATGAGGCAATGTGACGTTATTGGGCAGAAGGAAGGAAGGTTTAGTAGGTCAGGTAGGCGGCACCGGGTCAGGCCGGGGCCTTCGCGTGGCAGTTGTGCAGAGCTGTGGTACGCGGGCGCGGGGCCGCTCTGCGAATCTGGGTCAATGGTAGCTGAGTGGCACACGGGCGCCGCGCGCCGGCCGCGTCAGGCTCTGCTCGGGACATCCGCGCTCCATCTAGCCGAGCGCCACACGCCGGCAACACCGAAGTGGGTCGCCACAATACACTCCGCGACTATAACGACGATAGCTATATCAGAACAAAAGTTCTATTTACCTGTACCTGTTATTTAGTTTATCTGTACCGTCCGACGTCGTATTGTCGATGCCGGCTGTCGCTGAAAATCAGCGCTGTGACTCTGCTTCGCGCACGAGTCATAGCAATAAGCTGAGCGAGGGCCGTTTTGCGTGGATGTGACGCCTACTCCCGCAAGTTTTACTTCTTTCTTTATATACAAATGTACCTAGTGTGAATATTTCTTTTTCTCATTCTTTATTTATGGAATAGAACTATTGAAAGACAACAGAAAAATTAGAATTTTTATCAATCCATTAACCGACTCTTATGCATGGCTGTCCCACGTAGGGTTGTTAGGTATCTGGTTTTAGCCGAAAATATTCGACTTTTTACAGCGATGTCCTGCCAAATATTTAACAAGACAAGCCCGGCCTGTCCTGCTGTTGTTCCAACCAATCAGCGCGTGAGGTGCTTTCCGTCACATGCCATTTCACAATTTGACGGTTTCGATAATCTACCGAAAAATAATGTGTTAAATTGTAAGCAGTACATTGGGGTTCACAATCTTTCGACAGTTTACAATCTCACTAGATAGATCATAAATCGAACAATGTTTACAATTTTACAGTGACATAATACTACCTGACCCGTGCCCACTTTGTTGGGTGATGTAGCCTATGAAACTCACAAATAATGTAGCTTTCTATTCGTAAAATAATTTTCAAAATCGGTTCAGTAGATCCAGAGATTACCCCCTACAACCTCACAAACGTTACCTCTTTATTTAGTAAAGATTACAATGATTAACAAAATATCCAGTGCCTGGCATTCAGGGCAAGCGGCCCGAGGGTTCCGAACAAATTTGCTGTAGCTTCACACGGCTGCAGGTCAACTTTTACAATTCCAGTTTAAGCTGATCACGCATTTAACTCACTTCAAAGTTTGGACCTTTTTGTGATTTAAAGAAAATATACGGCTTTTAGATTTTTCTCTCCTAAAATTTGTTAAAGTTAAACAAAATACAAAAAGATTTGGTCACCCATATACATATCTCGTCTTATCTTATACGTGTTTTGCGGCCGTATCCTTTTTTTACGTTAACTTAGAAGTTTGTTTTTATTTTCGCATTTCAAGCTAGGAATTGTAGAACTGAGTATATCGTTCATGAGATAAAGGGTCTTGCCGGACAGAATGGTCGTTAAGTATTTTAATACTTTCCAATTTTATGCGCAATTTTCAGAATTGTTCGTACCGTAAGAACCTTGTACAAAGTATAAGAATACTTTAAAAAATTATGAATGAAATCGGTAAAGCCGTTCTTAAGTTATGGCTTGACCGGGGGAAACGTGGAATCATGTTTTGATATGCTTAGATAGATAAGGGCAGCACGCGTGTGCAGGGGCGCTAGAGCCGCTAGAGGTGAGAGACGTAGAGGGCTCGGGCTGCAGCTCCGGTCAATGACCGGGTCGGGATCGGGACGCACGCCGCCGCGCGCCGCAAGGGGATGCCCGAGACGTCATCCACCGCGCCCCGCCCGCGCCCGGGCACGCTGGGCTCTGTCTGACACCTAACAGCTGGTCTGGTTAGACCTACGTTTTGCGCGGGGGCGTTTTACCCGTAATGTATATTAACACACTAGCCTTCCGCCCGCGGCTTCGACCGCGTGGACTATACATTTCTTTACATTTCACAGAATAATATATAGCTATGTCACTCAGGAATAATGTAGCTTTCCATTGGTGAAAGAATACTCAAAATCGGTTCAGTAGATCCGGAGAGTACCCCCTACACCGTCACAGATTCACAACATCACAAACTTTACCTCCTTATAATATTAGTCTATACCATAGTGTCATAAGATCTTATAGTGAGCGCACTCGTTTGTCTGGACTCTAAATGCCGACAATCGTCGAGACACTGAAAATACCTTAGGGTTGTCACCAAAAAACATGTTGCAAGAACTTAAGTTCCTCAAATTAATCTGTGTTAGTAGTAGGTAAATATTGATTTCTGCATCGGGTTGACAGCATGCTAACCCATAGTCCGCGTAAAGTGAAATTTGTATATTTTAAAACTGTGATATCTACTGCGATATTGATTAAAATTAAATTATGTCTAAAATCTATTTTTAAAAAATCGGGAGCAAATGCAACTTGTACGTCCCATCTTCCCCAGATTTTGAATTTGGGGGAAGATGAGAAGAAGAATTCCAATTTCCGCACGCATTATAGATTAAAAATATTTCGGGGGCAAATGAAACGCTTACTTCCCAAATTCCCCGATTATGAATTTGGGGGAAGATGACACTGAAATACTCCAGTTATCCCATTTAAAATTCTACCTGGTTAGATTTTCAAAATTTGCTGTTCACTGTGACGCGTATCAAAGTAGGGTTTGCACCGATACCTACGACGAGAATTGGTTATAGGTTTTTAAGTTTTAATGATCAAATCAAAGACAACATTTTACCTAAATAATAATAAACCTACCTAATAACGCGATAAAATCCGTAAAAAGTAGTTTTATTCCGACGATTATGTTATCCAAAGGATTTAATAATATTTTTCCTGTCATGAAGATAGTACGGTTGTCAACTGGACGGAAATCGAGTTTAAAGACGGGAATCGAGCTTTCTATTTTAAATCCTATTCGGTATAGGTAATTAAAAGCATAATAATAAGGAATTTAAGAAACTGGGCGAGCGGCGTGTGTCGTCGGCGGTGGGCGACAGCTGGCGGCCGGGCGGCGCGCGGCGACGCGACCTTGCAGCGGCAGCGCCAAGGTTCTGCGGGGCGTTGACCTCGCACCGCGACGCTATCGACCGTCATCGCCACATCGTCCGACCCTGTACCTATGCCGCCATCACTATTTCGTCATTTTAAATTATGAGCTTGCCGCTTACTAGACTTGTGAATAAATACGATCAATGTTTAATACCGAAAACGCGAACAACGTGACCCGGTCGGTCAGGTCAGGACAGGACGGACGTCTAGAGGTGCACGGAGGACGGTCGAGCGGGGTGCGGGGGCGGTGGCACGGGGTCTACGGCCGGCGCGGGCGCGTTCGACGACCGGCACCATTGCCATCGCCTCACCAATCACCTGCCCACAGGCAGCGCAGCTCGCGCCGGACGAACTAATATCATTATAGTACCTGCATAAGTGTCCATCTGTAAAATTAAAGACCAAAGGTTCCGTCAAAAAACTAATTATTTTTATTTATAGGTGCTTACTTCAATGCAAATACCGTGAGGCATTCTTATACAACCTTTCAGGTTAAAAAATAACCGCATCGGGCATCTAGGGTGTTGTGTATGTTCTGTGACATACCCATACGGCATAAAGGATTACTGGTATCTCAACTGGTTTTTGAGGCATTTTAAGAAGAAGAATTAGTGACACGTTATTGTACCTATACAAGCTGGAGGTGGTGGTCGTAACACATTTAAGATAGACTTTCAAACAGCACAGAGATTCTATCTCAAAATTAACGACGTCCATACTGATTTCCTACGACAAAGCTGTAGGTACAATGACGAGTTTTATCGAGTGACTGGTATGACGGCAATCTGTTAAATGATGATGAATGAATGATCAACCATTGTCATGTCAACCATTTTCGAGTTTTTTTAAGGTATCTGTGGTTTACAACTTAACTAAAAAAATCACAATATGTAACCTTCAATAGTTTTTAAATCAGAGCTACGATTACGTTGTTACGATTTTCATAATTTTGAGCAGATTTTTTGACTAATATGGTCGATATCTGTAAAAAACATTCCAAAATCATGTAAATTATTTCAGCTATCCAAAGTGATACAATGAGGTACATGTTTAAATCAGATATATGTTGGATGAACAAAATGCAATTATTGCGAAAAAGAAACAAATAACTTTGTACAATATGTCACGCCTGTATTCCCCGAAGGGTTAGGCAGAGGTGTATTTAATGTACATCCACACTTCGTCATGTTTAGGTCCCATGTAATGCGAGCCTATTGCCATTAACCGGGAACAAATCCAGACTCCGAACTGCTACTGAAAATTTCATAGAAAAACCCAATAACACTGCTCAACCTAGGGATCGAACCCAGGTCCTCTGGCGTAGCAGTCGCGCTTAGGACCACGAGACTAATAAGGCAGTCCAACAATTATTAGAAAATTTAATTAACTTACCCTAAGTAATTAAAAAAGCAAAATTTTAATGCAGCATGCTGTAGCACTTTGACGTCAGTAGCATCATGGCCTCGTTTCGACAGTTTGAAGTAACCTACTGCGGGTTGGTAGAGTTCACATGCCGTCAAGAAAATCTCTCCATGGTGCTAGAACGAACAACGCCGATGGTTTGCCGACTCGACAACGATATTACACTCCAGTATGGTATCTTTGTTACACGAACGTTGAAGCGTTCGTGTAACTTCAGAAGGTCGTTTATCCACTCTGATCACGACTTTGGAAATAGGTCACCTGGTTATTTTCATGTTTATGTTAAATAAATAAATAAAATGTTTATTCATCTAAAAGTAAATACAGATTTGACATAAGATGGTAGGTCATTCATAGAAATCGTTTAACAAAATCTATACAACCAAAGATTATAAACCCTGCCTCTTAAACTAGGAGACCCAGCGTTTGACCAAACATTTATGTTGATCTGGTACTTTGAGTTGTGTGCCAACGAAGTGTCATGCTCAAATTCAAAAATATTAATTATTTGATGATAGTATGGTACAGCTAGCTGGCCCAGCAAAATTCGCTCCGCCTTAGATTGGGTTACTCACTGGTAGATTCCCATTATTGAACCACTTTGAGGCAAACCATCAGCGTTGTTCGTTCAGGCACCATACAGGAAAACGAAAAAGTTTAAGTATATCTCAAGCTCAGATCAAATAAAAAGTTAATTGTGTGCGTGTAATTGTGTTTGTAAACGGTAAGGCGTAGTTTTAGCCGGCCTCACTTCTTTGTTCGCAAAGTTCCATCTTAACTTTTTATTTGATCTGGGAATGGGATGCGCGCCCTCGGACAAGTATGCGACCCCAAACGGCTACCTACCATATCGTTTATTTACGCTGTAATTATTATTAAATATTGTACAGTCGCCAGCAGGTCAAGGTATACAAAACTGTCAAATTTCTCTAAATGATTTTAAACCTTAAATTGTTGAACATAAAGTTCAAAATCAACTGAGAAAATTTGTCATTTTGTGGTAACTAGATGTGCTGGCGACTGTACAATGAACCGTTTCCCGCGGTTCCTCTCACATCGTGGCACTGAGTTGTGGTTTTTGTATGTGCAGGGCCGGACGCGGAGGCGTAGCACAAGCGCACAGCGCTGCAGCGTGCGGACATCGCAGCCACAGCCGCCACAGGAGCGCGCGGAGGCAGAGCGCGGCAGTGCGCGGGAGACAGCACCGGCGGCAAGACGGACAGCGCGCGGCAGCCGGGGCCCGCGCCGCGCGCCTCGGGGAGGACTGCCGTCCCCCCGCCGAGGCGACGCTGGGTCCCGCCCTCCACCCTGCGACAGCACGAGGTGCCCGACGGAGATGCCAAGCACGACATCATATTCCGTAAGGTGAGCAGCTCCACCGCCGCGCGCCGGCCGACCCGCCCGAATGACGCGTCGGCACACTCTCACACTCTTGTTGTTGCAGGTCCGCGGTATCCTCAACAAGCTCACGCCGGAGAAGTTCCAGAAGCTGAGCGATGACCTGCTCGGTTTGGAGCTTGACTCCGACAAGGTGCTTAAAGGGGTGATTCTTCTCATTTTCGAGAAGGCACTCGACGAGCCCAAGTACTCGTCGATGTATGCACAGCTGTGCAAAAGGCTAAGTGAGGAGGCTCCTAACTTCGAGCCACCCGGTCAGCCATGCACATTCAAGCTGCTTCTCCTGAACAAATGCCGCACCGAGTTCGAGAACCGTGCTCAGGTACTGTATCTCTGTATTGCTACGTTTACGTTATAGACCTACCCACCGCCAGATAACACCGCTTATCGAGTTCTTTAAAAAATTCAACAAAAATCTAATGAAATTTATACATCGATGATAATGTTTACTCCGAAACCTCGCTGTCTCATTGGAGCAGTTCGTTTAGTATTTTTTTTAATGTTCAGTGGAAAGTGTTTATATAAGTCACCGTTAAATTGTAAATACCCTTAGATATAATCTATGTAGCGAGATTGTAAACTGTCGATAGATTGTGAACTTAATTTACTGCTTATGCAATTTAACGCATTATATTTCGGTAGATAATTATAATACTTGTAAGCCATTTCAAGTATTATAATTATTATTTACTAGCTTTCCGCTCGCGGCTTCGCCCGCGTGGAAAACACCAATTGCAAATTATCCTTACATATCTTTCCGTGTGCTTCGTTCCTCGGGTAGACCACAAAATTTACCCAACTTTATTATTTACTGAAATATAAACGCAGCTTATATCCCTTAATTCATCCCCACAGTTTGAAATTACATAAAACCCCATATCAAATATTTATTTATTTCTTATCAAGTGCCTAAACACAAAGTTTCAGCGTTTATCTTCAACGCTTCTTCTAAATAAATAAATAAACAATGACAAACTTCCATAAAATTTTTCATCCCTTATAAGGGGTTGCAACCCCTTTTTTACAACAAAACGTAGCTTATATCCTTTCCCAAGGTGTAAACTATTTTTGTGCCAAATTTCATCAAAATCGGTTCCGAGGTTGGATTTCAAAGCGTGACTTTGTTTGGGCTTTCATATGAACTTTCATCCCTTATTTCATCCCCACACAGGTCGAAAAATCAAAAACGCTAGAACAAATATTTATTTATTTCTTATCAAGTGCCTTAATATAAAGTTTCATGGTTTTATCTTGAAAAATGACGAACTCCCATACAAACTTTCACCCCCTATTTCAACCCCTTCAAAACTATTTTTTGCAATAAAAGGTAGCCTATGTCCTTTCTCAAGCTTTAGTCTATCCCAGTACCAAATTTCATCAAAATCGGTTGAGTGGTTTAGGCGTGAAAGCGTAACAGACAGACAGAGTTACTTTCGCATTTATAATATTAGTAGGGAGTAGGGATAGTAGGGATTATTTGGAGGTGGTGTTACTCTTTTGTTAAAACTTATAAAAATTTCATCTTATCCAAAAACTCTACGAGCGATGTAATTTTTCGGTGGGATCTGGTACATTTTGTTCGAAATGAGTGTGCTTGTCTGAAGTTAGCCGTTCCGAACTACCGCGCTGGTAAAATATGTAGTTTAAGAGGATAGTATCCGCTTCGCGCCCCATACAAACGTAGTTTGGCTCTTGCTTGAATTTTAAACAATGAAAGTCATTGAAATTTTGCAGTAACAATCTTATCATTAAAATACGTGTTTATGTAATATAAAATTTCATTTCAATATACGGTTAAAAAGTTACACGAGCTCAAATATTGGCAATTTTCGTTGAAAAACGGCCCAACTTTATGCTAGTATTTCTCGACAATGTATCAATACAGAAACATTCTGATTCGACAGAAACCCAGATAATATAGTGAATATTTTTTTACAATATTTTTTTTTTACGTATTAACAATATTATAGGAGTAATCTCCAAAATTCGGAACATGAGAAATACGCGTGAAAATGTTGCAAATGTATTGTTGTTTCACCATGCGTCGCGGGAGCTGCGGCGGGTCGGGAGGTGAGACAACGTCCTTGAACCAACCGGCTCGCGGTGCATGTGAGCGACGCGATGAATAGAATGTCGTGAATCTTACTTATTCCGCCGGGTGCGACTTATCGAAAGAGATATTTAGATAGTTTGATGGACAAAGAGAGCTTGCGCTCGAGAGAGGTTTTATTATTAAAATATATTATACGTACATAGACTGCCTCATTAGTCTAGTGGTCCTAAGTGCGACTGGTACGCTAGAAGTCCTGGGTTCGATCCCCAGGTCGAGCAAAGTGTTATTGGGTTTTTCTATGAAATTCCCATTAGCAGCTCGTGGTCTGGATTTGTGCCCGGTTAATGGCAATAGGCTCGCCCCCTATTACATGGGACCTAAACATGCCGGCGAAATGTACTGTACATTAGTACACCTCTGCCCAACCCTTCGGGGAATACAGGCGTGATGGTATGTTATGTTATGTATACCTACATAGGTAAGTAAAGATAATATACCGGCCGTAACTTACTAGACTACCTAAGGAAAAAAATGTGTAAGATAGGTAATTTTATTGTTTTACCCGTGATAATACTATTTTATACCTAGGTATATCTTATTATTAGGTATATTGTAGGTATATAATATATTGTAAATTAGAATAACTGTTGTTTACACACCACATAGGTACCTAACTACATGTACATACGTGGGTTGATTTTATGTTACTTAGGTACTTGTCTAGTAATAATAATAATTTATCTATGGTTGCGTCGCGCGTTGGTTTTGATTTAGAAGTTACAAGAAACAGTTTGAGCCTACATCTGTAAAAAAGTTTCTTAGATTGGCAGAGGTGAAAGCAATAATTTATTGTGGGTATATTAAAGATAGCATGGCAAGAAAATAAATGAAAATAAATGGAGAAGTGGCTAAGTAATCGGGTGCGCTATGAGTAATGTAGTATCACTAGTGGGTTCGATTCCCACACGGAGCATATATTTTTTATGGCCTAAAGGTAGTTTTCCATATTATCTTCTTTTGTTAAAAGAGTTTGGGTTTGGTAAACGCACTTAAGATCCAGAAAAATCCTAGTGTAAATAAAAAAAAAGAAGTGAAAAAAAAAAAAGTGATTTTTAGGTACTTAAGTAAGTACCTACCTACGTAAAGTTTATTTAAGTCATAAGTTCATATCCTAAGGTTTTTAGTAATATAAATGCCTAGCACAATTAGTTGTAATGTAAAGTTCACTCGTAACAAAACATTTTAATAAAAGCAGAGCCAAGTCTCATTACTCGATTACTACATGTTGCTGGTGATTCATAATATTATATGTACATGTACGCACGGCTACACATCAAGCTATACAAAACCAGTATAGGCTGCCCTTGAATTGTGCTTTAAACCTTTACAATGGGAGGTCAGTCTAAACTGGTTTTGTATAGCTTGATGTGTAGCCATGTGTACATAATTGTCAGTAAAGAGGAAATATTTCAAAGAGAATGTTGTGGCTGACTGCCAGAATATAAAAGAACGGTTTCAAAAAAAGACTTCCCGAAACGAGATCAAGAATAGGTAGGGTAGGTATGATAAAATTGGATATTAGGATTATAGCAATCATCAAGTTATAAGTAAAATTATTTGTTAGCTATACATTTTATTATGATACCCCTGAGTCTCTTTCGGTTATATCGGGTTAACACAGTCATGTAACTAATTATACAAACATACTTTACACAAAAACTCGTATGCACACATACACACGCGCACACACACACACACTATTATTATTATTTTCTTTTCTATGTATATAGATAGTAAATAATTATTTTCTATTTTTTTTTATGTAAAATAATATGTGTGTAAAAAGTGTGAATAAAGGAAATAATAATAATAATTATTATTATAATTATGTGTTACGTATCCATTTGGATTTGGACTCTCAGCATAGCTTGTGAATGTGACGAGTCAGCCATGGGCTTACATCAAGTGAGTTGGTTCTTTTCTTCTGAAGAATGTGTTTGTGAAGTGGATATCAGGAATCGCTTTACTATGGAACATGTGTCTATGATAACTGATTTTTGTAGTGGAATGTATGTTTTGTGTAGGTCTAGTTCTTTTTATGATGTGTGTAGTGATTTAGGGATGAGTCCGGTAGATGATAATACTATCAATATTATTTTAACTGTATTTTGTTGCATATCTGTCGTATTTCATCTGCTAATGATATAGAATACGACAGATTATCTCGGTGTATTTCTTTCTGAGTTAGACAGAGATATATCTACTAAATTTGTTATTTGTGGTTGTTTTAAAATTAATGCTATGTATGGTCTATTGTTCCGTGTGATTTTATCTGTAATTATATCACTATCCCAGTATAATTTATCTATGTTGTTATTTACATTTTTGGCTTATATGTATTTATAACATTGTCTTATTGTATCTATTATATTATATTTTTTAGCTATCTGTAGGTATATTTCTTTATAATGTCTATCTGTGTACTGTA
>OY292519.1:15815350-15925700 GCA_958496365.1 Subacronicta megacephala | reverse complement strand
CGAAGTTGTGAAGGGAGCTCGGTCGGCGCCCCCCTCTCGCTGGGCGTCGGCGTCGCGAAGATAGACAAAGTTTCAATCGAGCGAAAAAACGAGTCAAACTTAGTATTCACTTATGAATATTTAGAGACGCACTTTACACCGCCAGCTGATAACAAGTTAAGGTGTGGTTTCCACGACGCGACGCTTTACTTGAGTGTACCTTCCAAATTATGTACCTACTGCTGAAAGCTAGGAATAATGCATCAGAATTACGCTGGACCCCACGATTCTTTAGAAGAGACACTCTTTACTAATATTATAAAGCTGAAGAGTTTGTTTGTTTGTTTGTTTGCTTGAACGCGCTAATCTCAGGAACTACGGGTCCGATTTGAAAAATTATTTCAGTGTTAGATAGCCCATCGAGGAAGGCTATAGGTATATCATCACGCTAGACCAATAGGAGCGGCGTATAAATGAAAAATGTTGCAAAAACTAAAAATTTCAATGCCACGCGGGCGAAGCTGTGGGCGTAAAGCTAGTAAACTATATGAGCGCTCTGAAGTTGCATTTTAACTTAAGGAAGATTAGACAATGTTACATTATTTGAAATGTAAAATACAGTTGTATGTACTGTAACAGTGGTGCCTCTTGACTACTTGTAAATATTGTATTAGTCGCACACACCGAACGCCTCCTTTATCTGCGCACAATTTACGAGAGAGAGATACTAACGGGAGAAGTTTTAATGAAGTGCAACGTAGCGCCCAAACTAAGTGATAGGCGGGTGAATCTTCAGAAAATATTATTTTTGAGTAAATTTTGTGGATTCTTGAAAACCTGCGTGCATCGCTCATATTTTTTAATAGTATTAATAGGCATGTTCAGATAACAGGTTTTTTATTAGTTTGCCTGCAGATAAACAACAATTTAAAGAGATATTAATATTTTTGTACAAACTATTGTTGAGGATAATGATTTAATGTGAGAAAAATGATTTTCAAACTTAGGAAAATGACGATATGTTGAGGACAATGATAATGCTCATGAATTTAAATGAATAAAATAAAATTTAAAATATAAATGATTCTGTACCCAAGAAGTTAATTTTATTCATCTGTCGGGAATCTGGAGTCGGAATCGGGAGTCGGAATAGGACAAAATATGGGATGTGCAAGCGGGATTTAGAAAGAGCATGGGATGTACGGATCAGGTTTTTTCCTTGTGATGCATAGCCGAAAAATGTTTGGCCAATGGCCAAAAAGTCTATTGCGCATTCGTAGATTTGGAAAAGGCCTACGATAGAGTGATTAGGAATGAATTGTGGTCAGCACTGTCCATGTATGGGGTGAATGGCAGCCTGAGGGCACTGAAATCGCTCTATGAGGGTTCCAGTGCATGTGTCAGGATAAACGGGGCCTATACTGAATGGTTTGACATCAATAAGGGTGTTAGACAAGGATGTGTAGCGTCACCGTGGCTGTTCAACTTATTCATGGACAGTTGTCTGAAGGATTTGAAACTGAGTGAATGTGGTTTAAGGATGAATGAGTTACTCGTCAAATGTCTCCTCTATGCCGATGATCAAGTTATCCTTGCTCCAACGGAGGGGGAGTTACAGAAGATGGTAACAATTATGGACAGTGCTTTTAGGAGTAAGGGAATGAAAGTGAATGTAAGCAAGACAAAAGTGATGGTCTTTGAAAGGGATGAAGTTATGACAGCGTGCAATATTTTGATAGGTGGCGTAAGAGTAGAACAAGTGAAAGAGTTTGTATATCTGGGCTCTGTGTTTACTAGAGATGGAAACATGAGAGTGACATTGAAAGGAGAGTGAGTGCTGGTAACCAGGTGAACGGGGCGCTACACACCTTCATGAATAGCCGGAAAGTGTCCGAAAGGGCACGGCTGGCTGTGATTGGGGGAGTGTTGGCGTCGACACTAATGTATGGTAGCGAAAGTTGGATATGGCAGAAGGAACATGAAAGCAGAATAAATGCTGTAGAGATGAGACCTTTGAGAAGTATGTGTGGTGTTACGCTAAAAGATAGAGTGAGAAACAGTGTGATAAGGGAGCGTTGTGGAGTGAAAGAAGATGTAGTAACAAGGATTGAGAAAGGTATGTTAAGATGGTTTGGTGGTCATGTGGAGAGAATGGATGAACGGAGATTGACGAAACAAGTATATATGGTGAGTATGGATGGACGTGTTGGAAGGGGAAGACCTCGGCGAACGTACCGCAACCAAATTGCGGATGTTCTTAAAAAAGGCCAGGTTCCGAGCACCCTAAACCGACGGTCATGCATGAAGAGATTAATGAATGTAGATGAAGCGAAAGTAGTGTGCCAGGATCGTAGCAAGTGGAAATCTATAGTCTCTGCCTGCCCCCATGGGAGACAGGCGTGACAATATGTATGTACGTATGTATGTCGGGAATCTTTAAGTAGCTTCTGTAATCTCTGTAACTTTTTTGTTTGTGCCTTGTGTTTTTTCTTATAAGATATGAGAAGTCTTAAAATCCGTATTCTTTTCTTTGACTCTTCATATCTAACTTTTTTAATAGCAGATTGAATATCTGCACGTGTCATCTTCTTAACTTAATAAACTTATAGATACTTAAAAATATATATAGTCTTGACTCAGCCTTCACTTAATCTAGAAAAAAGTGCGCGATACAATCCGATGTATCGCGCGAAATTTAATCTACGTCCATTTCAGAAATACTGATAGGTTACCCAATATATAACCATTTACCCAATATAGATAAACCCAACTTTCACTACCATACATTAGTGTCGGCGCCAACACTCCCCCAATCACAGCCAGCCGTGCCCTTTCGGACACTTTCCGGCTATTCATGAAGGTGTGTAGCGCCCCTTTCACCTGGTTACCAGCACTCACTCTCCTTTAATCACTCTAATGTTTCCATCTCTAGTAAACACAGAGCCCAGATATACAAACTCTTTCACTTGTTCTACTCTTACGCCACCTATCAAAATATTGCACGCTGTCATAATTTCTTCCCTTTCGAAGTCCATCACTTTTGTCTTGGATACATTCACTTTCATTCCCTTATTCTTAAAAGCACCGTCCATAATTGTTACCATCTTCTGTAACTCCCCCTCCAATGGTGCAAGGACAACTTGATCATAGGCATAGAGGAGACATTTGACGAGTAACTCAACTCATTCATTCTTAGACCACATTCACTCAGTTTCAAATCCTTCAGACAACTGTCCATAAATAAGTTGAACAGCCACGGTGACGCTACACATCCTTGTCTAACACCCTTATTGATGTCAAACCATTCAGTATAGGCCCCGTTTATCCTGACACATGCACTGGAATCGTCAAAGACCGATTTCAGTGCCTGAATCAGGCTGCCATTCACCCCATACAGGGACAGTGCTGACCACAATTCATTCCTAATCACTCTATCGTAGGCCTTTTCCTAATCTACGAACGCGCAATAGACTTTTTGGCCATTGACCAAACATTTTTCGGCTACGCATCGCAAGGAAAAGACCTGATCCGTACATCCCATGCTCTTTCTAAATCCCGCTTGTATGACTTTCTTCTGTTCCTTTCACCACTCTCTCGATCAAAACTTTTGCATACAATTTACCGGCAACACTGAGAAGGCTAATGCCTCGGTGATTTTTGCAGTCTTGCTGTGACCCTTTTCCCTTGTAGAGTGGCACAATAACGGCTTTGCTCTAATCCTTTGGTACAAGCCCGTTACTCCAGCACAAGTTCAAAAGGCGGTACAGTTGACTAGCTACCACGCCTTGTCCAGCCTTCAGCATTTGGGTCGATATCCTATCATATCCTGCAGCTTTTCCCGATTTCATACTATCCAACGCTTTCACAATTTCATCCATACCAATACTATCTTCACTTTCTACTGTTTCATTCATCACCGTGGTAGACTAATAACTCCCTTTCAAACAATCCTTCAAAATATTCTTTCCATCTTTTTAATATGCATTCTTCCCCATTGACGAGACTTCCATCTTGGTCTCTGATTTTATTGCGCTCAGAGGTTTCCTCGAGCTCTTTTTATGGATTTCCATTCCATCAAATTTTACGCTTAATTTTCTTTTAAACTCTGCTTTTACGTCATCGTCTTGCAAATTTTCAACTCTTCCAATATATACAAAAATCGTCTATCATCAACAATAAGACGATTTGTATCAATAATTAAAATGTAGTACTTAAGCTCCATGATAGTCTATATTATTAAACTCGACCTTAAACAAATGCATAATTACGAACTCCTATCATTATCCTCAACATTTGTCATTATCATTCCACATAATGTCATTCTTCTCAACGTTCGTCATTATCCTGTCAGTACAAATTCAGGACAATGATGTTGAGAAAAATGATGAATCGGGAAAAATCTTGCTTAAACTTGTTTTGCGCACGTGTTATTTCAACAAACGTTTTATAATTGCGTATGTACACAAAACCTTCATAGTTTTTTGTTAAACGAAAAGAATAACAAAATAATTTGACGGATAAATAAATGAAAATGTAAATGACGTTTGCAATGAAACTTTTTGGAGAATGAATTTCAAAGTCTTACCTGCAAAAAACGCGCGCATGTATCTTCACCAAAGCATGTCGCCCGGCTGTGGTGCGGGGGGGTCTGTTCGCACAGCCACGAGTTTCCCCCCCACCCGTCTCTTACTCGACTTAATATTGAAAACAAGCATAGTGCAGGACAATGACGCACATTTTTTTAACATGAGTTTTTTTATTTATTTACTTAGCGAGTATTGGCCATGTTGTCAAGAATATGAAGATTGATTATGTATAATTACAGCACTCAACATCAAATAGCCAAATGAAGTCAAGATTTTTTTATATCATCAAAATATAGACCGCGTGTGCTGAGGCGACACGTGAAAAAATGGCAATTTTATGTGTTTTTTTTAAATATAATTTTTATTATAAATTTTTTACGATGATAGTTTAACGCAACATTTTTGTTGATTATTTAAGTATTAAAAGTAACACTTAAAAATAAAATACATACACACGTTCTCGAGAAATTTTCAAAGACATTAATTTCGAGCCTCTCGAATATTGACCCAGGTACTATTTACGTAGGTACTGTATTTAAGTATGCGCTTGAGACTTGAGATATAATCTAGATATATTATTTAAGACGAATAAAATTCATACAGCAAATTTCTATTGAAGATTTCACGGATCAGGATTCTAACTATAGACCCCTTAGGGAAATTAAATAATTACCACGTAAGTACTACTGTTTAGGTAAATATTTATCATATTGTAGCTTATTACACTATTTAACCAATGGACTAGGCATGCACGAGCGTTCCCCTTTGCAACTTTAGTGGATCAAACAATCTAATAACTTAAAAAAAACTACTTCTTGAATCGATTTTTTAACTGATGTATACCGTTGTACTGGTAGTGACTTATGTATGTGAGCGTGTTCCCCCGCACCCCACCAAAATATGCAGAATTATTTTGTTCGAAGCGGTACGCTTAAGGCTAGTCCTTTGGTTAAATAGTCTAAGTATTGTAGTTATGAATTGATCAAAAATATTCTAGTGTGAAAAAATAGACAACGCGCTGCGCGCAACGAGCGATAGGCGGCTTCCCGCTTGAAACGGTACTTCCATCCTTGAAGAAAAGAGAGGGCAATATGTTTTCATTAGCCGCGGCCCGCAACGCTTGTGTACGCAACTGTACCGTATTAATAAATACTATATTGGAAGGTTAAGAACGTTTCTTAGATATATGGCACGGCCGCTTTTTTGTAGCCATCTGAACTTGGTCGGGTTATGTAGGTTTTCGATGCTTCGTCAGTATTATAATTGTTTTTCTTTAATTACTGAATTTAATGACATGAAATTTTGCATGTGAATAGTTGAATGAATAAACTAATTATTGGCATACATTTTACCATGCAATTCCTTTAGAACGTCGTGATATTTGACTGTTTTGTAAACAGTGATCTATTCATGGTAAATTGTCCTATAACTCTTTAATTACTAACGGAACATCATTGATACTTGGCAACATGTTGCAGACACTTACAAGGTTTGTATAAACGTGAAAATCTAGACCCCAAAGTGCATACTTTAAGAACTAAGACCTAATAAGCGTATTTTACGTTTATATTTTTATCTTTTAAGCCCTACGATTTTTTCTAAATCTGTTTTTTAAACAAATATAAACAAATTCAAAACAATGTATGTAAAAATCTACAGCTCTCTATGTAAGCGCTTTATATGAAAACTAGCTAATGGCCAAACGTTCGCGTAGCGGAAACTTGAATTTCTCCGAAGTTTATGCATGCACTAATTTTATTCATACATACACAAATACAGACTAATTTTTGGACACATCTTTTTTCTTCTAAAGTGTATGGATTAAAAAGAGTTCCGCCAGGACAACGTTCGCCCAGCGGAATCAGTTTTTGGTGAATTTCTCCACAATGGCTGCGTGCACAAATTTTTTTTTACCATACACAATTATACGACGTCATACACTAAATATCTGCATAATTAAAATCTTTAAATTCAACAACATTCCGCTGCGCGAACGCACACAAAATCCGTTGCATAGTTTTAAAGATCTAAGCATACATAGGGACAGGCAGACAGCGGGAGGCAGCTTTGTTTTTTATACTATGCGGTTATTATATGATGAACACGAAAACAGAGCATGCGGAAACCAACACATGTTTTAAATTCGACCTTAGGCAGTTGGGTTCAGCCTGCCTACACACAGTACACGCTAATGTGTGTTTATAACAAATGTTAAAAAAAAACAGACAATTTAGTATAAGATTTATTAGAAATCAAATTAATTCCGTCATTCAGTTTGTCTGCCAGATAAACATAGTGGATTTTTCATGGTTGCAACTACTGGCACATAAGATGACACTTAGGATTGAAGTCCGCTATGTTCCAATATAATGGGCGCTGAAAAAAAGAATGTATACTTAATGCTAATTTCTATATATTATTAATTAATATTACCTATTTTAATAGGTACTGCCTGAGACGGGTTAGAGGAGGATTACCGTTATACGATATAATTATATTGTTTAATAATTGATTAAAAAAACATTTAACAAGATACACATCTTTTCTGAACGATAGTTTGTCGTTCAATGATGGCTGTTAAATCGTTGAGCTATGGGCGTCAAATTATTATTTTTTTGCTTATCGGTTTTTAAATTGTTAGTCTAGATAACACATTCTAGGTCTAGGTACAGTCGCCAGCACATCAGGTTACCACAAAATGTCAAATTTTCTCATTCCATTTTGAACTTAATCACCAGCATTTTAAGGTATAAAATAATTTGGAGAAGTTTGACAGTTGCATGATGTGCTGGCGACTGACGTCGGTAACGTTGTTCCAGCAAGATAATTCTGAACGAATGATCGGAGAGCGAAATATTATGCATAAATGTGCCCCAGAAATATATTTTTTGTGCGTCTTCAGGTTTTCGAGATATTGCGTTTCCTGGTAGAGTAACGTTTTGGAGAATCGTGTATCTCGAAAACTATTATATGTGCGGATGTAGAATAAACATACACGAGCAGCCCTTAATTGATAATATAAGATAGGTTCCACGTGAGAACCGTGTAAATATTGTTGTTTTTAATAATAATTATGAGATTGGAAAACCAGAAACTTCGTCAAAAAATCAAGAATTACATTCGCTTACATTGATTTCCAGTTAAGTAGGTATTTTGGACTTAATCGAATTCTGGGAACCTAGATTAAGAGGAGTGTCCCTCGCGAACGCAACAATGTTGCACAGTTGTCGCTGTCTCTATCCCTCACGATGCGAACGCGTGCCCGAGAGGAGAAACAACAACATTTTCACGCGTATTTCGTATGTTCCGAATTTTGGAGATTACTCCTATAATATTGCTAATATGTAAAAAAAAAATCTTGTAAAAAAATATTCACTATATTATCTGGGTTTCCTTCGAATCAGAATGTTTCTGTATTGATACATTGTCGAGAAATACTAGCATAAAGTTGGGCCGTTTTTCAACGAAAATTGCCAATCTTTGAGCTCGTGTAACTTTTTAACCGTATATTGAAATGAAATTTTATATTACAGAAACACGTATATTAATGATAAGATTGTTACTGCAAAATTTCAATGACTTTCATTGTTTAAAATTCAAGCAAGGGCCAAACTGCGTTTGTATGGGGCGCGAAGCGGATACTATCCTCTTAATGGTACTTATCTGAATCCGAATAATGCAATAAATTAATAAAATCATGTACGAATTTCAAATTATTTTTGAAGTATGTTTGTATGGGCAATTCGACGTCCACCGGGCCCTGAAATGGGAAACCTAAACGATGCGAGGTCAGCCTAAAATGGTTTTGTATAGGTTGACCTGCACATATCTCGTTTTTAGGGCTCCGTAGCCTAATGGCAAAAAACGGAACCCTTATAGATTTGTCACGTCTGTCTGTCCGATGGTATCACAGCCACTTTTTTCCGAAACTATAAGAACTATGCTTTTGAATCTTGGTTAGTAGATGTATTCTGTGAACCGTATTAAGATTTTCACACAAAAATAGAAAAATTTGGGGGTTGCCCCATACTTAGAACTGAAACTCA
Organism: Subacronicta megacephala; assembly: GCA_958496365.1. Classification (NCBI taxonomy): domain Eukaryota; kingdom Metazoa; phylum Arthropoda; class Insecta; order Lepidoptera; family Noctuidae; genus Subacronicta; species Subacronicta megacephala. The sequence continues at coordinate 15,917,089 of OY292519.1, read as the reverse complement.
AAAACATTTTTTTCATCAAACCCTTACGTGTGGGGTATCTATGGATAGGTCTTCAAAAATGATATGGCGGTTTCTAATATCATTTTTTTCTAAACTGAATAGTTTGCACGAGAGACACTTCCAAAGCAGTAAAATGTGACCCCCCCCCCCCCGTAACTTCTAAAATAAGAATATTAAAAATATAGAATATTAAAATTAAAATTAAAAAATGCTGAAAAGTCCCCATCAATCCCGTATGTGGTAAAAAAAATTGATATACCTACAAATTCTCCCACATAGGAATTGAACCCAGGACTATAATTTCAGTAACAGCTCTTGTGACTACTATTCCAATGAACCATGTAGGTGTAGGCACTTAATTAAAATTATGACAATTAAGAATTAAGACAAACCTTTAGTAAATAAGAAACTTGTAAATATTCTAATAACCACATGGATAGAGACAGGTCTTAACATTACCACCGCTGGCAGCTTTAATTGCTTTCACCATTTCAAAACTGAGCGCAACTGGAGGTAAAGTATTGATTATTGACTAAATAATTGATTTATTTATTCATGTGACAAATAATTCTTACTTTTTATTCTACAAAACTATATAAAGGTGTAAATTCTTGACATAATAAATGCAAAGCTCTAGCTACATAATTCTATTTATGATCAAATATTGTTACCAATTACAGTGGCTTGTATTTACTCACCCACTCTTATAGCAGCACATAACACTGCGAAAGTGATCACGCTGCTGATAGTGTTCTCACGCGCCTGGCGCTTCTCTTCCATGGGGTCAACTCTTTCACCATACGGTAGTCGGAACATGATCGCAGACGATTAAATTTAACTCGATTATATTGTTAAATTTAGTAATAAGCTAAATAATTTAAGGTTATATGTGTGCCGTCCCGTACCTCTCCAGTTAAATTATTTTTTAAAAATATTTTTGAGACAGGTGACAGCTTGACAGAAGATTTGGTGGGGTTTCTGATTGACATACGTCAACATGACCACATGCAGGGTGACCATCTCAAAATTACAGATCCTGCCTTACTGTGGGTAAAAACCTGCTAAATCCTGCCAAAGGCTGAATACTGCCATATACGGCGCAAGTGTCGAGGTTAACGCGAAGTTAACGTTGTATACAGTTTGTTCGAAATAAGTAAGCCTATCGGAAGTTAGCCGTTCCGAACTACCGCGGTGATTAAATCGTTTGATTAAGTGTTTTAATAAATAAATATCGAAATTTGTAAACAAAATGATTATAAATGTAAAACATAATAACAACTCTAATTATCTTTACACCGACTCTTTCTATTAAAATTGACCACGTCTTCTAAACCACTTGCAGACAACTTCCGATCACCTTACTTATTTCGAACAAGACCAATAACCAAGAAGAATAAAAATACACAAATTACATATATTTGCTAAAATTAAACTTTCAAGTTAGCATTTTATTCTTTATTTTCCTCATCTTTATACATGGATTTATTAATTCTATTATTCTAGATATTTAATATGTCTTTAGTTGGTGTCACCAATTCCTTGTTTAACGTGCAAATTTTCCGCTACATGTTTGTTTATAAATCTGATTCGTGTTTTTGACGACACAAATGTTAATATCTTTGTTAATATTACGTAATTCTGTCCAGTATGGGATCGATCGGAGTAAGATATGAATTTCGTGAAAAAATATTATTTTTTGTAAAAGATAAAAATAAAAAACCAAAAACTGGGTTTTTTAAATTTTTCACATGAATATTGAGGGTATGTGAAAAAAGTGTAAATAAATGGTTATGAAAAAGTTATTTGGATGGAAATCTGTATCTATGTAAGTTATTGTTAATGTCGCAACTTCTACTGCCATGTACCTAGAAGAATGTGTTATAGCCGAATAATTTTCGAAAAACCTGAAACAAGATTCAAAGCTGAAAAAGAAAAATTTGAATTTCGCGCCCAAGGCTGACGCTATAGCCTTAAGTGGTTGTCAATTTAGTAAGAACACAATATCTGTTTCTGTTATACTAAAACAGGTAAGTACTAATTGAAATGAATAGAGCGAATGTATTAGTATGTACTTATATAACCTAATTTTGTAGCTTTAGTAGTCATTATTCTGAGGGTTTGAGTCTAGTTCAAGGTAGTTTTTTTTTTTTTTTTTTTTTTTTTTTGTTCAAGGTAGTTATAACTGATGACAGAATGTGAAAATGTTGCCATTGAAAAGTTGATATGATTTGAGTAAATGAGTACTTGTATTGTATAGAGATGGTGTGGTACTGCAGTATCTCTGTCCTTATCAAACCAAAATAAAAACTGAGTACCTACCTAATGTTTCTATAATTTATATATTTGTTTGTTTTACTTCGTTGTCAATCATTTTCATGGAATAAGTGTTTCAAGTCTGTGGAAAAGATATTAGTACTGCAAGTTTGAAATACACTTTTATTAAAATAAATTTACTCGGCGAACCATTCTTTCTAAAAATAAAATGTTTCTGTTGCGCAACATGGCGATTATTGCCCAGCTGCTCGGATCGTTGTGTGAAAAATTTCAATGATAAGGTTTTGTGACGACGATACGCTCTACTTAACATCAGATTTTCAACTCGGTACGAGTACAAGAGTACAGATACAGTTAGTTACCTGTCGGTAAGCATCGTGCTGTGTGATGAGACAGTTTGTGATTCTGTGCGGCTAAGGCGCGGACTTATCAATACAAATTGCCGTTGCGCTAGTGCTGTTATTTTTTGTTAAAAAGCGAGTCGGATACAATCGTCAAGCTGGAGCGACTACCGGAGTACCTGCGCGACACCGTCGACTGGTTCATGGGGTGAGTGGCCGCACGCCATTGTTCATATGGACACAACGAAACTTATTGTACTGCATGCTCTGTCACATTGTTTTGTCTCGTTACCACCATCTCTTATTATACGAGATCTGGTGACTATCAGTAAATGTTACCGTCAGTCTGATATCATAAAGAAGTTTTCAGATCTGTCGGTGTCATAATATAACATATCATACCATCAAGTCTGTATTCCTTGAAGGGTTAGGTAGAGGTGTACCTATGTACACCAATATTCGCCAGTATGTTCAGGTCCCATGTAATGGGGCGGGCCTATTGCCATTACTGTTGGTGTCCTCCTTTATTTACATACTTGTTGTGTTTTAGTATTGTCTCTAGGACCTAGATTTATGGTTCTAACTCCTCAGACACCTGAAAGGCTTAATTTTGCAATAATAAATTGTAGCTTTGAAAGTAGATAATAGTTACTGCGTACAGTGCCTTGACTTAATACAGCCATCAAACCCAACATTAGTGTCAAAGTTTTTACAGGGTTTCACACAATGAGTTTCTAGCCACCTATCCAGTCTACTACTGGTAGGGTCAGAGGTCGCATTAGGGACAATAGGCTTGATGACTGTATTTTTTTTATGGCCTCCTATAAATGTTTACCATATATAGAGCCAATCAACATAAACAAAATAAAATTGTTTCATAAATAAGAAATCTAGATAAAGAACATCTAGAATGGTTCATGATGTCACAAACAAATATACAGTGTAAATTCTAGACATCTCCTCTCACTCCCGAACAAAAATGAAATGCTCGTATCTTAGAACTTTATTAGCTGATTTAAATGAAATTATATTTTCTGAATACCCTTTTTATTAGGACTTTTAAACAATTCATCTCTCTAATTGAAAGTTTGATTAGCGATATTAAAGTAAGACAGTACCTTTTTTTTATTGCTGTATTGTGGCTGTTATGTCACTGCAACCGCAGTCGGTCTATTGTGATTGCCACTTTTTTTATTTAGAGTTCACCGCTAAACCCTGCGGCTGCTATAAACTGCAGGATTTTCTTAGGGGTGAGCTCCCTTATTTCATCTGGGATTAAGACGTGTTTCCCCAGATGTGCATTGCGCTTGTGTATCAGCGGTCCGCATTCCCCCAGAAGGTGAAGTGGCGTTTCATCAGCCTCTTCACAGTATCTGCAGGTTCGCGTGTCGCTCAGCCTTAGGTTGAACATGTGCTCGTTTAAGCAGCAGTGTCCTGTTAAGGCTTTCGTGACAATGCGCAGCTTATCAGTGATCTTACTCAGTGATAGGAGAAGGTTTGTTTGCCTTTTGCTATAGGCTTTTATCAAAGCTTTAGAGTGGGCCATACCCGCCGATTCCGTCCAGAGCTTGATGGCAGTCTCAAAAATAGAAGTGAAAAAGTGAGGGTTTTTTGAGCCAGGGCTTTTGGTATTCCACAGTAGGGTTCAGGGCCCTGCTGCGTACCATTGGGCCCTGTTCTTGCGAGTTCATCGGCACGTTCATTGCCAATGACGCCCGCGTGACCCGGTACCCATGTTAAAACTACTTCATTTCTCTTTGCTAGAGTGTTTAATCGAGCCATGCAGTCTTCCACTAGTTTCGACGTAATAACGTTGGAGTCCAGCGCTAAAAGAGCTGCTTGGCTGTCAGAATTTATAAAGATGGTGTCTCTATACATTGTGGCTTAAGCCTCTTTGTGTACGAAGATGTGGAGAGGCGTCAGCCCCAGCAAGGCATTTAATGCCATCGCAGGGCAGGTGGACATAGCTCCTAAGGCAATAAGACAGGCAGTCCTTTGCAGACTGTCTAATTTTTGTATGGTGGTCGCCTGAAAGGCCTTGTCATACCATACCACCGATGCGTACGAGATAATCGGCCGCACAATAGAACCAGAGCGCAATTTTGGGATTCACACCCCAGTTGCTACCCATCAGACGACTGCTTACCCCTAGTGCCATCTTGGCTTTATTATTCACGTCAGCTTTTTATCGATTGTGACGCTCAAATATATGACTTCCATGGAATGTTCAATCTTTTTACCATTCAGCTTTGGCAGTGTGAGTTTGTCCAAACGCCGTTTTTTTTGTAAAAGGTACAATAACTGTTTTGTCAGCGTTTACGGAGAGGTCACTTTTGACACACCATTCACTGACAATGTTAAGTCCATTTGTAGAATGCTTGAGATTGTAGCCTGGCAGAAGCCCCTCACGATGATCACCAGGTCATCCGCATAACCCTGTGCATCGATTCGGAGTTTAGCCAGTCTGTGTAGTAGCTCATCCACAGCAAGGGTCCATAATAGTGGCGATAGAACGAAACCTTGTGGACATCCCCTGACTGGATATCTCAATTGTTGTATCATGAAGGGCTAGTTTTGCTCCTCTATGAGAGAGAGCATCGCAGAAACATCGATCTAACCACCATCAGATGGGTGAGAACCCATCTGATGGTGGTTAGATCGATGTTCTTTCCTATCAATCCATTTACCAGCAGCGAGATTGGTGAGTTATCAAAGGCACCTTCAATATCAAGAAACGCACATAATGCAATTTCTTTGTCCTCCATAGTTTCCGTTGATTTGCCCTTACTGTAAGCGTGTTGACTGTGGTGAATAGGAGATGCAATAAGGGCTACATCTCTGATATACCTATCTAGCACCTTCTCCATTGTCTTGAGAAGAAATGAAGTGAGGCTGATTGGTCTGAAAGACTTTGGCTGGCTGTAATCTTTCCTACCAGCTTTAGGTATAAAAATAACCTTGACTAGAGTCCATTGTTCTGGTATGTAACCCCAGGCGAAGCTCGCCCTGAAGATTTTGACCAAATAGGGAGTAAGGATGTCCACCCCCTGTTGTAACAAAACAGGGAGTATCCCGTCTTCCCCGCATGCTTTGTATGCTTTAAAGGAAGACGGAACCTTTCCTTTTTAATGAATAACTAGCTTTCCGCCCACGGCTTCGCCCTCTTGGTTTATCGGCTTTTCTGCATTTAAATTTTTCCGTTATTGTAGCAATTTTCATTTCTGCTCCGCTCCTATTGGTCTTAGCGTGATGATATATAGCCTTCCTCGATAAATGGGCTATCTAAAACTGAAATAATTATTCAAATCGGACCCGTAGTTCCTGAGATTAGCGCGTTCAAGCACACAAACAAACAAACTCTTCAGCTTCATAGTATCGTAGTTTATAAGAAGATAAGTGAGTTACCATTACAATCTTTTTGGATGATGAATGATATAATGTCAGATATTATAATGCATGATCATCCAAATTAATAAATATCTAAATAAATTCAATGCCAAACACACTGCTCAGGGTTGAACTATTAAGTCAGGCTCTGTGAACTTGGCACCCGACTTCGAAAAAAAATTTGTATTGTTTCGAAAAAAAATAAAATGTTTGTGTTTTTTAAAAGAGTTCGGTAAGTAGTGGATAGTATTGAAACTTTGGGGGATAACATATTTTTTTTGTTTTTTTATTATTTTTTTTAGAATTACTACAAACGAAATAAGTTGTACTACTATTCACTACTTACCGAACTCTTTTGAAAAACACAAATATTTTTTTTCGAAGTCGGGTGCCAAGTTCACAGAGCCAGCAAAGTATAAAAGTCTAGCCGTAGCTACTACGTCAGTGATGCCTTATTTTCATTGAATATGCTGCGGAACTTAATCTGCGAGACAGAGCTGAGATGTGAGCACACCATTACAATCCTATTACAATTACACCAACTTACAGTCAACCGTAATACCTAAGAAAACAGTTTCGTTGATCAGATCGATATTGCTGCCTTCGAGATTCGATTTTAAATATAAGTGAGGTATCGTCAGCAAATAAAACTATATGGATAACTCGGACATCATATAGGGAAGGTCATTTATGTACGCTAAAAAAAGGTTTATCTCAACTATGAAAAGTGTTGTAAGCTTTGTTAATCGTCTTAAAACGTAAACAAAACTATTCACCTTATCAACGTGGGTGATGAAGTTTAAGTTATTTATTAACAATATTCTCAAAAAGTCACATTATGAGCACATTCTAAAACTAAGTCTCCATATTTTATATTAAGATTAATATGCCTGCGTCCTTTCACATGAAATTGCATATATTTGGTCTTAGTTAAATTAAAAATATTGGTGCCAAGCCAGTTTATTATATTCTAAATAGTATTGTTGATGTCATCTTCATAATTAATAGCGGCGTAAAAAGCGGCGGTAGCCTAATGGCTAGGGCGTCGGACTTGCGATCATTTAGTTGCCGGTTCGAACCCCACCCATTGCACTACCGTCGTGAACCCACTCGTAACACAAGCATTTAGCTTAGTAGCCATTAAGCTACCGCCGCTTCGAAACATGTTTTCGAATACTAGAATTGTTTAATGAGTGAATTATATCGACAGTCTCTGCTATGCGCAGTGGTTCAAGAAATAATGAGATAGGTCTAAACACGGAGGAGAGAAAAAATCGGAGATGCCACAAGGCAAGTAGGTCATGCGCCTCCAACTAGGTCATGACGTCACAGTGGGCGGGCCGAAAACCTTAGTTTTGAATGAATCTTGATCGCGTTCGGATCCGTGGATCCGTCGTATTATAATAGGTTTTTAATATTGTTACATTGTTTTAATAATGAAGTGCGCTGTTGTTGGATGCAACAATTGTTCCGGATCAAAACTGAAACATGTTGATGGCATAACGCGATTGAGGGCGCTACTGAGCGTAAACAAACATTAGATACGTATATTTAAATGATTTAAAAATAGTTTTAGTGATATTTAAATAGTTAAAAGTGAATACAGTTCTACAAAACGTAAACCTACAGCAGTTAACGTTAAAGTACGCAAGAATTACATGAAATCCACAAAGAAAACACAAAAATAGTGACGGAAGATTCAACGAACATCATTCAAATTCACAGAACATAATTAAGTGCTTCGCCATTAACTATGACGAAATTATTATAGTCAGCAGAGGATTATTGATGGACCAAAACACTAATAAAGGTACGATAGTGATAATTTAACTAAATCCCAATAAATAAACTAAAAACTGCTAGTCATTCTGGTCGTTATTATATGACAGCGCCATCTAGCGTTTGATAGCGGAAATAGCTCAAACCATAGAACCATTGATCGATAGTTGTGCTATTGCCCACTAGAGGATAGCACCAGTAACAAAATTTATTGAAATGGCACAAATATGCGCAGGATGTACACAACACCTACCAAGCAAGGAACATCTAACTTGTACATTATGTAATAACCGATACGACCTACAGTGCGCGAATGTGTCCATAGATCATTTTAATACAACAATGAACTTAGACCATAAAAAAATATGGACATGTCAAGTCTGCCGCTGCAAAATGCCTAAATCAGGAAACTCAGATACTCCCATTCGCCCGCAGACCTCATTCCTAAGCCCGCGAGCAATTACACCCTGTCAAGAAAATAACGTCACAATACGAAAAAGAACAACTCACTTCAGCAATGATACGACATTGGAAGATCTGAGTCTGCTAGGTGACACAATATGCACGGAAGGAAAAAACACCTCAATGAATACCCATGTAAAAGCTGCTGAACTATCATTACAGAATTTAAGCGAAATTATTGTTGCACGTCTGAGAGAAAATAACGAGTCTATCATAGCCGAACTGCGTAACACAATACAAATAGAAATTAACAAAGCAATATCCAAGCTTGCTGAAGATCTTGAACAAAAAACAAATTACCTATCAAAACAGAATGATCAAAGAAAAGTAGATATAGAAATGATTAACACCAAAATAGAAAATATAATAAAAGAAAACGAAAATCTAAAAAGAGAAATATCAGAAATAAAATCTATATCCAAATCCTCCGTCATCAAATGCACAGATAGTATGTCCAAGAAGATTGTCCTCTATGGATTCAATGAGTACTTCAATGAGCCTGAATTAAACTTACATAACAGAGTAATTAAACTGTTCCGCGACATCTTCGAAGTTGACCTGACGGGGTACATAGAACATATGTACAGATTAGGCAGAAATACCACCAACACCCGGCCATTGGTAATTGAACTAATAAGCAAAAGAATGGCGAAATATCTTAAAAATAATAGCCACTTCTTACAGGGAACTAGACTGTCTATATCAGAATACTTAGATGAAAATACACGAAAGGAAAGACAACAAATGCGAGAGGAAATGATAAAGGCAAGAAAAAAAGGGTTATTTGCAGTCATTCGAAACAATCAATTATATGTAGAAGGAAAATTTATTAATTTGAAGAATGAAACTTATACGTATAATGGGGAAAATAATAATAGGAGTATAGATCACATCGACAGCCAAACCAATGAAATACAGAGACATGAAAATGCGAAAAATTATTCCTTTCGAAAAAACAGACCAACAATTTAAAATTTATTAAGAAAAAAAGATTAATATATTCACACACAAATTAAAAAAGCTATTATTAAAGAAATGCTACTACAGGATTGATGAATACTTAAATGATAAATCCATATAACTCATACCTACAATATACAACAGACTCATTTATTATAATAATTATACCCATAATAAACTAGTGTAAACACATATATTATACCAACCCTATATAAATAATAAAAAAATAAAGAAAACATATATTATATATTAGAAATAGTAAAATAATAATAAATAATACATAAAATAAATAATACATAAAATTAATAATAATACATAAAATAGATAATAATACATACAATTAATAATAATAAATTATACATAAAATAAATAATTAAATTATTAATACATAATAATTAACTAAGCATAGACCAATATATTTTAGTCTATGATAAAGAGTAAATAAATTATATCCAATTTTGATCCTATATCACAATATATTTAAATGATTCAATTATATATTATAAAATACCTACTAAGAAGTTTCTAATAATTAATTATATTTATAATTTGACGCACTCCTCCTCTCTTCTACAAAATTACTGAAGTTTTGCTGTGCCCGACAGGGTCCATAATTGTTACACTTCTCTTAAACTATAATACCTGTTAATATTTACATTATGGAATGCAATAAAGTATTGAGTATTGAGTATTGAGTATAATATTTCACGTGTAAGTCCCTAAAATTAATATTTTCATTTTATAAACACACATTTTCTAACTTGATCGCCAGATTGAAGATAGAGACATCTACCGTTGAAGAGAAGCATTCTAAGATTTCTAACAACTTCTTATAGATTACATGTTTTTATACTATCAATGCATGTTATTCGTAGCCAATTTTCTGCTCAAATTACTTGCTAATGTTTATTTTGCTTACTAAAAGTTACTTTATAGATAAATTATATACCTTATGCATAAAACAAGAACAAGAATTGAATATAAGAAAAATGCGCCATCTGTTGGTAGGTAGTCGGTTTTAATTGATGAGCCATTCTAACTAGGGATGTCACTTTGCGGTAAAATAATCGATTATTTAAAAATTGATTTTTATTTTCTGGAACATCAAATCTACTAAAACATAGTATGAAATTTCACATGTAAATAAATCTTTACCGTATTTTTCTATTTAATTACATTTAGACACCAAATTCGTGTATTCTATTTTAAATTATTATCATATTTGTGTACCAACATTTAGTCCGCTAGCCCCTCCAAAATACGTATCGGTCGAGCGATAAATCCGAATTCTTGCCGATGAATAATTTAATGATCTTACCTTTAACGTTGAACCAAACGCCTATGCGTCAAAGCGCCATGAATTTTACGGCGCTTTCGACCTTTCTTATTAGCGAGAGCCTTAACTTAAAAAGCGTTTTAGTGCTGCATGTTTTTTCGTCTGGTTAGACGGCTATTTGCTGTTTCAGCGCTGTGCAATGCTTGTTGGTATTGTTTAATTTTGTATGTGTTAGTGTCGTCATTACAGTTTTAGTTTTGTTTGTAGTAATTCGGAACAGAGCTTGTGGGCACATTTCCCCCCGTAAAAAAATGGCTGACCTATTTGGTTGGTAATAAATCGCTAAGGCTTACTCCCTGTTGCTCGAAGGTTATCTACGAACAATTTGCAAAATAATAACGAACCCCCCCCCCTGCCCTCAAATGGATAGGGGGTAGCGGTGTTTCTTGTAATTTTAATAGATGCCAGTAGAAAAAATCGAAATAGGGGACGCTTAAAATAAAAAAATCTATGAAGAAATAATCGTTTCTTTTTTAAATAATAGTTGCTCATAAAAAAACGATTTTTATGACATAATAATCGTTTTTTTTAATAATCGATTCTTTTTTAACATCCCTAATTCTTACGCACATAGAATGTTCTGGATCAAAGTATCATGCTTTGTTACGCCATAGTGGCAAATAGACGAACTAAAATGAAAATAACTAGTTCAATTTGACTGTAATAATTCCATTCACCACTAGATGGATTTACAAATAAAGGGCGGGTTTTCTATCGTGGGGTGGAGCCATCGCAGTACCTCGTCCCCCTGTCACCCGCATTTAGGCGACGCTGCTTTCTAAAGAAATTTTGCCTTGCGGCATCTCCGCTTTTTTCTCTCCTCCGTGGGTCTAAAACTCATTTCGGCAGTTGCTTTATTTTTTTTGAAGGTCGATGCCATTGCCTCTGCATTAGATATTATATTGTCATTTAATTTTATCTCCGGAATGTCATGTGTGGCTGTAAGGTTTTCAGATTCACTTGAGATATTTTTCCATGAGGCTGCAAATATTCTAGCTATTATTTAATAACTTGTTGTTGCAGATTCTTTAAGCTTTACAAATGCGTATTTTTTTAAGTTAGAGTGTTGAATATGAAATGAAATGATATTTATTTCTGTAAATAGATCTTTTAAGACACTTCTACAAGTCGATTTTTTAAAAAAATATTTTTTTAACTAGATGGCGTCGACGTTTCCTATCTGACAACCTCTGAGAAGAAACATCGAAACAAACTCAGAGAATCATGGTCTCTTTTAAAGTCCAGACAATAGTGATATTATTAGATATGCTAGTTTTACAATGTAGGGCAAAATCTGAACAGGCCTTTTGAAGAAAGACCCATAGCAGCTTTGAGTTGACCTGTCCTAACTGATGGCACGCATACATCAGTCATCGTATAGCTCAACCATTTTATAGGGAGCTCAATGACCCGTCGCACAACGATACCAGATCAGCAAGACATTTGTGTAGGTCATGTGAAATACTCAAAACTGTCAGAGAAGTTTATTATACATCTGATACGAGTTAAAGCTAACCTACATAGTACTCACATTTACATTTTAATATCGTACAATTAACATTTGAAAACAAAACAATATTATGCATGATTACTAGGACCTACAAGGCAACCCAGTCAACTTGCGAGTTAAAAAAGAAAAGAAAAGAAAATAAATATATACATATTTAAGACACGATAGCCAGCAAGTCGACCACCAATACCTATAGGTAGTTCTCTTATTGGTGTTATTGTTTTTATAATACTGAAAACGTAACGACCTTGTAAATTTGCTGGATATTTTAAGACTTTGAAATCCACTAAGGTGTTTTGGGATTGTTGCGCGTTTTAATTTTTACTTTTGGAAGGCAAAGTTAATGTTTTGGTTTTCGTAAACTTCGGAAAACGATAACGATTGCAGATAGTTACTAAATTTCATTTGGTTTTCAGCACTAAGATCCCTTTTATAATGAAACCAATCTTTTATTAGTGGAATATCTTCTTTTTTTTTAATGATAACATTTGCGCAGTATTATGATCGGATAGTTGTAATGGCAGTATTTCACCTAAACCTCTTTTGATATTGCTAAGTATAATGGTCAATGCAATTGTTCGCTCTTGTTGGTTTATTTATATGTGAAGTTATATCAAAGTTTTTCCCGATATCCTTAAGGTAGTTAGATGCTATTGAATCCACCAAGGTGTTGATATAATTAAAGTCACCCGTGATTATAGTTTTCTTATCCGAGTGCTTCTTTGATAGTTCAGAATAACAGCTTCCAATCTCGTCAGAAAATTATCCGGATTTTTTTTGTTTGAGTTACAGAAACGAGAGATAGAAGATATTACATATCTATTTAATTAAATACCATTGTAATCTTCACAACAATTGCACACTGTTTGACATCCGTGGAGCATTATGGCTTCAGATGAAAATCAGCGTTAAGCATAAAATTGCTTGACATTTAGCTGATCTGGAGACCCTTTTGGTCCAGCCGTGAGACACATGACAGACACCACCTTATTTACTGGTTTCTAACACTTATAAGAAGAATATAACACATTTTATCGCGTTATAATATTGATATTTTTAAATTCCTTATGGCAATAAGACCGCCTTTGTACCAACGGTGCATAAAGAATTAATAAATAAATAAATTATTATTTGATACGGTCACGCAGAATGAGCTCACCGTATCCTTAGGTCTCGCAGTCTTGTGCTTGGATTTAGATTTAATGGAATCTATGATGGGGTCCCAAGCAGATGGTAGGACCCAGCCATCTTCTCTATTGAAATTAGGATGTTTTTTTTTAATTTTAATAGCCTCGCGAATCATCCTATGTAGGAAAAGAAAACCGATTGTTTTCTTTTGCAAGGACTTGTGGTTTATCAAATCTGATGTAGTGCTGGGCCTTGTCAAGTGTATGTTCACAAACTTCTGACTTCCTGGAACGGTGGTGTTTGACATCGGCGATGTGTTCTTTTACGCGGGTCCCTATTCTTCTTTTAGTTTGGCCTATGTTTGAGAGACCGCAATCACAATCAAGCTTGTATACTCCTGCATCTTGTAGAGGTATTTGGCACTTGACAGGTGGTAGGAACTGACTAATCTTCTTGAGCGGCTTGAAGTAAGTTTTGATTGAAGCGCGCTTCAAGATAAAGCCAATCTTGTCTGTGACTTCTCTAACATAATTATGGTAACACAACAGGTAGTCGGTCGACTGTGGTACGTTTCACGCGGTTTCTGTGATGAGGGCGCGGTATTTGGAGCTTGTTGTCGTGCAGTACTTGCTTGACATGTTGAAGCTCTGCATCCAGGTGTTGCTCATCACAGATTCCACGCGCTCTCTGAAGCAATGATTTACCGACGGTAAATAACTGTGTTGGTTGGTGGTGTGATTCACCATTTAAATATTTTTCTGTATGGGTTTTCTTACGATACACAGTGTGACTCAGGATGTTATTTAGGTTACGAATTATTAAAACATCTAAGAAAGCTAAAGAGTTATGGGCCTCTGACTCCATAGTAAATTGAATTTTAGAGTTTAAAGAGTCAAGATGGTCTAGAAATGCTGTTAGTTTATTACATGGTAATATTGTGAAAAAGAAATCAAATCGATTCACCAACCTACAGATTGGCTCAACACCTGGCGAAAGTACTCTCACCACTCAGAGGAAACACGGCCGCACATGTGAAGGACTCATACCATTTTGTCAGTGAGATAAAACAAGCGGTACGTAGATGATACTTTCAAAAGTAGTTTAACGTTAAAAACTTCGAGTAACACGGAAAGGGAGAAGCCATCCGTAGCGTTCCCCTCTGCCAAAGTACAAGCCCAAATGGGCATATGCATTTAATAAAACTAGGTTGCCGCTCAGATTTTTAACTAAACTAAGGCCAGCAGCGCGAGTGAACACAGCGGTCCTCAAAGTGCCAAATTGTTCGGTTTTCTGCTGCAGAAAGATATTTCACATGTAAATAAATCTTTACCGTATTTTTCTATTTAATTACATTTAGACACCAAATCCGTGTATTCTATTTTAAATTATTATCAGATTTGTGTACCAACATCGAGTCCGATTGCCCGTACAAAATAAGGATCGGTCGAGCGATAAATCCGAGTTCTTGCCGATGAACAATTTATGGAGGTTACCTTTAACGGCGCCCTTTTTTTTGAATTTTACGGCGCTTTCGACCTTTCTTATTAGCGAGAGCCTTAACTTAAAAAGCGTCTTAGCGTTGCATGTTTTTCGTCTGGTTAGACGGCTATTTGCTGTTTCAGCGCTGTGCAAGCCTTGTTGGTATTGTTTAATTTTGTATGTGTTAGTGTCGTCGTTACAGTTTTAGTTTTGTATGTAGTAATTCGGAACTACGCTTGTGTGCACATTTCCCCCCGCAACAAATGGCAGAACTATTTGGTCGGTAATATATCGCCAAGGCTACTCCCTACTACTGCTCGAAGGTTAAAAAAGTTTAAGTTTAAGTTTAAAAAGCGTTTAAAAAGCGAACTTCACACTAAAGGCCCTTTTGAAATGTTGCAATAATATATATTATTTTGTTAAAGGGTGAGTTAATAAGTGTATAGGATGTAAATTAAGGTGAAGCCTCATCAAATCGCTGCAACGTAGGAGTAGCTTTGCTAAAACCACATGTCACTGCAATAGTTTGTAGATTATTACGGTGCGCCTCGTGCCTGTTCGAGACATTGCAAACTCGCAAAGTTGCAACGCAGTAATAGTGTAGCCTAGTCTAGCCTAGTCCTTATCGCACTGTTATAACTTCACAACGTTGCTATGAGGTAAACAGTAACACGATATGGGGCATTACGGGGTTAGCGAGGCTTATTTAAAATCGTGATAACATAGAATTATATATGTTGGGTTGTAAGTATTCAATAATGAATAACTTGGGTGAGCACTACATTTTGGGAAATTCCTATGGGGAAAAAAACGAGATAATCGCGGGTTACAACGCGGTTCGAAACTAGTTTTTAAATATCCAGACTAAAAAGTTTTAAAGTTCCAAGAAACATGTAGAACATGATAAGTGGATACATAATTAGTGTCAATTCAATATACCGGCAATTGGAAAACCGTCCGAAATGTTTATTTTGCTTTGGTGCCTCAGGCGTCCGGGTAGCATGTTTACAGTCGGCAGTGCATTGTGCAATGTAAACACGATTATTGTTTGGAGTGGTGTGCTAGCATTGCCAGTGTCTCATTGCACCGTGGGCGCGCGGCGTGCTGGCGCGGTGCGGTCCCCGCGCTCGCAGGTGTGCTGATAACGCGTGATGTCACCGCGCAGCGCCGCGTCCTCTCGCTGCCGTCGTCAGTCGTCCGCGGCGCGCAAACGTGAGCGCCGTTTTTTTCGCGACAATCTGTCGTACTGCAGCAACTGTTGTGCCTGGTATCGTAGAGGTGGCAGCGCGGCTTGTTTTCCGTTGTTCAGTGTCAGTGGCTCGTGTGAAGTGTGGAGCAGGGTGCATGGTGGTGAAGGCGTGGGTGCGCAGGATGAGTGAGGCCGACGGCGGCGGCGGCGAGGAGAACGCCGCGCGGGCTGGCGGGCGCTGGCCGGTGGGCATCCTGAGGCGTAGCGGCGCACGCGCAGCACGCCGAGTTCTGCACGTCAAGTACCGTAGTGTGCCACCATCGCCGGCACAAAGCCCTGCGCCGCCGATGCTGCCGCTCGATATTGACGACACAGTCTCGTGTTTCTGCAGGTGTGTTCCCGACGTTTGGCGTACTGATCAATACATATAATATCACTTTTAACTTAATGATAGGCGCGCACGATTCATGACGCGATTCTCATTCAAATCGTTAAGTTTGAATTGTAATAAAAACAACATAAAAATGCTCATTTTACAGTGACCATCTGTGTTATAGTTATTTATAGCTATAAACTAGGCTACTTAAACAAATGTACGCACAGGCAGGTAAGCGCCATATTTGTTTCTTATGTAAGTGATTAATGTACAAATGACTTAGTCTACCGGTTTGTAGCCGTTTGTTGTTTCCGCGTGTTGACGTAGCACTGGTGATTACATCGGCCTAGTTGTGGCGACGCGCGACGCGGACGGCAGCAGTCGAGAGGCACGCTTATCTTGCTATCGTGGGTTATCACTACACCTGCGTGACGTCACACAACATGCATTCTGCGCCCCACTTATTAATATGTTAATCATATTCAGCTAGGCTAGCGTGTCTATGATATTGTGCTCCTTCCTTTTTTCATTTTACATTACATCTATGTAGCAGTAAAGTTACATACATACGGACCATCATTTCTCATTAAAAAAAAGGAGTCAAACAGGGCGACCCGCTGTCTCCTAAGCTTTTTACGGCCTCATTAGAAGAGGCCTTTAAGACACTGGCGGTTTCCTGGGAGAATAAGAGCATTGTTATCGGTGAGAAAAGGCTTACTAACCTTCGTTTCGCCGATGACATTGTCCTATTTGTTTCCACTGCCCAAGAATTAGGCTCAATGATGCAACTAACAAGACATGCCTCAGTGTTGGACTTGGCATGATCATGTCGAAGATCAAGCTCATGACAAATAGCACCAAACGTACAACCGAAGTTGAGGGGGTTGTATTGCATATGTCCAAGAATACCTATATCTCTGCCAACTCATATCCTTCAAGGTGCGACAAGACGTGGAAATTGCTAGACGCACCGAATACGCCTGGAAGAGCTTTTGGTCGATGAAAGAGCTCTTTAAGGGTGAATTACCACTAAAACGAAAGAAAAAGCTTATGGACATGTGCATGTTCCCTATCCTCACCTACAGTGCACAGACTTGGTCTTTGACTGCCCAGCTAAATGATAATAATATTATAATAATACATCTATGTAAAGAAATGGAAGGCCTTATCGTATCTTTTTCATTTAAACTTAAGAATTTTTGTAGTAATAGTACCTGCTGGCATGTCTGCTTTCATGAATGGGTCGGCACGACCGTGGAAGTTCTACCCTCTCACAGAATATCGACGTCAAGTAGCAGTATATAGGTACTGTTGCCTTTCGTATGGAGCGCCGGAGGCCCAATTCCTCCCTCCATCCACTTCCTTCTCCTTTATCCTTCCCCTCCCTTTTTAGCTCGGCAGCGTATCTGCAGCTCCTTTGTATTGCAGATGTCCATGGGCGGCGATGATCACTTACCATCAGGTAGCTCGCCTGCTCGTTTGCCGAGTACCATACAAAAAAACATTTCTTTATTGACCACTTTCAACAGAAGATACGTCGCCTTGCAAGCTTGGCATTGGCTCTGTATGGTGTCGCCGTCGAGCAAGCTCTGCCACTGCCCCTGCCTCCTAGTGGAGGACGCTGTATATTGTGTCGCACGTACCATGCGCACTGGACTGGTGCCGGGTGCGCAGTGCGCACTGATTGCCTCCACTTGACTTCGCCGCGCCGCTAATTGTGCCACTTGTGCGCTAACACGCCGACAGACACTCTACAAATCAACTTACTAAAATAACCCCGATCATGACCATAGCATCTGATTGTCTGCAGCAGGACTACTACTTTTAAAGATTTAAAAAATATTTTAAAATTCAAAACTAACAAATCCACAATTATAAACCATAATAATATAACTGAAAAATAGGCAATACGTTCCACTTAAGAGGATAGTATCCGCTTCGCGCCCCATACAAACGTAGTTTGGCTCTTGCTTGAATTTTAAACAATGAAAGTCATTGAAATTTTGCAGTAACAATCTTATCATTAAAATACGTGTTTATGTAATATAAAATTTCATTTCAATATACGGTTAAAAAGTTACACGAGCTCAAAGATTGGCAATTTTCGTTGAAAAACGGCCCAACTTTATGCTAGTATTTCTCGACAATGTATCAATACAGAAACATTCTGATTCGACAGAAACCCAGATAATATAGTGAATATTTTTTTACAATATTTTTTTTTTACGTATTAACAATATTATAGGAGTAATCTCCAAAATTCGGAACATGAGAAATACGCGTGAAAATGTTGCAAATGTATTGTTGTTTCACCATGCGTCGCGGGAGCTGCGGCGGGTCGGGAGGTGAGACAACGTCCTTGAAACAACCGGCTCGCGGTGCATGTGAGCGACGCGATGAATCGAATGTCGTGAATCTTAACTTATTCCGCCGGGTGCGACTTATCGAAAGAGATATTTAGATAGTTTGATGGACAACGAGAGCTTACGCTCGAGAGAGGTTTTATTATTAAAATATATTATACGTACATAGACTGCCTCATTAGTCTAGTGGTCCTAAGTGCGACTGCTACGCTAGAGGTCCTGGGTTCGATCCCCAGGTCGAGCAAAGTGTTATTGGGTTTTTCTATGAAATTCCCATTAGCAGCTCGGGGTCTGGATTTGTGCCCGGTTAATGGCAATAGGCTCGCCCCCTATTACATGGGACCTAAACATACCGGCGAAATGTGGGTGTACATTAGTACACCTCTGCCCAACCCTTCGGGGAATACAGGCGTGATGGTATGTTATGTTATGTATACCTACATAGGTAAGTAAAGATAATATACCGGCCGTAACTTACTAGACTACCTAAGGTAAAAAAATGTGTAAGATAGGTAATTTTATTGTTTTACCCGTGATAATACTATTTTATACCTAGGTATATCTTATTATTAGGTATATTGTAGGTATATAATATATTGTAAATTAGAATTACTGTTGTTTACACACCACATAGGTACCTAACTACATGTACATACGTGGGTTGATTTTATGTTACTTAGGTACTTGTCTAGTAATAATAATAATTTATTTATGGTTGCGTCGCGCGTTGGTTTTGATTTAGAAGTTACAAGAAACAGTTTGAGCCTACATCTGTAAAAAAGTTTCTTAGATTGGCAGAGGTGAAAGCAATAATTTATTGTGGGTATATTATAGATAGCATGGCAAGAAAATAAATGTATGCATGAAAATAAATGGAGAAGTGGCTAAGTAATCGGGTGCGCTATGAGTAATGTAGTATCACTAGTGGGTTCGATTCCCACACGGAGCATATATTTTTTATGGCCTAAAGGTAGTTTTCCATGTTATCTTCTTTTGTTAAAAGAGTTTGAGTTTGGTAAACGCACTAAAGATCCAGAAAAATCCTAGTGTAAATAAAAAAAAAGAAGTGAAAAAAAAAGTGATTTTTAGGTACTTAAGTAAGTACCTACCTACGTAAAGTTTATTTAAGTCATAAGTTCTTATCCTAAGGTTTTTAGTAATATAAATGCCTAGCACAATTAGTTGTAATGTAAAGTTCACTCGTAACAAAACATTTTAATAAAAGCAGAGCCAAGTCTCATTACTCGATTACTACATGTTGCTGGTGATTGATAATATTATATGTACATGTACGCACGGCTACACATCAAGCTATACAAAACCAGTATAGGCTGCCCTTGAATTGTGCTTTAAACCTTTACAATGAGAGGTCAGTCTAAACTGGTTTTGTATAGCTTGATGTGTAGCCATGTGTACATAATTTTCAGTAAAGAGGAAATATTTCAAAGAGAATGTTGTGGCTGACTGCCAAAATATAAAAGAACGGTTTCAAAAAAAGACTTCCCGAAACGAGATCAAGAATTAGGGTAGGTATGATAAAATTGGATATTAGGATTATAGCAATCATCAAGTTATAAGTAAAATTATTTGTTAGCTATACATTTTATTATGATACCCCTGAGTCTCTTTCGGTTATATCGGGTTAACACAGTCATGTAACTAATTATACAAACATACTTTACACAAAAACTCGTATGCACACACACGCACGCGCACACACACACACACATACTATTATTATTATTTTCTTTTCTATGTATATAGATAGTAAATAATTATTTTCTATTTTTTTTTATGTAAAATAATATGTGTGTAAAAAGTGTGAATAAAGGAAATAATAATAATAATAATTATTATAATTATGTGTTACGTATCCATTTGTATTTGGACTCTCAGCATAGCTTGTGAATGTGACGAGTCAGCCATGGGCTTACATCAAGAGAGTTGGTTCTTTTCTTCTGAAGAATGTGTTTGTGAAGTGGATATCAGGAATCGCTTTACTATGGAACATGTGTCTATGATAACTGATTTTTGTAGTGGAATGTATGTTTTGTGTAGGTCTAGTTCTTTTTATGATGTGTGTAGTGATTTAGGGATGAGTCCGGTAGATGATAATATTATCGGTATTATTTTAACTGTATTTTGTTGCATGTAGGTCGTATTTCATCTGCTAATGATATATGGTTTTGTATTATATCACTATCCCAGTATAATTTAGCTATGTTGTTATTTACATTTACATTTTTTGGCTTATATTTATAACATTGTCTTATTGTATCTATTAAATTATATTTTTTATCTATCTGTAGGTACATTTCTTTATTATGTCTATCTGTGTACTGTTTATTTGCTAAGAATGGACATCTTCTTGTCATATGATCTATAGTTTCTTGTTGGGAGTTACATAATCTACATCTATCTGACATTACATTCAAACAGCGTAACATAAATACTTAATATTACTTAGTAAGAAAAGGTTTGTAATAAAGTCTACAGACTTCGTTAATGTGGGTCTAGTTTTGACTTACAGCTCCCTTCATAAACCTTAATTTACTTAGAATTGCTCTGTAATTCGTTTGTACTTGGCTGTCATTACCCCTTTTTGATTATCAGAACGAGACAAATAAATTTTAACTTACTAACGGAAACGCAATGATTTCAAACACTTTTTTTTCCAACTGTAACTTCCATTGTTTTCGTAGAATCAAAAAAAATCGTGCATAGCGGTCCTTTTTAGTAGGTATTTTTTGAGTCGAGCATAGCGAAACTAGAGCATAGCGGTACTAACCGGTTAAAAATGCCAAATTTATAATAATAAATAATATTTAATATCTATTATTATAAATAACAAATATTATTAGTATTATTAACGAGTACTTAGTATTAGCATACTACTTGTTAATACTAATAATATTTGTTATTTATATAACTATAAGGTAGCCCTTATAGTTTCTGAAACTTCATAATGAATCAGTGAGTGAGTGATATTACGCTGTAATAAATAATGTTTCATTTTTGATTAAAAGGCTACTTTTTTTTCTAAAAAAAAGCTTACTAGCAATGTGGGTTGCACATTGCTAGTATTCTTGTTAAACCCTCGTGCTAAGCTAAATGCTTGTATTACGAGTGGGTTCACGTCGGCAGTGAAATGGGTGGGTTTCGAACCGGCAACCACATGCTCGCAAGTTCGACGCCCTAACCATTAGGCTACTATTAATCTAAACAAGATTGTCTTGTTGGTGAAATGAGTTTTTTGTAAGGTTAATAATGACTCATTCGTCATCTACTTATCAGCTTTTAATTTTTAAAGCATAGGTATTCAACATAAAAGAGAAAAGTATCTGGTGCTGCGAAATTTTACGGCGCATGCGGATTTGTTTGAGAAATACCACATAACTTCATATCTTAACATTACAGATATAGATTATATTATACGAGACTTGGCTCTGTTTACAAAAATATTTTTAATATGTTAAATTTACTGTTATGTGTACAATTGAGAGCTTACGAATAGGTCATGAAGTCTTCAAATATCTTAATCTATAAGTGTCTTATCCGTACTCTCCCCTGATGGGAGCATCAAGCATCTGAAAATCTTAGAGTTGCCGTTTTTTTATGATTTATGTCGTAAAAGCTTTATATGACTTTTAGTGCATTACCCTTTCTATTCATAGCTACTTTTATTATGAAATTCAATAAAAAAATACGGTTTGCTCAGTCTAGAAGTGAATATGTAGGTATTTATTTTTATTAAATGCAATTTCCAATCGTTACGCGTCATTCTATTTTACAAGTCAAAGAAAATAGGTATAATACAATAAAAAATCTTGAACGAGCGCTCAGTGCACATCACCATACGTACTTAAGTAAATACCTAAATTTTATTATGTAAGTACTTAGGTATTTTGTATTAAATGCAATTAGGAACTTAACTGCTGCTGATTGTGTCATCAATACGACGGTTTATCATAATTTTACAATGAAAATTCCATTTAGGTAGGTACTTATGTAGGGACTTACATGTCATATCCAGATTGTTTTATTCGAATAAGTTTAAATTTACAAGATAAGTACCTACATAGGATCAAAACAAAATATTTTGTACGAAGTAGGTATTTATTGAAAAGAAAAAACAAATTTTCGTACAACTTGTTGCTCTAATTTTGAAAAACCTTATTTATGGTAATACAATAGAAATAAATAGGTAGGTACCTACTAAGTTACTTTCTCATTAGGTAGGTAGGTAATTGAATAAAAAAATAAAAAATAGATGGTATTTGTCATAATGAATCTTACAAAGAAATAATTGACCTAATAATAAATTTGAACGAACGAACAAGGTCCGAAAAAAAAAACGCTTTCATAATTTCATTACTTTAGAATTGGACCCAACAACGAGAATAAGCGCGCGGGTGGTTGCGAGGGCGCGCGGGACAAGCGACGCCCGCTCGCATCGCAGGCGATAGGGACAACAACACAAAAACCAATACCTAAACTGCGTGCGCGCTGTCGAGGTACACTCCTCTTAAGTGGAATACCTCAGGTGCTATTCGGCTGGGTGCCCTGACTGGAATACACCGCAAAACATGATCATTGAGATTAAATTATGAATCACTTGTTCTTAAACTAAAACTAAATAGGTCAATTAATTCAATTGCCGAAAACAAATGAACGCCACCTCGGACCTCAAATGAGACTAAAATTTTTTTTTAAATTAAGATTTCTTAACCCGTTTAATAGCAGAAACATATAAGACATACTCAATTAACTTCGTTACATAATAATAATATAGACAAAAAAATAACGGGTTATTCCCAAAGGTCCATGATTCCATTGTTCTCCGTTTCACACCGGGTCCATGAAAATTATAATAAAGTTTAAATGTTCCCACATGAATTCCCAACGGGTCCACAAAATTAATTAATTAATTTATTTTTTTGGATCTCCAACAAGAAGTACACCTTATACATATAAGTATATACTAACTAGCTTTCCGCCCGCAGCTTCGCTCGCGTGGACAACACGATTTTGACTGTTATTTTTTTTCTATTTCTTTCGGGATATTACAAATTATCTAAAATTGAGACCAAATAATTTATTCCACTATTTTATTTTATTGAAATATAAAAATAACATGTAAATTTCTTATTAATTCATTCATGTCCTTTTAGCTATTGTGATGGTCTATCATTCTGGAGGCCTCGTAGGGTCGATTTTCATGAGGTGGTATAAATAGTGGAAGACCACTTTGCTCTCAAGAATTAAAATTGCACTTCTTTGTATACCACATTTATGGCTTTTCGTTCTGGTATCAAAATTACCAGACTGCTATTAATACTGATTCAGTAACAGGCAAGGTAGAATTTCCCGTGTGAGAAGCAATCTTCCCTTAAATATATGCCTGCCACCCTTAATGACTCACCCTGAAATTTATTTATAGTCCTTGCAAAGCAGATCTTAAGGGGGAAACGTAATTGTTCTTAAAAACATAGTTGGACGTTATCAAAGGTATTCGAGGTATGAAAACTGAATGCCGTCGAGCACATCCAGTAATCACAGTGACCTTTTTAATATTTTAGTGCAACGCTGATACTCTAGTCTAGTTCATAGCTTAACATAGCTTAAATGGTTTAAGAAGACGCAGCAGAATTACAAGTGACCCAAAGAGGGTAACCACTGTTAAGGAACTCTACAGTATAGCAAAATGTTT
Source organism: Subacronicta megacephala (assembly GCA_958496365.1). Taxonomy (NCBI): domain Eukaryota; kingdom Metazoa; phylum Arthropoda; class Insecta; order Lepidoptera; family Noctuidae; genus Subacronicta; species Subacronicta megacephala. The sequence continues at coordinate 15,892,795 of OY292519.1, read as the reverse complement.
CGACCGCTTGTAGCACTGAATCCAATTTCTGAGCCCTCCAACGGTTTAAGAAGTAATAAGTATATTATGTAGTATGTAGTAAGTGTAATTAATAGCATCTGAACTGTTGTTTTTCGGTGTCAGTATTGCCGGTTGCACATCCAATCTATAGACTTCGTATGTATATTAGAAAAATCAGGATACACTCGTAAGATCTATTCATCTATCATAGTCACCTGTCACTACTGTTTTCATGAGAGATGATATACATATTAAAATTTTATAATCTCCATTTCCTATTTTAATTAATAGCTCAGAAAACTCTGCAGCAGACGCATCTTTCTCGTATTTCTTTTTAAATATAATCATTACGATGACGATGGATGATGACTTCGTCTGCTCGGGTTCCTCTAGGTACAACAGAATCTGACGGAATTCCATTTCATTTCATTCCATTCCATTCCACAGTAACTCCACCCATCACTCAATTGCTGCCTCTAAGAAGTCGTGTGCCTCTCAATTCCACTTTTGTGTGCCATAGAAAGCATTTTATATGTTTATCAACCAACGTTTCTTCAAAAGTTCTGTTAAAGAACGTTTATGCAAAATTTGAAGCAGATTGGACCAAGGAATCACGTTGTCCCATACAAACTTTGCCCCCCTTTTTCACCCCCTTAGGGGTATAATTTCGGGAAATCCTTTCTTACCGGATGCCTACGTCATACAAAGAACACACCCTCCAACTTTCAGGTCTCTACGATAAGCGGTTTGGGCTGTGCGTTGTTCCGTCAGTCAGTCAGTCATTCAGGACAACGGATTTTATATGTATAGAAGATAATAGATTTTACATAGACAAGTTGCCTTGTGTCCTATCAATTAAAGGAGACCACATCATGCAAATTAAAAGAAGAATATTTAAAACTTAAACAATAAGATTAAATTAAATTAAAACAGTATCTTAAATGCAAATAGTAGATAAAAAAAATAAAAGTACAGTCAGTAAAAACAATTTCTTGTAAAAGAATATTGGGATTTAGTGGTGGCTTGTTGACTGGTTTTATGCTCGTGATACAAAATACCTTAATCTATGGCAACTTACAGGATGCCTTGTGATGACATGACAATGATATAGAATTCATATAACATTCGAAATAGCGGTAATAAATGCTATCCTAACATGTTTACCGGATACTGAGATAAAAGGGTGTAATTTTCAGTTAAGACAGGCTTTACAGAAACACGCAAAATACCTTAATATCTATATAACTACAAAAAAAGAAAAAGATCACGTGAACGGGTGTGCTGCTTTGGCTTATTTGCCATTGAATAATGTTGAAGATGGTTGGTTGGCCATTATGGAAATAGCGCCAGAAAATGAAAAAATACGCGATTTTACGAAAAATTATTTGAATTTTGGCTTAACAACCCTTCAATACCAATAGGGATTTGTAATTGTAAAGGTTATAGACACCATACAAAAAATATGGTAGAGACACAAAACATTAAATAGTTAATTGAACAGGAAGCCCCGTTTCCTTCACTGACTTGACATACGATTAAAGAACAAGCAAATTATTATGAAAAAAAAATGTTTCGTGAACAATAGATTCGTGGACCTTTGGAAATAACCCTAAATAACTAAGCCCTATCTACTGGCTTTGTCAAACGAATCAAAACAATCGTATGAGCCCAAAATGTAATGGTTTATTAGTAGGTACTGAACAGTTCCACTATTTACGTTCTAGTTCCTTCACCAGACCCTCGTTACCAAGCCCAATCTATTGGGCCTTCTTAAAACATATCATATCATAATATGAGCCCAAACTCGAAGGGTTTACTAGGGGAAATTTTATAAGTGCCACAAGAAAGGTTTTTTTAACTACGAGTTAAAGCTAAAGCGTCGGGGTTGGGCACGAAATTCATTTTTTTCTTGGTCTTTCGCATCATTTCGGCTATAACACATCTAGGTACGGTACCCAGCACATCAAGTTACCACAAAATGATACATTTTCTCAGTTGATTTTGAACTTTATCTTCAACAATTTAAGGTTTAAAATCATTTGGAGAAATTTGTCAGTTTTGTATACCTTGACCTGCTGGCGACTGTACATGGCAGTAGAAATTGCGACATCACTAATAATTTATTCACAGTTTAGTATTAAACCTTTTGCTTAAAAATCTTTATCATCGAAGATTTTGGTGTAAGATAGTGGATACGGAAACGTGAAAAAGTTATTGTTGATGTCGCAATTTGTGTTATCTAACTGAATTATTTACGAAAAACTATGAAATAAAAAAATAAATAAAAATATGAAATGATATAAGTAAAAAGTAAAATATAATTACGTACATTATATTGACAAGATAAAAATAGATTATATTTACTCGCCGTTTCTTTTATGCGCTGTATTTTATTCAAAGGGTTGGTGGAATAAATTAATCGCGCAAATCGCGCCGATTTGCGTAGCTCACGTGCATCACGCGGTACAGCGCGTACTCGAGACGAGAGGGGGTCTCTCTCTTCTAGCACGAGTAAGCGCTGTAGGTGCCCTGCGAGTAGGGTTCATGATTTCTCGAGCTTTTCAATTTCTCGGGTCTCGAGAATTCTCGAGGCTAATTTCTCGGGTCTTCTCGGGTTGCCGAGAAATTTACATTTACGTACGTTTTCTCATATTATTTGGTTTAAATAACGTCAACAAATTCAGTGGTTTTCCTCTCAAATAAAAGTATCAAATTAATTATAAAACTTTTATTGATTATATTCAAAAACATTAATCTTATGATGCTGCATACTTTCATACCCAGGCCTGCTTTTTTTCAGTGCACTCACACCTGAACTTGTAGATGCTTCAGATTCGGTTTCTTCTTAGGTCCCGCATTTAGTAATATTGATTTTATGCACATGTGCTAAATGTCTCACCAACCCGCTAGTATTTGAACCTTTGCAAGCAATGGTTTTTGGGCACTTGAGGCATTGCGCATTTGCAGATTCCTTATTTTTTTTTTAAATATTTCCATACTTTTGATGCTGCCATCTTTACTGTTATCGGTAACGGTATACGTTTCGGTAAAATCTATAACAAACGCAATTGAAATTAATAATAAGTCCTTGGACCAATATGTAATACAGACACAACACAACTGGCAATATTCGTCTCACAAATTTAAAATGACACATTAATTAATTTCAAATTACTTACATAAGAAAAAGATATCAGTATAACTAAAAACTAAGCTTGTGTGTTGTTGTTTTACAAAAATAGGAAATATAATTAGACTAAGTAGTATAATTAATGTATCGTTAGTTATTTTATGTTAAAGTTTGACTAAAAATAATAGAAAAGAACAGATAGGTACTCGTACCTAGTAAAATTTAAGATCATATTTAGATTATATTATTGATAAAAATAATATGAATAATAAATCCATGATGTGTCAATAAAAGTGAAAAGCCTTACCCGTTTGATTTCAATTTTCAATTTATCACGTAATCTGTGAAACACTCACTACGTAAATTATACTTGGCTAGAGTAGAAACACGAATGAAAGTGTAAAAACGACGCCGTAGAGCGCTTGCAGCGAGATCAAAGGGTGCCGCTGCGCTTTGGCCCGCACCGCCACGCAAGTCGCAACAAAACAAACGGCGATTTAATTTCTATATAGGTACATGATTTCTCGAGTTCTCGACTTTTCTCGAGCCTGATTTCCCGGGAATTCTCGAGCGAGAATTCCCGGGAAATCGTTGGGCTTGAACCCTACCTGCGAGGGAGACAGTGCCTAGGGAACAATTTTATAACTTCAGTCATTCTTTGTATAGCCAGCTAAGTATCACGCGCACATTCCATCGAAATGTAGTGCAAATATGTGATAAACCGTAATATAATCTAAAAGTCAATTACTTGTCTAAAATCTACCTACTGATTTTATATTATGTACTTTTTTAGAAACACTAATTGCTTAATTATACATATAACTGATTACCCTCGACAGCTGCGCTTGTTTCAACATTAAAAGATTTTTATACAAACGATGTTGTCTATTTTTACACCTTTTGGGTAGATTTTTACAAACCCTCGTTAGTGTACTGAAATAAACTATGTACACACGACTACAGGTCAACCTATAAAAACCAGTTTAAGCGGATCTTGCATTGTATAGACTTCCCATACAATAAGAGGCCATCGTAAACTGGTTTTGTATAGCTTGATGTGTAGCCGTGCGTACAACTTGTTACTTAGTAGTATCACACTACTAAACGAAACTTTATAATAGTTAAATAATTATTAAAATTGGTCTAGTGACTGTGAAGTTAATGACCAAGACGTATCTTTCCTCTTTAATAGTCTTAAATTTGTATATTTTATTTATTTTATCATTGCACGCACCGACGTGGACCACTCGCAATACAAGCATTTAGCTTAGTACGAGGGGTTAACAAGAATACTAGTAATGTGTGACCTACATTGCTAGTAAGCTTTAAAAAAATATAGTATCGTTTCCAATCATTTTAAAAATAGATCAACCAACAATAGATATTTCTACAAATCTAGATTTTGTTTTACTTATTAAGGACGCTATCACATTTTGAACTTGCTCAAGTTTAGGTATCTTATTTGCAACACAACAACATTACGCGCACGCACACATTGAAACCGCTGTCCGAACGATTTTATACGTAACTTAACTAATCTTGATACTTGAAGGTATTATTTTTTAATTTATTTTACTGTTGTTAATTGAGTCAAATTAGTAATAAGTTTGCAATCGATTTTGGTAACCATGTAAACATGATTATCCCTGGTAGGTACCATCTGCGTGATAATCATGTTTTCAGTTATTTTTATAGTTTATCAATACTCATTACGTACATAATGTAGGTACCCGAAATAAATGGATTAATTACCATATTCATACGAAACTAACGACCATTTTGCTATTACAAGGAAAACCTACGATCCCCATTTTGAAAAGATGTAACTACTTATCTGCTGACAATTGTTGGATCAATATATTTTCAAATATTAGCCTGGGAGTTCATACCTAGCATACTTTCGTTTTGATATTTAAAAATGATCATTCCCTTATGGAAACTGTAAGTATATTATTTACTGAGATCAGTATTTTTGATAAAAATTAAAACAAAAGTAGGTAGTAAACAGTATAATGTATTGTAAATAGGCAGGATAAAAGTCGCAAAATGTATACAGTACTGTACCGAAATGAAATGATATTTATTTCGGTAAATAGATCTTTTAAAGACACTTTTACAAGTCTTTTTTTTTTTAAAGTAGGTGGCGCCGATATTTTCTTCCCTACGACTAGGGATGTGACTTTACGGTAAAAATATCGATTATTCGAAAATCGATTTTTATTTCTCTCAAAAAAGTCTATTATATAAAAATTGATTTTTCATAAGATAATAATCGATTTAAAAAATCGTTTTTTTAATAATATTAACAAATAATCGTTTTTTTATAAATAATAATAGTTTTTTTTAATAATACCGGCGACGTCTGAGAAGAAATGTCGAAACAAACTCAGAGAACCATGGTCTTTTTTAAAGTCCAGACAATAGTAATATCATAGATATGTGAATTTTACAATTTAGGGCAAAATCAGAACAGGCCTTTTGAAGAAAGAGCCATAGCAGCTTTGAGTTGATCTGTCCTAACAGACGGCAAAGAAGTTTTTGCAAAGAAGTTCAAAATTAAAATGAAGGCCAGCCTTTTTTCAACCAAACTCAAAAAAGGAGAAGGTTCTCAATTCGTCTGTGTTTTTCTTCTTTTTTTTCTATGTTTGTTACGCTATATCTCCATGAACTATTCCTGCTTCTGAAAACAAAAAGGCAACATTAGTAGGTACCCAAGGAAAATCAAATAAACTTACAAGTTAAATATCATTTTGGTCATCATCACCTACGGAGACATCTAAGCTGCACTCCCCACTCCATAAAAAAACCTACTATATTTTCTAATATAAGGTATGGCATAACAAAACTCCAGAGTAGATTTCTGACTACTAACAAAGTCTCATTACTTATTTTTATTGCTACGTGTGCAGTTTTTTTGCTCTTTGTCCAAATTTCCGAAGTCACATCTATAATAACAAATATCAATATTTTAGCAATGCCAATGCACAACAAAAAATAAGAACATTTGTTGTCAAAACTTACAGCCATGCGCCTGTTTGATTTACAAACGCCAGCACATCAGGAAATACAAAACTGTCAAATTTTTCCAAATTATTTTAAACCTTAAGCGTTGGTGATTAAGTTCAGTATCGAGTGAAAAAAATTGTCAGTTTGTGGTAACCTGATGTGCTGGCGACCGTACCAACTAAGTCGATTTATCACAAAAACATTACATCTGTCATCTTGAATCAAAAATTGGATGGTATATTCATAAACATTACCTCCACAATCAATAAAAATATAAATTTTTTATAAAAAAAATAAACCCGCCATTTTGAATTAAAACATAAATGACGTACACACGGCTACAGGTCAACCTATACAAAACCAGTTTAAGCTGATCTCGCACTGTATAGGCTTTCTATACAATAAGAGGCCAGCGTACACTGGTTTCGTATAGTTTAATGTGTAGCCGTGCGTACTCGTAATCACCACCCCCAAAAATACCAAAATCGACTATTAGTATATACGGTATCGCATGTCTCAAAAATATTTTTTTACGCCATTTTTTTTGTACTATAGATAATAATATCATTATTTATCCGTAATCTACATCCATTACTGCCTAATTAGTCTAGTGGTCCTAAGCGCGACTGCTACGCTAGAGGTCCTGGGTTCGATCCCCGGGTCGAGCAAAGTGTTATTGGGTTTTTCTATGAAATTCCCAGTAGCAGCTCGGAGTCTGGATTTGTGCCGGGTTAATGGCAATAGGCTCGCCCCCTATTAAATGGGACCAAAACATATCGGCGAAATGTGGGTGTACATTGGTACACCTCTGCCTTAGCTTTCGGGGAACACAGGCGTGATGGTATGTACATCTATTAAACAAAAAATTACAACAATGTATTTATTTCTAAAACAAATTTCAATACTTGTACTAACTTTTATTTCGGACCGAAAAAGTATCAACATTTTCGAGACCGAGTCCAACCAGAGTATACAACAGGGCACTCACCTTTTACGTAATATTTTTTTCGACAGCATGCGATACACCCGTGCTTCCGCGAGCGCGTTTGAGCGCGGAATGACGAACGGCGAGTAGAAATTGTATGGAGAAATTTGGCAGCGTTTCATATTTTCCTCATAAATTAAAAATTTATTCATTTGGCTACAAAATTTTTAGCCATTCGTATAAAGGACTATATAAGCAACATTTTTCTATTATTTTTATGTTTAAATTTGCAGTGGATTTAGCTATACTGGTACTTATTCAGACCCCATTTTTTTCATTTTTTTGCGATTAGTGTGATGGTGAAATCGTATTTATGTGAAAAGTGTATAGGGTTATACATTTTTTATGGAATCATTGTGGAGATGAATATATTATCTTTGATTTGAAACCAAGATATCCTCGGAGTTGTGCTCCTAATTCGTTAAAATGGTACCGGAAAAGCACTGATATTTGTAGAAAAATGTGATAGCGTCCTTAACTTATTAATTTTATTAAAGTAAAAATTAAATCGATGATACGAATCAATGACCGATAATAATAATATAATTGAAAATTATTGTTTCGTCCCATTTAAATTACCATGGGAAGAACCACTGAACATGTCGAAAAATTATTCTAAATCAAATATCTTACGAGTATAACCGCTATGAGTGAACGGTTCCACATACAATAGTGTGGTATGCACTTATTAAAGTTAAAATATTTCTGTTGCAGGTGAGTCGCATGCTCGCTCGCTCTCCACTGTACGTAAGTCACTTCACACAATATGTAGGTACTGCCAACCTGCCAACACTCACCGCAGCTCGACTCCTCTCTCAGTTAGTGTTTACGGAGCCTTCATCTTATTATCAATTGGACGTAGTTAAGCAGAAAGGACTCAATCCAAACAATGTCACTTTTGAGTTATGGGCGTTTGAAGTTTCAGCTGTGATTTCTGTAACACAAAGTTACATTTTTTTTTTAAATGTACCCTCATTATTGACAGGAGAGTTATTATTTGTCAATCAAAATAATGATATATTTTGCTATACGAGATATTAACAGTAGTACGGTGGCATATTTTAACTCAATTTAGGCCATTGTTTGGATTGATTCCTTTCTGCTTAACTACGTCCAATTTAAAAAAGAATGTATGTTCCTACTTCTCTCTCACTGACTGACGGACAACGCACACACAGCATGAACCGCTGGTTGGTGACACTAAATGATAAACTTTTGCAAGTCAATGCTTTTATTTTTTAAACTAGATGACGCCGGAATTTCAGCTCCGACGAACTCTAAGAAGAAGCAGTCATCCAATTTTAATTCCTTCAATCGACCGAGTAGATGGTTTCAAATTATCATCATCATCATCAGCCCGTATTCGCCCGTATTCTGCTGGACTAGGCCGCTTTAAGTGAACTCCACAGAGCCCGATTTTCAGCTCTTTTCATGCAGTTACTGCCAGCTTCAAATTAATTAAACCAATTTACCAATACACAAACAAACACTTTCACAAAAACAACAGATATCACCACAACGTCACTATACTTGTACGCTACACTCAACAATATCGCACAATTAATCACTTGTCAACACACTTACATTTTCACTTGTTCGCTTCCAACACAAGACTACTCTGCCTGGCCCTCACGACCGGTATTTATAGGCGCGATGAAGATTCTGGAGTCGTACAATCCCGATTAGCCCATAAAATTCGATTAGGTACCCATTCTGCTATTGTTTCCGGGCGTTGACCTTTGAACTCAGCCTTGAACTCGTGAGTGACGCAAATTTTGCGCAGTATTTCATGTTTTGACGTGCTTCTATGATGGTTCCAGAATCTTCGTGGCTCATCTACGGACTTCTACTCATTACTCGTCGTAACAATATTAAAAAGAAATTAAATGTACTTTTGTTTTTTTTATTGCTATACATATGCTGCAATATTTGGATTCATGGCCCTTAACGCGACTGCTACGCTGGAGGTCCTTTTTTTTGTTGCGAGTAGGAAATCTTCAGAAGGTTGCCGGCCTATTGGGGTACAGGCCAGGGTGTGTGGGATTTTTACCGCACTAAAACCCCCCGCTGGCCACTTCAATATAATGTTGGAAGAATCCGGGAACTATCTTATTGTTACGGATCTCTTCCTGTGCCACGCATATAGCCCGTCTCAGGGAAGGTAGCTATACTTTCCTAGCCCACCTCTATGTGGTACACACAGTGGCACGTGACCACTTCGTGTCGCCATCATCCCTAAGTTCGTTTAATGGACACCCAGAGTTCCCACTCTAAACGTCAACGACCTCAGAGGCCCTCGCTTGTCGTTCGAATGACAATAGGCAGGGGGTTCTCCATTTATCCCTGATGGGCTAGACACCGGCGCGGTTGCCACCACGGCGTCGGCGTCTTCCCCTCCGGGCGGGATCAGCCCTTTCACGATCCCGCTCCGCGGCGTCCTTCTGGACCATAACGGTCTCGCAGAAGAAGGCTACTGCCCTCCAATTTGTAACTCCACCAGTATGGCTGATACCACCGCTGGCAGAGAAAGATCCTGTCCGATTACGTCGGTCAAGATCCGTCGCTCGAGACTCCCATGCAGGACATTCGTCAAGCGTGTGTTGGGCAGTATCCTGTTCACCGTCGCAGTGATGGCAATTCGACGTCGCTTCGGGTCCGATCCTGTTCAGGTATTCACCGAAACAACCGTGCCCGGTGAATACCTGAGTAAGTCGGTAGGTGACGCTTTCGCCTTTACGCAGCCAGGCCCCGAACACGGCAAATGGCTTCTACTACCCGCTTCTGTGCAAATTGCGGCTCTAGGAGCCGCTCCCGCCATTGCTCAAGCGTGTGTTGTCTCTCTGCCGCCTCAACCCCTCGAACGCCGTCGCAGGCGCGCTTTCACCGCGCTGGCGAATGGTACGGCACGGATCCGGTCATACACTTTTGAATCCATATCGGTCAGAATGTCGAGAGGTGGAAAGCGCGCCAGTAGAGTTTCCTCCTCGAAGGACACCGTACGGTATCCTTGTGCGATGCGAATAGCCACTACGCTGCAGGCTATTCTACTTAGCTCGGAGATTGGGTAGGAGTCTGTGCAAGGCACCCACTACCCTTTCGATCCAGGCGGAAACCAGGCGTTTGAAGTGTTCTTCAAAACCACAGCGACTGTCTAACGTTAGGCCAAGGTATTTCATATCCCAGCCCACCTGAACTTGTGCGTCACCAACGCATAGAGCTGGGTTGTTCTCTACCTCCGTAATTTGTGAAACCATAGTGCCTCGGTCTTATGAGGCGCGATCTCCAGCTCGCGGATTTTAGCAAGCACTATTGCCACTCCGAGCTCAGCAAGTTGGCTGGTCCCCTCAAAAGTGTCCCCGCTGGCGAACACTTAAGTGTCATCGGCATGACAAACAATGCTCACACCAGCGGGGAGATCGACCCGCAAAACCTCGTCATATGCAAGGTTCCACAAGAGTGGGCCTAGAACTGACCCCTGTGGAACCCCACACAAAATCTTTCTTCGATGGATTCTAACGACAATTAGGCATGCGTAAGTAATGAGGCACCTCATGATATGCTAGGGCTCCTCTTATCGTATCCCAGGGTAAAGAGTTAAAGGCATTGATAATGTCTAACCTTATAGCCAACGCCACCTCTCCCTGGAACACTACCTGCTCTGAAAGGGAGCAGGGAGGAGCAGGGAGTTGATCGCTGCTGCCGAAAATGGTATATTATTTTACTGCTGATCCTTAAAGGATCAGCAGTAAAATAATATTGGCAAGAATTCTATTTCACATACCATCACGCCTGTATTCCCCGAAGGGTTAAGCAGAGGTGTACTCATGTACACCCACATTTAGCCGGTACGTTTAGGTCTCATGTAATAGGGGGCAAGCCTATTGCCATTAACCGGGCTCAAAACCATACTCCGAGCTGCTACTGAGAATTTCATAGAAAAACTCAATAACACTGCTCGACCTGGGAATCGAACCCAGGACCTCTAGCGTAGCAGTCGCGCTTGGGACCACTAGACCAACGAGGCAGTCAATTCTATTTCAAATTGATAATAAGCTAAGTTTTCAACCACATATTAATTCACTTACATCGAAAATCCTAAAAAATAAGTATTTACATTTTCAAAAATCTTGCAGATATTGCAGATATTAATGTCAGAAAAACGGTAAAACAATCAATAATAACATACTGTATTACATGTTGGGGCGGTGCCCCTACAATGTCCCTAGTCAAGCTAGAAAGAGCACAGAGAGCCATCTTAAAATTCTGTGGGCACCTCCCCTTCCGCTTTCCATTTAAAAATCTGTACTAGCAGTGCGATGTATTGACCGTTCGCCAACTATTTATCCAAAACACCATTATCCCTAAGCACATGTAACTAAAATATAAACCTAAAGATTTCATTTTTTATGATATGAACAGAAGGGCTTTAGAAAAAATAAGAACATCAACATGGCGGTTTATGACTTTATATACAAAGTCTCTTCACACGTTGACAAATCACTACCCGTCTGTTCTATCTTCTGTGATATGTCACGAATGGTGGCAGGTGGAGGCACTGTGATGTGCCTTCGATTATGTAGATCATAATATATTGTAAAATAAAATAGAGGCTTATGGTATAAGGGGCAATATTCTGGAATTAATTAGATCATATCTAACAGATCGCCAACAAATAACCGAAGTCTCAAAATTAAATATTAAAACTAAAACAGAACAGAATTTTGCCTCCACTAAACGTTATATAACTTATGGTACACCATAAGTTATGTAACGTTTAGCTACCTTGGGGTACACCCCAAGGTAATGTATAAGGTCCTCTATTATTGCTACTCTATATAAATGATCTACCAAATGCAACTATAGAACCTATGTCTTTATTCGCTGATGACAGTACGTTTACGATAACATCCAAAGATATAAAATACTATAACGCTGAAATAAATAATTCGTTACATTCTATAATTACGTGGCTTGATAATAACAATTTAAAAATTAATCTTAAAAAAAAAACATAATACATTTCAGGCAACAGGAAAATTACATAATACAGCAGAAATTACATTAGTTTATAAAGATAATATTATACAAAATGTAGATACCGCAAAATTTTTGGGGTTAAAAATTGATAAACAATTAAATTGGAAAAATCAGAAGAAGCAGGAGTGATGCGGTCTTTTCAAAGTGTTTTTCATTGAATAGTTTTCTGATTGTGCTGGCACTAGTTGTAAATAAATAGGTCTATATCGACAGGGAGGTTGTTAAAACTAACTGCCCTACGAAGAATGAAGGCGTTTTTAGGGTTCCGTAGCCAAATGGCAAAAAACGGAACCCTTATAAATTCTTCATGTCTGTCTGTCTGCCTGTCTGTCTGTCTGTCCGACCGTAGGTCACAGCAACTTTTTTCCGAAACGATAAGAACTATGCTGTTAAACTTTGGGGGTTCCCTATACTTAGAACTGAAATTCGAAATTTTTTTTTCGTCAAACCCATGCATGTGGGGTATCTATGGATAAGTCTTCAAAAATGATGTTGAGGTTTCTAATATCATTTTTTTTCTTAACTAAATAGTTTGCGCGAGAGACACTCTCAAAGTGGTAAAATGTGTGTTCCCCCCCTGTAACTTCTAAAATAAGAAAATGATAAAACTAAAAAAAATATATATGATGTACATTACTATGTAAACTTCCACCGAAAATTCGTTTGAACGAGATCTAGTAAGTAGTTTTTTTTAATACGTCATAAATCGGAGTGTTATTTTTGAACAAAACATGGAACAATTAGCAATATTTTTGAGAAAGGTGATGTCGTTTATGCGGCGTCTGTATTCTAACGGCAAGAAATGATATCTTTTGCATCGCTGGGTATAATCAACTGAACTTTGTAGTGCTTTATGATCTAGATATCTCAAGATTTTCTTCTATATTGTATCAATGCGCGACTTGTATATTTCGTATTGAGGGTTCCACACCTTAGACGCATATTCCAAATGAGAGCGGACGTATGATTATTGAGGAGTTCCCCTGGTACTTCACCATATGTTCATATTATTCATATTCATTTATTTGCTTTCCATAATGTGTACATAATAGTTGGTAAGCAATATTTAGGTGAGTATCAATTATGGACCCTGTTATAGGGCACAACAAAAAAAACTTATCTCTATTTTTAGTATAATGCTAGATATTAATAATTTTTTACCTTATACAGGGTGTTTGGTGCATCGTTTGCCAAATGGAAATGGCCGATAGAAGAGGTCATTAGCCCAATAACTCATTCCTTGTCACAACAGTTGTTAGTTTTATAACAACTTTTGAAAATTTATTTGGAAAAATTCCATAACTCAGCATTAACCCATATACTTATGCCCAGAACTTTTTTTAACACCGATTTTTATGATTTTCACATAAATGTTGCTGATGATGATCGCAAAAAAGAGCAGATATAGTAATTTCTGTTTTTCAGTTTTGGAAGAGGGTTTTTTTCAGTGGGTACCCCATGGGCATATAAAGTCGTACAGAAGTATGAAATAAGAACTGATAAATAAAATACACAATAAGTTAATGAGTCTTTATTAGGAACTATACATATTAACATACACTCACGCCTTTTTCCCATAGGGGTAGGCAGAAACTACAGAATGCCATTTTCTACGATTCTTGCATACTTCTTTTGCTTCGTCCACATTCATACATCTTGGATACACTTGCGCCGGTTGCGGGTACTACGCACCTAACCTTTTTGAAGGATCTCACCAATAAGGTCGTGTTGCCTCTCTAAGGTCTCTCTAAGGCTCTAAGGGCGTCTGCCCCCGGCGGCTCCAGTTACATTCGCTTTATAAATCCCTTTCGTTGATCGCCTTTCATCCATTCTCTTGACACTTGGACACTAATATTGTATTGACTGTCGTGGTGCGTAAACTTATTTCTGCTTTGACAGTGACAAAAGCCCTAGCCTCAACTTCCGATGCGTAAACAAGTTCTTTTTCCGAAGACGTCGCGCGTGCATATGCAATAGATTCGGACAATTTGAATAAAATTGGTAATTAGGTACTTATTATAAAAAAAATTCATGCTCCAGGATAGTTAGTTCCCTATGTAAGAAAGAGATAAGAGACTGCGTAAGAGTCAGATATCACTATCTACCTACTTAAAGCATGTTATGCGAACACTAGTGCTACTTCCCGTAATATCGAAAATCAGTCTGATGTGCCTCGATTACATATTTTGGCTTATGGCATACCGTTGGAAAGGGGACAGACTAGAGAACATTTTAAAAGAATTCGAAGATCCCAATCGCTTTTAGTTAAATAATAATTATTATTATAATGGATATAGACTAGAGAAGGGATATATACTAGAATGGGGATAGACTAGAGAATCCCAATCGCTTTTAGTTATTTTTTTACAGCAATTTTAAGTTGAGTTTTAATTGAATTCAGTTTTTACAAAAAACTTTGTTAGGTTTTTAAAAAGGAACTAAGTAGACTAACACTTTTTGGAACCGTGCAACTAGAATCAATAACGTTTCATAAACGCTTGTGAAAGCTTATTTGAAATAAAACATTTGATTTTATTTGATTTGAAAACTGCTCCAATGAGACAGCTGCTCGACCGATTTCGATAAAATTTTAATGGTGCTTCCATCAAATTATAACCTACCAAACAAAAAAGATTAACGAAATTAGTTGGCGTGATATTAAGTTATTTGAAGACTTATATGGTTTTCCCATGGATGCCATTGTCAGAACTGGACTCAATTAAAATGGGACCTAACTGGAAGCTTTAAAATAAGAAAGAATCATCAAAATCGTTTCACCCAGTCGAAAGTTCTGAGGTAACAAACATTAAAAAAACATTCGAATTGAGAAGAACCTTTTAGGAGTCGGTTGATAACTGACAGCAGACGGCTGTCAATTTGAAAGTTGTTTTACTATAAAATCATAAAGCAACTGATAGTGTGCTAAAATGGCGTATTTTTTTTTCTACCTAAAAATCTGTCCCAAGTAAGCATAAAAAAATAATAACTGGAGTGTTAACCAGCGTAATACTGGGTATTTTGTTCCATTAAGTGTACTTCGGTACATCATTTGGGCAGATTTTGATGACCTCCTTTTCGTTTGTTGTTACAGGTGAGTGCGGCCCCGCGGGCGCCACGTGCATGTCTCTATCATGCTGGACTGCCTCTGGTAAGTCCTGCGCGACCCTCAGACCCGCTGTTTTAATTTTGTATCACTGGTACCTAACTACTAACTACGCCACCTCCGGGCTCGGCGAGTTACGGCGATGCCATGTCACGAAAACAGACTGGTCCTACGCATACGCATGAATCGTGCGATACGTATGTACCGATATAAGATTGATGGACAGATCCGGTCTTCAATAAGAGCTAACATACTATAGTGTGCCTCGGGAAATTAATATTTTTGAAGATTTGTCGTTCTTTGTGAAAAGGACTTCTGAACGCCTTATAAAATTTCATAGCAAATTACGCGTGTGTTGCGTTGCTCTGCAAAATTCACAGGCGTTTGTTTAATTTTATTTATTTATACTTTATTGTACACCAAGTATTATTACAAAATATCCAAGTTTTTGTATTTGACAATATACAATGGGTGGCCTTATCGCGCTTTTCATGTTTTGGAGAAAATATCCATGGGTCCCTCGTAGGTTCTAGTAGTCGGTACTAAACACACATGATCTGCGAACGACTATGTTGCCACAACTAAAATAAGAATAGATTATTTTCAACCGACTTCAAAAAGGAGGAGGTTCTCAATTCGTCTGTATGTTTTTTTTTTTTTTTTTTTGTATGTTTGTTACGCGATATCTCCGCCAGTTGTGGACCGATTTTAATGAATGATTTTATTTGGTAGGTTATACTTCAGAGGTGGTCCCGTTCAAATTTTATCGAAATCGGTTGAGCAGTTTTGAAAATATCAACAAAAATCTAAAAATTGTTTACATCGATGATATTATCGTTTACTCCGAAACACTTGACTTCTATTTGAGTGGGTCTTTTATTTTCGCCACCGACTTCCCAAACTGTTTTATTGTAATATACTATCAAGTAAATACCAACAGTGATAGCCTAGTAATATTACCATTGAACTGCCAAGTCAAAGGTCTCGAGTTCCAAGTAGAGGCACGCATTTCTGACTTCGAAGTCTGTGTTCATTAGGTAATTATTAATATTTAATTTTTCTAACACCCTTAAATTATAATTTTAATTAAAACAAGATCGACAAATAGGATACCCTTTTTTAACGAAATTCAATCATTTTAATATTTTATTTCGACTATGAAGTTCGACAGACGTAAGTGCCAAATAACGTCACACACACGTCATTTACGGTTGAACGGTGACTTTCGACAAATCATCATGATATTCCCATCATGCTTTTAAACCAGAGTCAATTGATTTCAAAGTATTACCCCTTGGCACAGAATAAGTAATAGTACAGGCCCTTGGCAAAAAATTTTTAATTACTTACTTTTTTTGATAATAGAAGCAACTTTTGTTCAAGCGTTTTTGCTAATTAAATACTAAATTAAAAATCCGGCCAAGTGCGAGTCAGACTCGCGCACGGAGGGTTCCGTATCATTACGATTTATGACGTATTAAAAAAAAACTAGTTACTGGGGGGGGACACATTTTACCACTTTGGAAGTGTCTCTCGCGCAAAATATTCAGGTTATGACGTATTAAAAAAAAAACGATTTACTAGATCTCGTTCAAACCAATTTTCGGTGGAAGTTTACATGGTAATGTACATCATATATTTTTTTTAGTTTTATCGTTCTTTTATTTTAAAAGTTACAGGGGGGGGGGACACATTTTACCACTTTGGAAGTGTTTCTCGCGCAAACTGTTCAGTTTAGAAAAAAATGATATTAGAAATATAATTTTTGAAGACCTATCCATAGATACCCCAGGCGTATGGGTTTGATGAAAAAAAAATTTTTGAGGTTCAGTTCCAAGTATGGGGAACCCCCAAAATTTATTGTTTTTTTCTATTTTTGTGTGAAAATCTTAATGCGGTTCATAGAATACATCTGCTTACCAAGTTTCAACAGCATAGTTCTTATAGTTTCGAAAAAAAAAGGCTGTGACACGATCGGACAGACAGACAGACAGACAGACGGACATGACGAATCTAAAAGGGTTCCGTTTTTTGCCATTTGGCTACGGGACCCTAAAAAGTGGGGAGAGGTGGTCTGGTGGCGGGGGTAAACTAGCATTCAGTGTGTGCACTGGCTTCATTTGATATCCGACCATAAAAATATAAATTATATCAGTAAGTAGTATACTTAATTTATTTATTTAATAAATACTGCCTCGTTAGTCTAGTGGTCCCAATTGCGACTGCTACGCTAGAGGTCTTGGGTTCGATCCCCAGGTCGAGCAAAGTGTTATTGGTTTTTCTATGAAATTCTCAGTAGCAGCTCGGAGTCTGGATTTGTGCCCGGTGAATGGCAATAGGCTCGCCCCCTATTACATGGGACCTAAACATACCGGCGAACTGTGGGTGTACATTAAGTACACCTCTGCCTAACCCTTCGGGGAATACAGGCGTGATGGTATGTGTGATGTTAATAAATAAATTAATTAATTAATTAAGTATACTTAATGTGACAAGTCAAAACATAATGCTGTTTAATTTGAACTCTGACCAATGAACATGAGCCCAATTCGCATTTAGGTATTTTTCAATCTGTAGACATGTCGCAGCTGTATCGTATAATCCGCCGTATTACATTATGGCTAGCCGTTTTCTAAAACAGGGCCGTTTTGTAATGCGGCGGTTCGACGATTAGCCGGAATGTCATTGCGATACGTTCTTCAATAACGCGGCCCACGTTTAGCCGCATCGTACTACTATTTAGATTGTAGGGTGACCATACATACAATATAAAACGTGGTCACTTTCCTTGCGAATTTCCATTAAAGAAGCGAACTTCTTTTAAGTACTCAAAAGTAGCCGATAACAGTCATATTTCAAAATATTAACTTCGCCTCAAAATTCTACATACAGATATCGGTTAGGTTAGAACTGTGACCACACACCGCACGAGCCGAGCGAGCGAAGCGAGCGGTGCCGCGGCAGCGGCCGGCGAGTGACAGAACAAAATCGAATTAAAAAAAAAATAGAAAACGTAGACATATACACTGACCGAATCCATGGCCACTTTAGTATCCGACGCCATTGTTGTTGTAATGTCAGGCAGCGCTACGAGTGTTAGAAGTGGGAACTAAAAATTACCAAAGCGGCGGCTAATGATTGGCTGTATTACATTACGGCTAGCCGTGTTGAAGAACGTATGGCGCCGAATACATTCCGGCGGCTTTTCATTCAGCCGCATTCAATTCGGCTAATCGTTGAACCGCTGCATTACAAAACGGCTAGCCGTAATGTAAGACGGTGGATTATACGATACGGCTGCGACAGACATATGGAAAGATGGACCTTGCATGTTATTGAACTTGTTATAAAGAATCCCGAGCAAGCTTTGGATGTCAAACCATATTTGTTGAACAAGGAAAAAAAGGCCATTATTTAAGAAGATAAAGCTTTGGCCCTCACCACTTCATTGGTTTCTCAAAATGGAAATATCAAGCAATTCGAGAGTTCATTCATTCTAAACTACGCCTAACGATGTACAACACACAATTACACGCGCATATGTATTAGTTAACTACGCCTTATCTTGTCAGTCGAGCTTTCGATACCTCAATAGCTCTGAGGTCTAATTGATCTGAGGTCGTATCTACTTTTTTAACTTGTACACACCATAATCTAAAATTATTATTACCAACTAATACTAGTACCTATTTAAAAATATTTTAACCCTATAAGCTTTGTACCCTTTTATTACGTTTTTCCATAATATACAATTCGGGTGAAAAGCCTCCTACATGGAAGATGGGCGAGATTGCATGTAATGTGGGACCCATTGATAGAGGTAGGGTGCATAGTGGAAACTTGTAAGTACATACTTTAAGATCTATATAAAACTAACAAAAAACCTAATGGAAAGTAAGTTACAGAAGTTGGTAGAAAAAAGATATACAATATAGAAGATTAGACCTCAAATTAATTCACAAGTACTAAAAAGACATTATTTAATAGAAAGCAGTAGAATGTTTTTTACGATGTACAAAACGTGTGGAATTAAAGTAAATCTATTAAATCTGATAAATATCCCCAAAAACCCACAAGCGCCGTTCTACAAATACAGTTCGAAATAACTGCGCGCTTCTGAAGTTAGCCGTTCCGAAAAGTCACGCAAGTGAAATAACTTAATTAGGAGGATATCGCTCAACAAACATAGAACAAAAAAAAACATACAGAAGAATTGAGAACCTCCTCCTTTTTGAAGTCGGTTAAAAAGGACTCTAGTAAAAACGTACATCAAGTGTAAAAATGTGAATCCGTTTTAATCATTACTGTAGATTGAAATGTAATCAGAAACACCTTGCGTTTCGTAACTGCACAATTCCTTTATTTTAAAATATATATCTATTATTTGAACTGGTCATGTCAGTCGCATGCATAATGACCGCTGGGAAAGGGTCTCCCCGCAATGGGTGCCTGAAGATGGAAGGCGCCGTGGAGGTCGGCCCAGAAAGAGGTGGCGGGATGATTTGGATGCGTACCGCGAGGGCTGGTTCGAGGTGGCGCAAGAAAAGAGCACCTGGAAGGAATTGAGGGAGGCCTTTGCCCAGCAGTGGAACAGCAACGACTAGAGAAAAAAAAACTTATTTCTAACTTTTAATTCCCAACCCCTAGGAACTCTTTTTTTTATAATAAAAACGGCCTACTCTTATAAACTTCTTATCATAATGATTATAAACTTGCACGTGAACGGCGCTTCGTTAATTTTACAACGTGTGGGTCCAATCTCGGCATCCTTCTGTTCCGTCCAGTGTTCTGTATTCGGTACGGGTTCTATAATTGGCTGCAAGTTGTTTTGTGGTAATGAATATTAATATAACAACGTGGTGTAAAGACTATATTTGGGTTGTAAAAGTTTCGCTTTCGTGATTATTTATGTTTAAAACACTTAATTAAGTTATTTCGCCAGCGCCACTTTTCGGAAAGGCTAACTTCAGACTGCCACGACCGCTCTTCCAAGAACGAATCGGCTGAGAAGAACTTCAGAGGCGCGCAGCTATTCCTAACGAACTGTATTTGTCGAACGACGATGTTGGGGATATTTTTGCAATTAAATAGATTTATTTCAATCCCACACGTTTCGTACGTACATCATAAATGAATGGTTGGTTGGTTTCTCTGTCTACGTTGAGTACTTTTGGATTTAATTTAGGTTATAATCCTCTCTTATATTTCTCTCTACATTGTATTTTTTTTATTTTGGAAAATGTCAGTCACAACCGACAGCAGAACTCCTAAAATTGACACTTGAAACGACTGCATTAGCAAACATTGTCAACAAATACTTTGTGAAAGTTGGCAAAGAACTAGCCTCTAAAATAATTCCCCCAGATAGCTCATCACCGCTCCGTAGTAGGAGAGAGGATGTATCACAGTGCAACTCTCTTGGTAATCCACCCGTTACCCAGGAACAAGTGCACGGGATCATTGTTTCACTCCGGAGCGGCTGTGCAACTGGCTGGGATAATGTCCCAGCGCAAGTTGTAATAAATTCTCACACTGTTTTGGCTCCACCTATCACACATATCTGCAACATTTAAATTACTACTGGTGTATTTCCAAATAGCCTTAAAAAAGCTTTGGTTACTCCTGTGTTTAAAAGTGGGGATAGATATCGTGTCACTAACTACAGACCGATTACTGTGCTGAGTGCATTGTCCAAGATTTTGGAGAGGGTGTTAAACAACTGTTTGACAAACTACCTTACTAAATTTTATATAATCTCTAACAACCAATATTTATTTATTTATTTATTCAGGGACAATAAACAGCTACAATATGCGATTTAACAGAGAAGAGATAATACAAAATATTAATAATATTGCAGCCCACTACATTATCCGCATATTGAAAAAAAGAAAAATTATAATTAGTACCACTAGATAGGTTATAAATAAATAATTACATCACATTAATTCCTAATAAATTAATCACATCATGCAATGTGGAATTTCAAATTGATTGATTTTCAACAGAGTAATAATTAAAATTAATAACAGATAGATAATATGGTTTTAGACCAGGCATATCTAACGAAGCCGCAATAATCAAGCTCAATGAAGTAGTGGTCTTCAGGCTGGATAGTGGATATAAGTGCTACAGTATTTTTTGGATTTGTCGAAGGCATTTGACACAGTCTCTATTCCTATCCTTATATTAAAATTGGAGCACATTGACGTTCGTGGACAAGCTCTTAGTATTTTTAGGGACTATCTGTCTGATCGTACTTAAGCAGTAAAAAATGATTCTGTGCTAAGTGATGAGGAACCGTTCAACTACGGTGTTCCGCAGAGAAGTATCCTTGGCCCCACGCTGTTTTTGATATACAGGATGTTTGGTGCATCGTTTGCCAAATGGAAATGCCCGATAGAAGTAGTCATTAGCTATCACATCAGGTCCAATAAATCATTCCTTGTCACACCATACTTATAACAACTTATATTTATAACAACTTTTGAAACTTTATTTGGAAAAATTCTAGAATTAAACCTTCAAATAAAAAAAAAACTAATTGGTATAGCGTTTAAATTTTATGATTATGATGTACTCTTGTATTGTTCTTTGAAATTCAAAAATTACTTGCTAATAACGTCTAGTTCCTTTTTAAAAACATCACAAAGTTTTTTGAGACTTAAAATTGCCGTAAAAAGATTACTTAAAGCGATTGGGATCTACCCCTAGTCTGTCCCCTTTCCAACGGTATGTCATAAGCCAAAAAAAACTTTTATTAACTTCACTAATTCGCTAAATGTGTAATCGAGGCACATCTGGCTGATTTTCGATATTACGGTAAGTAGCACTAGTTTTCGCATAATATGCTTTAAGTAGGTAGATAGTGTTATTTGACACTTACTTACGCAGTCTACCATACAAGAGTAGACATCAAAATTAAACTGAAATTCAAACGCTACACTAATTAGTGTTTTTTAAATTGAAGGTTTAATGCTGAGTTCCTGAATATTTCCAAATAAAATTTTAAAAGTTGTTACAAAAAACCGGTGTGACAAAGAATGAGCTATTGGGCCTGAAAAGATAGCTACCTCGTCTATCGGCCATTTCCATTTGGCAAACGATGCACCAAACTCCCTACATATCTATTGTAACGTTGTGGCCACGTTTTAGGAACGTGGCCGTAGTTAGAATTTAAAACAAGAGTAGGGTGAGTTAAGCTCAGGGTGGATTCGGCGAAGGCTTCGAGGCGAGGTCCGACCAGTAGAGGACGGCACTTAACTTCAGTATCTGCAGCAGGACGAAGGAGACCCGCTCGCCGTCTGCAGATCTATTTATAACGTCGCGCGGAGTGAAGCTTGAGGCGCGGAGAAGGAGCGGTGCGCGCGGACCATGTCACTATGACCTGTGTAAGATGGCAGTTAGAAACTGTAATTTCTACGTATGCTGATGACACAGTGTTGTTGATATATGGCAAACACTGGTTAGAAGCAAAACTCTTAGCCGAAAATGCTTTAAAAAAAGTAAGAGTGTGGTTGGACTCGAATTTACTTACTCCTAACATAGAGAAAACTAAATTGATTCGCTTCTTTCTCCCATATTCATCAAAGCCCCCTGTGGAATCCAAAACTCTTATCGCTCACTATTGTGACTAAACATCAACCTGTACATGTTCACCTTTAACAAATGTCGCCAGTATCAGATATCTGGTTGTGCTTGTTGATGAGCGACTTGACTGGCGTCCTCAGGTAGAGGCCCTCTCAGGACGGATTAGTTTTATCGGATTTAGTTTTATCGAGTACATTGAGCTGGTAGCTGATTTATGAGTATTTTAATAGAAGATTATTAAGATATGTTGTTTTAAGCCAATCAATTTTGAGCTACTGTATCCCTGTGTGGGGTGGAGCTTACAAAACTCTCTTCTTGCAACTGGAGAGAGCTCAAAGAGCTGTTCTTAAAATAATTCATCATAAACCACGGTATTATTCAACCTCTAAGTTCTATAAAGAATGTCAACTTCTTACAGTAAGGCAGTTGTTTATTCTCCGTTCTACACTTCGGCGACACTCACAACTCCGCTTCGAAAAGGGTACTTCACAAAAAAGACGTGGTGCAGTCGTCTGCCCTCCAGCACAATTTAGAACGTCTTTCGGTCATCGACACTATAATGAAATGAATTCTAGTATTTATAACAGATTAAACAAAATATTTCACTGTACAAAATGAACAAACACCATTAAACAAAATGTAAAAAAATGGTTATGGTCTCTTAATTATGAAGAAACAGCAAACAGCAACAGCAAACAACTTAAGAAACTCAACCATACAATAATATACAATAAGTCATGTAATTTTGATTACATGACTAAACAACTAACAACTAAAACATTTACGATTACATGTTAGTTTTGATTGAGTTTCATCAAGGATTCAATATAATATTGCTTAAATTAAACACGATGGATTTAATCATGGTCACTTTCAATTTTAATCCGGTTATTAATCTGAGTACAAAAGTAGTTTATTACGTCCATCTCTGTCACTATCACTTAGTATCCCTTCGTTGTCTGTCTCCCTTAAGAACACAAAATGTATCAATAAGAAATCTCATGTCTACTGTAAAGCGATCAAAGGTTCTTAGTCAACGCGATAAAAAAATACCGCTAAGGTATTTCGAGGGTTCATAAAACGACAAAGGTTAAGACAATCTTAGAGGAAATTCTCTAAGATTGTTTTTTATTTTTGGAAATAAAAGTCACAAGGTGCTAGGTAGGGACTGTAAGGTAGACGAATCACTAACTCTGCACCTTCGATAGAGAAATACTGGATAGTCCATCTTGCGAAGTGAGCAGGAGCGTTGTCGTGGTGGAGGAAGATCTTGCTTCTTGGACGCTGCCGTCTAACATTTTCCAAGACATCTGGTAAACATCTTTATCTGCAGTAACAGTCCTTTATCTTCTAAGACAATTATTGTGAAATAAATCGTCCATCCATATAATTATGCAATCAACTATTTCCCTTCTGGTCTCGTTTACTTTTGTCGGCAAAGCTTTGAATGGAAACATCCATTGCGCAGATTGTCTTTTGGTTTCGGGTCCGAAACATATATCAAGCTTTCATCGCCTGTGACGATCATACTTTTCAAGCATTGAGCGACACCAATCCAAACGACGGCGTTTTTGACTTTCCGTCAAATTATGAGGTAATTATCTATTACAACAACGCATTTTGATGCCTACATGTTCATGTAAGAGTTTACACTTGACTCATAACAACGCCTAAAGCTGCCCGAATCTGTTGATACATAGCCTCTTTAATCACTTTTATCATTAGCCGCACAGTAGAAGAATGTTCTTCTCGCAAATCATCCGTAAGTTTGCTTAGACCACATTTAAACTTATTAGAGTTGTGATCAGTGGCACGGGTGGGGCTTCATCATTAATTTATAATCGAAGTCTATCGTCAAATAATTGTTGTTAAGTAGGATCGGAATCGATCCGGAAGTCGTAACAAATCATTGAACAAAACTTTTCTGTAGTCAAATCCATTACGACGCACGATACAAACTAATTAAATTGCCGCCAATTTGTTAATACAAATTACATATGAATTCATTGCACATCTACTTAGTGACATGCCTGGGCCTATGACCTGAATAGGTATGTCGTCGAACCAATCGTGATCGATTCTATGGTTTACATAGTTTCAGAACAACAGCGTGTACCTGCGATGAACGATTAACGACAATGATTTGGCACTAAACTACACGTAACACTGCGTCCTTATATGCCACTGCTGCACTGTCCTCGACAAAGGTGGTTACGTCCTGTGCCGTTGAATACTCTTCCTTATGATTTTTTTATGTTAAAGCGATCCGTGGATAAGACGCTAGTTTCAGATTGCACAATTACACATGTATTTTTTTCTGTAAAAATAATGTTAACCAATAGAATGTTGTAAACCAATAGTAATGTCAGACAGATAAGGAGTGGGGTCGGATAAGGGGGGCGGGTGCGCGGTCGAAATATGACGGGGCACAGTGCGGCCTACAAGACGACATTGTACCTAGTTATATTTTTGTCGTACATACTACAATTCGTTGTCAGTGACTCAGTGAGTCACTGAGTCAGTCCCGCGCAGGTCGCCCGCCCGGTCACACGTGTTGCGATGCTCGGTGGAGCGGACTCTCTATCAGCTGTTGTTTACCGGGCTCTTGCGCCCGGATAGTGTTGTGTTGTTGGCTCACGCACGCCGTCAGTGTCCATGTGTATGTGATTCCTGTTGACTGATGCTGCGCTCCGTGACCACGGGCGGCATGGTGCGCTTGCCGCCGCCGACTCACGCGAGGCTCTCACTCTTCGACTCGTGCCACCGAAAGATCAGGCTGATCGGTGGCGGACCCGTCGCTTTCCTAGGAGGTCTTGTCGCGTAAGTAGTCAGCACATATTAGGTACCTACCTGATATGATATTCTTAACAGATTTTTATTTTCTTGTTTTTTATTATTTAGTTTCATTCAGACATTCCGGGAGTAATTGTATTTCAGTAGATTGGAAATCCGGACCCTGTAAAAAACATCTTGTAGTTTATATCGAAGACTCCGAAGACTTCTAATAAGTAACGGCCGGCCTATATGGAATACCGTATTATGTTCCATCAAAACCAATTCTTAGAACCACCCGACATACATTACCACCATCATCAAGACTTTAGTCAGCAGGACAAAGTGACTGCCAAGCAATCCGCTGGCAACATCATTGAATCCATTATACATGGGCGACAACTAAGGTAGTTAAGTTCCAAAACTAAGGTAGGGTGGCCATTTCTAAAATTTGGCAACCAGGACAAAAAGCATGACCACTCGGATATTCCAAGTGTTTTTATTTAAGTCACTCAGTAAAATAAAATAAAAATACTCTGTCAAATAAGTAGGTACCGGGAAAAGGTAAATAATACGTACACAAAATGTTAATTATTCTTCCAAATTCAAACCTTATAACTTAGCCCCTTCCGAAATATGGCTTACTTACACTAACGAATAATCCAATTGTCGAACCATATTTTTTTAAACGCATTTTCAGGTGCAGTGATAGCCTTGAGATATGTCCATCAAAGGTCTCGAGTTCAAATCCAAGGCACGCACCTCTGACTTTTCGAAGCCACGTGCGTATTAATAATTAATTATCACGCGCTTAAACGGTGAAGGAAAACATCGTGAGGAAACCTGCATGCCTGAGAGATTTTCTTGACGGTGTGTGAAGTCTGCCAACCCGCAGTAGGCTAGCGTGGTGGACTACAGCCCTCTCGTACTGAGAGGAGACCCTTGCCCAGCAGTGAGACACTGTAATGGGTTGATGATGATGATTATGATTTTTAGGAATAGACTTCAGTTCTCGCCCGAATTACGATTTATACCTTCGACCGACTGAAAACCGTTTGGTTTGGGTTCAGTTGACTGGATTGCATGTCAAACTCGTAAACCCACGTCTCATTACTTACATTAATATTTTTTTACTAATGTAGGGTTGGAATTGACTCGTTCCACCTTATCTGAATGACTTTTACTCGATTGACTAGTCGAGCGGCAACGTGTTTCATGCCTTAAAATGGTACAAATCGATTCGTGAAATCGTGGGACACAAAGTTCAGCGGCTATCTCTCTCAAGCTTGAATGAGGATTTTCAGTCACTATTGCCTTCACTTTAGCGTTGTTAACTTTACTTGAAGACGTTGATGGCCGACTCGAGCGAGGGAAATCTTCCATCACAGCTTGAACGCTTTTGAATGCACTGTACCACTAGACTAACGAGGCAGTCATAAATAATTCTAGGTATAAGAAAAAATAAACTGACCCTTAATTCACCAAAAAATATTAATTTAAAACTGCCCCTAAATTCACCAAAGAGTTTAAAAACACTGTCTGCCTCGAACGCCATTTAATCTTTTAAAAATAGAATGATGAAAAATGTCATTTTTGTATCGCAAGTCATGTAGACGATTTTCTATACCAATATTATTTATTCTTTTTTAAGTGTTCTTTCAAGATTTTCCTTATTTTTCTTCTTCTTTAACCACCCCTGTATTATGACAAACAAAACACAAAAAGAATTATTCTAATCGGTCAAGCCGTTTTTGCGGTTAGGCGAGACTAACGAACGGCGATTGATTTTTATATACATATAAAATATTTCCTAAATTTATTTAAGTAATTAATAAAGTCTAAGTCTGAAAAAAAAATCATCTTAATTGAAAACACAATTGACTTTATCTTTTTGTCGAATATTCAGTTGAACTTTAAGTGTTGCCATATCTTCTTTCTCAGATATCATTTAATGTGACAAGAACATCGGCAAGGCAACAACAACCCCATTCATCTTCCTTTGGTGTCCACTAATTACCGCCAGAATGCATTTCTGGGGCGCGCGAGGAGTACATTAAATAAATCCTGCTTAAAGTTCAATTTGGATATCTTTAATACTACGCTAGTATGGCAACAAAGGCGACAAAAGAAAATGACATCCGTCCGTCACCTGTCAGTCGGGTTCCTGAAAACTGTTACGTTTCGTATCGTTTCGTTATTTTGCATATAAAATACTTATATTATGCAATATTTGGCCATTAAATAGGCATAATAACTAAATAAATGTATTTAAAAAGTAGTGAAACCCTGATTATGATATACCTGATCATGGTATTTATTTACTTGCACTCATACCTACTTGTTTTAGTTATTTGTTGTCAAAACATAACCTCTAATACTTCAAACGGGAATATATTTAATTATAATTTAAGACATTTATTTCTCAATAACAGAATAAAATTCACTTAGAATGAGAAACACTAGATTCTTAAGTAAAGTTCTTAAAGAACGAGTACAGAAACGGTAGGTCTTATTATAGTTTAATTCATTAATTATTTTCAGCATTGTGATTTTCAGTATAGAACATAGAACATACAGTGTGTAACAGTTAAAGTAATTTTAAATGCTTATTTTAAACATACTTGCATTAACAAAATATCAATAATCAGTAGGTAGTTGACAATAATTTAGTTTAATTGGCAGGAAGACAATATAATACTATGCAGGTAGGTTGAAAAAACAGTTACAAGTAAAGAAGATTCAGTTCTTATTACGTGTCGAAAAACAGATGCTATGGTAATTGACATTGAAAGCAAATAAGTTCGGACCAAAAACAGAAATTATTCAGAAATACAATATCTATATTTATACGTATTTTTCATGTGCAGACGCAACAAAAAACTGTCAACAAAAATTTGTTTGGGAGTTCGCCATTGTTCTTTGAGACAAATTTTTTAATCAATTATTTTTATCCATTATTAAAATCGCAAAATACATTTGAGATGAATGACTGGATATGAATAACAGCTCGGAGTCTGGATTTGTGCCCGGTTAATGGCAATAGGCTAACCTAAGCATACCTGCGAAATGTGGGTGTACATTAGTACAGTGGTGGTATGTTAGAATATGAAATGGAGATAATCCCGAATCCGAAGGTAAAATATGTATACCTTCTCGGCTGACTACAGTAGTGCCAGCTATTTATCAAATAGGTCTAATAGTAAGTATATCCTGATTTTTCTAATATACCAAACAAAGTCTATAGATCGGCCAGTGTGAAAGGCTGTGCGAATGTGCAATACCGACTCCGAAAATGATAAATTGAATGATGAATTGAATAGTCTTTTGTTTTTATATTTCGTAAAATAAAAAGAGTTAAGCAAATTTTGTGGTCTTTGCGTAGACCGGAAGAAAAAAATGCCGGCAGAAAGCGATAATTTGGAATATCCCGCCAGAACTGGAAAAATGAAACAGTCAATATCATATAATTCACGCGGGCGAAGCTGCGGGCGGAAAGGTAGTTCATTAATATATATTTTTAAAACGTCCGTCAAGCTGGCCCGTCCCCAACGATTTTGATGATGTGATTGGTATCAATAGAATGTACTCCTTATTACAAGCATATGTACTTCCTTCATTTTCAATGTAGGTAGCTCTCTAATAAAGAAGTTACAGACACTTATTAGTGGCCAGGCCAGCCTGACGTTTTCAGCCCGGCCCCTTCCATACCGCGACTTCTACAAAGTTTACTAATAATGTGTTGCTACTGATCGAATGTAATCCATAAATTAACTTGTCAAGCGGCATATTGTAGACACAATGCAAAATCTATTGTTATGTCCTCATGAGAAAACTGTATGCATTGACGGGTTAAGCATATGTACCGCTTTATTTATGTCTCAAATGCAATATCTTAAGAGATATTAACGATTGTAGGGGGCCGGGCTGAAATTATTTCTTTAGCTCTATACAGTAAAAATAAAAAACTTAATAATCCCTGATCTATGTACATAAATATAATCTGTCCTCGAGGTAGTACATATAAACTTCTTTCTTTTAAAAATATATCACCTAATTTAAGAAATATAAGCACCTGAAATATTTCAGCCCGGACCCCTAACAAACGTTAATATCTTTGTTAATATTACGTTTATCTGTCCAGTATGGGATTGATCGGAGTAAAGTATGGAAGTACCTACATTGGTTTAGTTTGAGTCGTGTACTAATAAGAAAGTACTTGTTGAGTGGCCATCAGTCTCGAGCAAATTTCAGGACATGTCATTTGTCAAATTAAACAAGAGTAATTAAGAGTTGGTATTCTAATGGTGCCAATGGCTTTTAGACTTCAATCGGCATTTATTTCCTGCAATTTACATTCAAAGTAAAAAGGAGTAACTTTATTATGGAAACAAGAATTATATTTGAAGTAACTACCGGACCTAAACCGAATTTTTGGTTTTGTTGTATGATTGGCCGGCACGGACGTGTTGTTAGATGGAGCAACTACTGTTATCAACGGATGCATGGAATAATGTCGTCATAAGTAGGGCGCACGATGATATCGGCTGGCGGAGCAGAGGCGAGCCGGTCGTTATGCGGCAACTGTATCGCGGCCACTGACTATCGATCACTGGCCGCCACTCGCGAATGCACCACCCCGAAGTAGTGGCGCTGAAGGCTCCAGAAATGGGCTCACCTTATGGCGCCGTGTCTTAACTTCATAACATACAAAATGTATATCTTATTTTGTAATGGTTATATGTTTTGTATTAACATTTTTTTTACCCTAGTATTGAAAAACGTAATAAATGTTTATTTTACTGAATCCTAAGTATATCCGTCATTGCAACCTTTCTTAAATGTTGCCAGACGTCAAACAATATTTCAATAAAATTCAAAATCAATTGATTGTTATCAATACTTAATTCCGTCGTTTAATATTTTTGGTAAGGTTTGGTATTATTGCTAGATCCACTTATGACATAAAATAAAATGAAATTAGGAAAATAGATGTATTTAAAATCTAAGCTTTTTTGTACAAAATATGTAAATAATTACGTGTAAGATTATTTTTCGCGCCAATGTGCATCCGTCACAATAATAATTTTAAAACAACAGAAAAACATCAACATGTTAACCTTCCCAACGCATTATGCTCGAACGGAGAGTTCTTAATGTTATTTTGAGAAATACATACAAATTAGATATCGAAAATCGACTAATAAATAATCATACCTGGCAACACCATACTCAGTGTAAGAGACAAAGATTTATCTGTCAAATAATGTAATTTGAAAATCAAATCCATAACTATTAATTATTTACCGGGTCGTTTCGTGTTGTTTGTTTTGCGTCGAGTTTAATTGAATTCCTCCGTATTTGCTTCTGTTACGTTACGATTCAATGCTACCGAGTTGAGCGTGTACGTTCCCCAAGTGGTTTTATTGTGAGATATCGGACTCCTGTTTTATTGTTAAGTGAGCAATTGGACTCTTTAAGTGTTTAGTGAGCGATTGGACCCTTGAAACACTTGTAAAATGTCTATTCCTGGTCGAGATCGGACAAACCGTCCTAGAATTTACCATTCTAGGACGGTTTCGCGGAGAATTTAGTTTTTATAACCTCAATTTTAGCAACCTAAAAAAAAAGATTTCTCTTCAACTAAGATGAATAAAGGGGAATCGTTTGCAGAATATGAAAAGATATTTCTTTGTCTACAAAATTAAATTAAAATTACCGTGACACGACAATTTTTTGTATGAGCCCAAATATCCTAAGAAAATGGGCATTCTCCTTTGCCGGTCCCTCAATGTCCCAGTTATCCAGGTTTCACTGTATATAAAGCAGTCGTGTTAGTTGCACCATTTATAACTCAAGAACGGCTGCTCAAGTTTTGATGATCTTTGATTGGTTTGATTTTTCTCGGCCGGGAGCAACAAAATAAACAATTAAAATACGAAAAGTTCACGAACAAAATGAAGAAAGTTTTCATATAATTTTTGTATGCTACCTGTGGTGACGTGTCAAAAACTGCAGAGTTTCGAATTAAACATCCATACATACTGACTTATCTGTATTATTGAACTAAGTCAACATAAAGGTAAAAATGTATACTGTTGAGGACCTACATGTTTTATTTTAATTAAAAAGCACAATCATTGAAACACGAATTGTATTTACTCCATCAAGTAATTCTTAGTGACAAAAAATCATCTGTTTTTACTAGACTTATATTTCAAATTCAAAACTACATACTTACTTTTTATTCGTCATATTTAACTAGCCGGTACGTACGCACGGCTACACATCAAGCTATACAAAACCAGGCTAGCCTTGAGTTGTGCGGAAAATCTTTACAATGGGAAGTCTGTATAAACTGGTTTTGTATAGCTTGATGTGTAGCCCTGTGTGCTTGGGTAATAAGGAGTTATTGCTTTTGCAATTGTGATATAATAAGGTATACACGTAAAAATTTACTTTGAACAAAATGTAAAACCGCCTTCAAAAAATAATAAAATATTTTTACGTCTAAAACAGTTTCGGAAGTCTGTGGCGAAAACAAAAGAACCACTCAACTTGAAGTTTACTTACTACTTACTTTTTTGTTAAAAGTTAATTTTTTTTTTAATTTTTTGTGGAAAGTTTTGTTTGTATTAAACTTGTAAGCCAACTAAATGCACTGCTCTAATGAGACAGCGAGATTTTTGTATTTCTTTTTTTAATCCGCTCAACCGATATCGATAAAATTTGAATGAGGCTACCTCTAAAGTATAACCTACCAAACAAATAAAAGAATTATCGAAATCGGTTAGCGCCATATTGAGTTATTCGTCCATTTGTCGCGGACGTACTTAATGCAAATTTAAGAAACATGGTTTTCCCATGGATGCCACTGTCAGTACTGGACCAAATTAATTAAAGCAGCTTTCAAATAGAAAAAGAATCATCAAAAGCGGTTCACCCAATCGAAAGTTATGAGGTAACAAATATAAAAAAAATACAGTCGAATTGAGAATCTCCTTCTTTTTGAAGTTGGTTGAAAATGATAGAAAGCGATTGTGCTACTTATTATCAGGCCCCTAACCCTAATAAGATTATTTTGCAAATACATAAGCCATGAACGCAAAACTTCCTATTATATGTATTGCTGATGATGATGATTTTAATGCTGTTACTGGTGGACCCGGCAGACGTTGCCGTTATCCATATTTTCACACCGTTAAAACATTGCTGGACTTCCACAAATATTTCAAAACCAAAATTAGCCAAATCTGTTTAGCCGTTCTATCGTTTTAGCCAGATAAACGGCAATGATTGTTTTTTTTTTGGTAAGGTGGCATCTCGTCCACGATGCCTCCTTAGTCTAGTGATCCGAAGCGCGATTGTTACGCTAGAGTTCCTGGGTGCGATTCCCAGGTCGAGCAGTGTTATTAAGATTTTCCACGAAATTCCACGAGTCTGAATTTGGGCCCGCTTAATGCCCGCTATTACATGGGACCTAAACATACCGGCGGAACTCATGGTGGATGCTCATTAGTACACCTCTGCCTTACCCTTCGGTGAATACAGGCGTGATGGTATGTTATGTTATGTTTTAAATTCAATTCAGTATCATTCAATTAGTCCTCTCGATGTATTAATTCCAATTATTATGCAATTACAGACGCGACTTTTTCTGAATATTCTTATGCAGATTATAGTTTCGGGTTTATTTTGTTGGTTACTGTTGTAATGTGATGCGAGACCGGCATCGGCAGTACAGTTGTAACGGAACAAGCGCCCGCGCCAGCTCCGATACGCATAGTGCGCACGCACTATTCACAGGCTCTTCCGAACACTCTAACGTGACCGGTGACGGCCTGATGCGACAGTGGACAGTCACCGCCACCTCTCACTGCGAGAAATTTATGCAAAAGAGACTTAGATGGGGAAGAGAAAATTGTCCACTTCTTTCCTGAATTCCTGATTCGCAGCAGATGCATCGAGCGCCATAGAGCGCAATATGTATATGTATACCTTTGACCTCTATGAACTGTGGCCTGCGGGTCGCTGACTTTAGGTGTCCGCCGCCCAAACAGTCAGTGGCCAAAATAGGATTACGAAGTGTAGTATTCGCATTTATTAAAAATAATAGCATGTGAATGCTCTTTATAATTATTTATTATCTTTTTACAATATTAACACTTATATCAACCAACAACGACAGCACAATGAATCCCGGAAGTCCCTGCCGTCTGTCAGGTGTCATCTATCAATGTCACCTGACAGCGGCGCTTACACACTACCTACTACACGAAGTAAGGCCCAGCCCTATCAAGAGGTTCCATGGCCGTGATCATAGGGCACGGGCAGGACATAGCGTAGGTGGCAGACGATCAATGAGAATTTGCCGTACTATCAAAAATATGTATACAAACTCAAACACACTTGAAATTTGTTAAAACAACTTCAAAATAGTAAATACTTAAAAAACTTGTGGGTAAATAACAGCTACTCGAGTGCTTCATACTTACGTATTTCTTTAACGGAACTAGAACAAAGTTGGTATTGCGAAATGTATTGCCAACTTGTGGACATGCATTGAACTACTGATTTCTGACATTTATGCGACATAAGACGATATAAAACTACAATTAATGGCTTTTATCGCGTTATAGTAGTTGATTCCCGACGTTACGGAACCATTACAGCATCCTTGGTCACGCACGGATAGACTGAGGTGTTGAACGTCTTTAAATGATAACGCGATTCCACTGACGACAAAACATGTTGCAAACAGCTACCTATCCCATTCACTCTTGGAGAGTTTGTTTTGTAGTCAGTGGGAACGCAGAGTCACAGTTACCTGTAGTGTAACTGTTACTTATATTGTTAATTATTATTGAATTCGGTAACGAATCCTTCGGTCTTGCAGTATTGTCCTTGGATTTAGATTTAATGGAAAGATGGTAACACCCAGCTACTCTCTTTCCAGCTGTCTTGTTTATTGAAATTGGGGTGTTTTATAATTTGAATAGCCTCGCGAATCATCTAGACAGGGCTTGATCCAATGGTTTGGATTTATTTCCAGCCGTTACTTATCACCAGAATAAAAAGAAAAAAATAATGAAGAATTGAAGGGAATTATCGATGCCGTAACCGTAATAAGTTGCAGTGACACTAAGAGCTTAAACTATAAATTAATTATTACAATATGGATCTATTTTAATGAATTATAGTGGAGTAGGAGCGTGGGAGAGTGGAGAAATAAATTGAATATGAATATGAGTCATTATTATTGTACATTATTGTTAACATTATTCAAGTTTGTGATATATCGCTATTCACATCAACCACCATCCCACATTAATTATAGTAAGGAGCTCTGGCTTTACTATAATTAATTACTCCAATGGAATGAAGGCTCAATTCTTCCCGCAGTGAATAAGTAAACAAGTAATAACAGTTTTGCGTGAGGTAATTAAACAGTGTCCTTGAGGCACAGAATGGCACTCTTGGAGAAAGACATAGGCTATCTTTTGTCTCAATAAGTCCTTTGGGATGCAAGTGAAACCACAGACAACAGCTAGTGTAATAATAATGCAGGTATACTTATACATAAGTGAGTGTGGTGGCGCGGGGAGTGCGCGGGCGGCCGCGACCCGCGACTGGCTCGTGTTCGCGCTCTACATACGGCAGCTCCGCGTTTCCTGTGTTCGTTTCACTTGCTCTTGTATCTTTTGTTATGGTGTAACATTGTTTCACCAACTCTTACACAATGCAAATAATATGAAAAAGGCGATTACGTTTTGAAGCGGCAGTAGCCAATGGCCAGAGCGTATAATGAACAACGTCTATTCAATACGACGCGACGCGGCGACGTAGACCTGCTCGTGAATCGTAAAAACAAATAATAAAGTTCACGGTTATTTTGCTCTGTGACTCGATAAGAACACTTGATTGAGCTTTTATTAGCTTGACACACCATGCACCACCCATTATAGTGTGATGCTACCGCGAAAAATGTGTTAATGTTATTACTGTTAGTTTGCATGTACTCAATCACGAAATGAATAAACAGATTTGGATGATTAAGTTATTATTTTAGTGAAGGAAAAATTCGACCGCGGGCAGGATTCGAACCTGCGTCTTCTGGTTAAGTACACCAGACGCTATGACCGCTAAGCCACCGCGACCCCTACCCGCCATGTCGAAATTGCCTTCACCTTTCTTAATTAATAACTTAATAATCTTTGCATGGAAAATGCCTAAAAAATACAAAAAGAGATTTGGATGAATTTTGTTACACAGACAGTTTATAACCTTGACAAAAACATTCATTGATTTCAAATCTAATACTTTGATACAGGCACGCATTTATCGCGCTAGACGCAATTCTATGATCCACAACGAAGTTTCGAGCAGACACCAGTCTATTAATATTCTTTCAATAAGTAATTCCTCTTACTCCATGAAAACTGTTGCGATAATTTGGTCCAGCTTTCTGCAAATCGTGAATAAATTAATTTGAAAGAAAAAATATAATTTATTACGGAAACTCACAACGTTCGAAAACGTCATCTGCGGTCGTGAGGTGCTCAGCTGAGGGTGAACTGTTTACGTAACCATAACAATAATCGCATCGTTGTGCAATTATGGACGAAGTTGTAATGACAAACAACTACCGGAAATATATATATATATATTTTTTTGTTTGTGGCAATTGAGCCGATTGCGACTATTCTGCCAGTGTCACGTTGAGACGGCGACTCGCTAAAGACCACCGTCGAGCATTTGACTTCGTGGTAGATGTTAGTCTTAGCAGTTAAAATTTAAGATCGTTTTCATTTATAAATGTAGCCAAAATATTTATTAATTTAGGAGAGAAGTGGGAGATAAGGGAATGAAAATTGGTTGGGAGAGGGATGTTACACGTGGGAATTTTTCGATAGAGGTCGAAAGATTTGCTGTATAAGGAGCAAGAAAAGAAAATATGGTCTAGAGTGCCGTCCGCAACCGTAAAGGACGTTACGGCTGACATCTGTCGGGCATGTCACCGTCCAGGCGACAGTTGTGACCGCCAATGGTTTAATAGCCAAGAGCCTCGACTCACACCTGCGGAGGCTCTCGTTAGGCAGCTGGGTTAACCTTTTGAACGCCATTGTCACATATATGTGACAAACGAAATCTTACCCTGAACGCCAACGTCACAAATATATGACAAAATATACGTCGCACCAAATTATGAAATAAACAATTTAATCATTACTTTAGTGTGTTTTCACTACCTTGTGTAATTTGACAAAAAAAGTGGCCTGGCGTCAGGGGTACGGCGATACGTTTATACTCTGGCGTTCAAAAGGTTAAGGGCGTGATACAGAGAGCGGTACTCCTAGATACGGCGCGTATTGTTAGGAGGTTCCTCTCTTTGGACCCTGACCACCGGTAGCTTGTTCCCGATACCGGTGGATGACTATTTTTAAATGT
Source organism: Subacronicta megacephala (assembly GCA_958496365.1). Classification (NCBI taxonomy): domain Eukaryota; kingdom Metazoa; phylum Arthropoda; class Insecta; order Lepidoptera; family Noctuidae; genus Subacronicta; species Subacronicta megacephala. The sequence goes on along the minus strand of OY292519.1, from coordinate 15,855,727 downwards.
TTTTATGTTTTAATATAATTTGTAAAAATATTTAAAAATTTAAATTAACATGTTAAAAATAAATGGAAGATGGATCATAGGTATGTTTGACACAAACACAGCCATAAAGGTGTTATAATAATTATAATAGTCCACTATGTTTTACTCTTACCAGCTTACAAATATTTTTGTTAAGTTAGGAACATACAATTTTTATTATCAACCTAGTATTGGTAAGTTTACAATTATTTGTATTCAAAGAAATCATTTGTATTCAGCAAGCCACCGTGTTAACTCTATTTTAAATTTAGAAAATGTCATTGATTTAAAATAAGTAGGAATTTTATTGAATAATTTTATACACATTATATAGCTATTATTAGATGTGAAAGTCAGTCTAGTAAATGGTCTGTATAATTTATACTGATGTCGCGCCCGTCTATTATAACAACTAGAAGCTTCCCGAAAAAGGTCCTTATGCTTAATAACTACAATTAAACATGCTTCCAAAATATACAAGCATGGAACAGTTAAAATTGTCTGTAAAATGGCCGACAATAGTGGTAATTGTAACTAACATTCGTGACATCAATTGCATATGCTCGCTATTTTAAAAATAGGCTGCTATTGGCATGCCAATAGCAGCCTGGGAATATTCTTCAACAATTATCTTCTGTGCCAAAACCTGCTAAAATAGGTATGCCTAACTACTGAACGCTCTAGGAGCTTTGTCCTTGTCCCATGATGCTGATCGAACAAATGCAGACCTACTCTCAGTCAAGGTGGAGCAGCTGTAAATTCAAGTAAATTCAAGATCTTGACGCTTTACCTCGCCAAACACGTTTTTGTACAAGAATTGCCTATGCTGAATCGTTCAAATCAAATCAAATAATTTATTTGCATCATATGGGTTTACAATGGTGTTACATATAAGAATCAGTTCGCCACATTAAGCCTTACAGCATGCAAAAATTAAATCTGGTAATAATATAATATTGATGACAAAGTAATTAAAATAAGTATACAAAATAAATTTATATTATTATTCAAAGTAAAAATATCATTATTAATTTCGTGATAACTATCCAAAGAAATCATTATACATTTTACATAATTAATAAATTAAATATTTCATAATTTCAGAGATAATAATCGCTTATGTTATATTATCTTCCATGAATTCGTTAATAGAGTAATATGTTTTACCAACAAGAAAATTATGTAATTTTAAATTAATTAAATTATTTGTGGTAACAATTTATTGTAAATTTTTGGACCCGTGCAGAATACACTTTTGTGAAGCAGTGCAGTCTTTGCGGGTCGAATACATAGTTTGTCTGGATGTCGCACTCTTTTTCGGTGTTCAAATAGATGTTTATTAGATATAATAAATAGAGTTGTCTCGTATATGTATAGACACGGTAACGTTAAGATCTTAAAATTCTTAAAATGAGGTTTACACGAATCAGTTGAATTTAAATTACAGATAGCCCTAACACACCTTTTTTGCGCCCTGAAAACACTATCTGTATCTACTGATACTGATTCTGTGGGGCAACGCTACTGCGTTGCCCCACAGAATGACACCATACCGAAGAGTAGACGATACATATCCGTGGTATTCCGTTAGTATTGTTGAAACATCAGCGACTGATCCAAGATTACGAAGAGCAAAGGAATAACTATTTAGTTTTTTACAGACATGCTCCGTTTGATATTTCCATGTCAGTTTATCATCAATATAAATTCTGCGAATATAAGTTCTGCAAGTATACCAAAGATGTTTTCAATAAAATGTCTAGTCTGGCTAACAATATGTATAAATTTAAACACGGTCCTGATTATTTTGGGAAGGGAAATGCTTCATCATAATATATGAGTTTCATATCGAGTGCATCATCTGCAATTAAAAAAAAAATTGTAATCGTCAATTTCGATAACGGATTAACGATCAATTATTATTCAGTAATCGTAATCTTGATTACTTTTCCTAATTGAGTTCGAGTTGCATTTTTGAAATGAAGTTCTTTAAAGCAGCTAGCGGTAGAAATTGTCATGGCATCAAAAGGCGTTAGGTACGCACTTCTTGAGACGTTCGGTTTCACCCGGCGTAGTTGGGATATTAGGTATCGTCAAGCGCTGGCCGAGTGCCCGCCATACTTGTCTTCTATACTAATATTATATTGAGGTAAAGGGGTGAGTTTGTGACGTCGTTGTAGGGACCTACTGAATCGATTTTGAATTCTTTCACCACTAGAAAGCTACATTATTCCTGAGTGACATAGGCTATCTAATATCTCGTAAAATGAAAAGAAACGTATAGTCCACGCGGGCAAAGCCGCGGGCGATACGCTAGTTCTGAATAAATTGATATGGGTGTCAATTTCAAGGACAATCACATCAGTTTATAAATAAGGTAAACATACCAGAGAACTATGGGTGCACATTAGTAAACCTGTGCCTAACCCTTCGGCGAATAAAGGCGTGATGGTAAATATTATTTTGTAATCAGTAATTTATTTCCAACTTGTAACTAGTACCATTTAAATGCGTTCGAGCTATAACATTTTCTATGAAATTCTCAGGTCGATTTGTGAGCGGTTTATTTCTATAGGCTCGCCCCTTATAACATGGGACCTAACGTACCGATGAACAGAGACTGCATGTGCATCTTGCGCCCAACACGTTTCTATACAATAAGGGCTACCATTTTTCTGCTCACCATCTAGCGCCACTGTTGAGTAAGGTCCTGGACTACAGCTATCAAAGTTTGTTATTACGGGTGTGAAAACAAAACAATTTATCCAGAATATTATTTTTATAAGAAAAAAATCGACCCGTATGACTTTTAGTTACTTGCTGTGGTCATTATTGGGTTATTCATAAAGAATATTATATTAATAAATAACTAGATCTCGGTTATATTTCAAAAACAGAGAGAGAGAGAGAAAGGACGATGTTTTATTTAATTAAGGTCTTGTAAAGAGACAGTTTTATTTGGGCCCGCTGATATGGTGGCGTATATTAATCGTGATATGCTACTAAAAATTTTACTAATTTATTATTGTAAACAGGCCATCTTTTTTTGTAAAATCTAACCGAGATCATGAAATAGTAATAAAAAGATGAAAACTTCATACATTTTGCAGCTAAATGTATCCTGTTCTTGTCATCATTGCAAACAAAGCGTGTAATGAAACATTCATGTGAGAAAATAAAATTATTGTAATGCAATGCGTTATTGTAACAGTAATTATCGGCTTTTAAAAAGAAATACATATATATCCATTGGACAGACATACATATATACATATTGTCACGCCTGCCTATGGGGGTAGGCAGAGACTATAGATTTCCACTTGCTACGATCCTGGCAAAATACTTTCGCTTCATCTACATTAATTAATCTCTTCATGCATGACCGTCGGTTTAGGGTGCTCTGAACCTGGCCTTTTTTAAGATCATCCGCAATTTGGTTCCGGTACGTTCGCCGAGGTCTTCCCCTTCCAACTCGTCCATATATAATTACCATACATACTTGTTTCGTCAATCTCCGTTCATCCATTCTCTCTACGTGACCAAACCATCTTAACATACCTTTCTCAATCCTTGTTACTACATCTTCTTTCACTCCACAACGCTCCCTTATCACACTGTTTCTCACTCTATCTTTTAGCGTAACACCACACATACTTCTCACAGCTCTCATCTCTACAGAATTTATTCTGTTGTCATGTTTCGTCTGCCATACCCAACTTTCACTACCATACATTAGTGTCGGCGCCAACACTCCCCCAATCACAGCCAGCCGTGCCTTTTCGGACATTTTCCGACTATTCATGAAGGTGTGTAGCGCCCCATTCACCTGGTTACCAGCACTCGCCCTCCTTTCAATGTCACTCTCATGTTTTTTTTTTTTTTTTTTTTATGGTATAACTCGGCAAACGAGCAGGCGAGCTACCTGATGGTAAGTAGTCATCGCCGCCCATGGACATCTGCAAAACCAAAAATTACTTTTAACAAAAAAGTTAAACCGCCTTCAAAAAATAATAAAATAATTTTGTCTAAAACAGTTTGGGAAGTCGGTGACTTCTATTTGAGTGGGTCTTCTGTTTTTGCCACCGACTTCCCAAACTGTTTTAGACAAAATTATTTTATTATTTTTTGAAGGCGGTTTAACTTTTTTGTTAAAAGTAATTTTATTTTGTAATTTTTAGTGGAAAGTTTTGTTTAGAAGTACTTGTTAGCCAACTAAACGCACTGCTCCAATAAGACAGCGATGTTTCAGAGTAAACGATAATATCATCGATGTAAACAATTTTTAGATTTTTGTTGATATTTTCAAAACTGCTCAACCGATTTCGATAAAATTTGAACGGGACCACCTCTGAAGTATGACCTACCAAACAAAAAAACAATAATAAATATCGGTCCACAATTAGCGGAGATATCGCGTAACAAACATACAAAAAAAAAAAAAAAGAGAACCTCCTCCTTTTTGAAGTCGGTTGAAAACCAAAGGAGTTGCAGATGCGTTGCCGAGCCTATTTAGTGAAAGGGAGGGGAAGGAGAAAAGAAGAAGGAAGAGGATTGGGGGAGGAATTGGGCCACCGGCCCTCTCGCTCACCGAACGAAGCGCAGTAACTAAACGCTACTACTCGGACGTCGGTCTTCTGCGAGAGTGTGGTACTTCCCCGGTCAAGCCAGCCCATTCATGTTTACCATCTCTAGTAAACATAGAGCCCAGATATACAAACTCTTTCACTTGTTCTACACTTGCGCCACCTATCAAAATATTGCACGCTGCCATAACTTCTTCCCTTTCAAAGACCATCATTTTTGTCTTGTTTACATTCACTTTCATTCCCTTACTCCTAAAAGCTCCGTCCATAATTGTTACCATCTTCTGTAACTCCCCCTCCGATGGAGCAAGGATAACTAGATCATCAGCATAGAGGAGACATTTGACGAGTAACTCATTCATCCTTAAACCAAATTCACTCTCTTTCAAATCCTTTGGATCCCAATCCATTGGACACATGAACCTTATAGTAATTATCGTTTTTTAGGTTAAAATAATTTAGCGATAAGAAGTTTAATATTACCTACCCTGGAACGGAATGTAGTTACAGCTGTCAGCTTAGGTGACAGATGGTACTATGACAGATGCTTAATATCAAAGAGATTTAATAGTTAGTGTATTAAATGTCTTTGCTTAATATGCATGTCATTTTGTGCTGTTAAATGTATTTTTTCTTCAAGTAAACAGTTTTTAAGACCTTACCTGGCTAGTATTTACATGAAATAGGTACTTATTTTAAGAGACGACTTTGAAATTATATTGATGGCTATAAGGGTGATATTTTTGACAAGCCCTCTGGTTTACGTCTGATTTTTAGGTTATTTTGACTTATTTTTTGTTGTATTTCTCAGTATTCCGGTTAGACCATGTCTAACGAACTATACCATTGTAATCTAAAATTTATAATCTTTAGATTATAAATCTTCGGGATAAATCAATATATGTTACTTTACTATACACCACAATTTATGGTGGGCCTGTTCCTCGAACAAGAAAATTGTCTCCTTTTACGCAACGCACCGTTTTATTTGTTAAAATTTCGAACCCATACCGGCTGCTTACCGCACTATCTTCTCTCTGCTTTATGGTCGGGTCTATGGGAGCCGTAATAACATTCGCCCTGACCCTGACAGGCTTCCCTTCAAGACCCGTTCCGAGAGAACCTGTGATAATAAGGGCGAAAACGAGGAAACGAGGTCGCCGCGCGCGGTGACGTCTTTCCTGCCTTATTTATAAGTTCTGCGGCTTGTCCGGTATGCATGCATCGAGCCTATCCGGGATGCATGCATCGAGCGCCATGGACCACACAATCCCCTCTGTATTTGGCTTCAGCCGCAAGAGAGCGGCCATGGCGCGATTAACTTGGGGCCCAACACCAACCGTGTGTATCAAATTTTACTGTACTGTGTAACACACACACACACACAAGATTCTTAATTATTGTTGGTTACTAATTGCTTTTTCTTTTCTTTACAGGTAAGTTGGTGATCCGATCGCCTATCGCTCGTTGGAAGAGCGGCTATCGTTGTGTAAGTTACGAGTAGGGCTTTTAATATTCGGCTATGTTGTGTCTAAGTCGTGAGTCATCGTGGGAAGAGAATACCTGGCGTTGACATACGTAATAATTATAACAGTAGCTGTAGCCCGCGGTAACACTAGCGTCCCAAAAGGATTGACTTACTATAAGTTTGCTTCTAGCCAGCATATCAGATTTATAAAGATGATAGCTTTCTGCCCGCAGCTTCGCCCGCGTGGATAATACGATTTTGACTGTTTAGTTTTTTTCAGTTCTGGCGGGATATTGCAAATACACAAATATATCTTTCCACCCGCTTCTTTGCTCGCGTAGACCACAAAAACTCCAGTTTATTTCACTGAAATATAAAAACATACGCAGGCTTCGTTTACTAAAAGCCAGAGCGATGGTCTTTCATTTCGATTTCTAACACCATTTCTGACCCCTCAAACGACTTGAGATGTATGTCCTTATAGCAGCTGCACTGTGTTTTACGGAGTATACTACTACGAAGTATGCTATTCCACCCCTTTAGGGAACGAATTTCGCTAAATCCATTCTTATCGGATGCCTACGTCATACAAAGAACACACCCTCCAAGTTTCAGGTCGTCAGTCAGTCATTCAGGACAAAGCATTTTATATGCATAGGAGATTTTAACCCGCTAGGTATTTTTATGCTAAAATTCATCAAAATCGGTTGAGCCGCTTTTATGTGGAAATGGAATATTTGCATTTGTTTGCATACAGGTAGAAATTTCAAAAACGCTAGAACAAATATTTATTGCCTTCTTATCAAGCGCCTAAATACAGAGTTTCATCACAAACTCCCATACAAACTATCATACCTTATTTCAACCCCGCCAAACCCTTTTTCACAACAAAAGGGAGCTTATATCTTTTCCCAAGGTCTAGTTTATTTTTGTACCAAATTTCATCAAAATCGGTTGAGTGGATAAAATAGGTTTTTTTTTATGTTTTGCCGAGGATATATGATTTAAGCTTTTTTTAAAAAATAGTCATGGTGGTAGATTCTTTTATTCCCAAGGGTAGCCCATTATACATTTTAACCCCTTCGTATTCTATGTTTTTTTTGCCGTAGTTAGTTCTGGGTGGACGTGTTACAAGGTAGTTAGAGTTACGTAGCTTGATTTTTTGGAATGCTTGTTTTTTTGTAAATGACAAGGTTGTGCGAATTTCTTTATTTAATATTTTTCGTATTAGAATGCATGTAAGGTATGTGTATGTTTGTTTTATATTCATTATCTTTGTGTCGTCATATATTTTGTCTGTGGACGTCCGGTATTTATAGTTAAATTATATTTTGATCAGTCTGTTTTGGGCCCTTTGGATAAGTTCAAGATTAGTTTTAGCTGCCGTCCCCCATACCTCTATTAAATAGGCAATGTGGGGTTTTATTAATGAATTATATATTAAGAATCGTACACTGTAGGGGAGACATTTATTTATATTGTGGAGAACACCCGTGAGTGCCTTATTAGTCTAGTGGTCCTGAGCGCGACTGCTACACTAGAGGTCCTGGGTTCTTGTTATTGGGTTTTTCTTTGATATTCTCGGTAGCAGTTCAGAGCCTGGATTTTTTAAAAAAAGCTTACTAGCAACGTGGGTCACACATTACTAATAATCTTGTTAACCCCTCGTGCTAAGCTAAATGCTTGAGTTACGAGTGGGTTCACGTCGGTAGTGCAATGGGTGAGTTTCGAACCGGCAACCACATGATCGCAAGTCCGACGTCCTAGCCATTAGGCTACCGCCGCTTCAAACATTCTCTTCCATACAAAAGGTTACGGTGCAGCCAGCCGTTCTTGGTACAGAAGAAGAACGGCTGCCTGCACCGATGTGAAGTGATGCGACTTATTCACCAATTGATTTTTATTCTTACAGATTTGTTTTTTTGACCTATTCATACATTTTCTAATGCTTAGAAGTTATTTCATTAGTAGATACATTTCTTGGGATCTTATCATCTACTGAAATTTATTTAAAAATTGTTTTCTTTCTTCGCGATGAGACTCCATCGTGCAGCGAAGTAACGGCACTGTCCTTGTTGAATAGTTTTGTAAGCGCTCTGCGCCCGCTTGCAATCAACACTTGCACACGTGTTACTCAACCCGCTACGCGGTTATTATTTCGCGTACAATTCTCGTCATTGATTACGGCAATATCCTCTAGCGTAATTATAATAGGCGTGTGCTTCAGCTATTTAATTGTGTGCTCTTACCCTTGCGCTAAGTAATAAAATAAGTAAGACCTGATTGAAGAATTAGGTTAATTAAAATTGCTTATCTCCTTTGAAAAACTGAAATAGTTATAAATTACTAATTAATGTCCAGCTGTTACGGCAAACTTCGTTTCGCATTAGATTTGGTTAAGATCGGGTCGATTCCCTTGATTGAAGCTCCTTGAGATATACCTACTACACTTTTTCGTGTTGTTGTATGGTGCTAGAACGAACAAATCCGATGGTTTCCCGACTCGATAATGACAATACGAAAGTTTGGTGCAACCTTTCCGACTGCAATTGCCACTTCATCCATTGTTGGAGCGTAAAATTGGCGTACATTATTCCAGGAAGTTGTTTATCCACTCTGATCACGACCTTGGTATGTCACCAGGTTTGTTGTCATTGATTTTTATATAGAAGATAGATAGATAACATTAAACCGACTTCAGTATCAATCTACATATTTATATGTACTATAGTATGGGATTTTTGTATGAACTTAGGATAATTCGGATTTGGACAGAACAACTTCTAAGTTTGAATATGATTATAAATGATGTCCATATTTACAACAGTTTATTTGTAACTGATGTGTATATTTTAGGAAATAAAGCTATAAAACTGTATTTATCAGGAAATTCAATTCATACACCCTTTTTAACCACAGATCGACCAATTCTGTAATTACGGCGACTAATTTCGATTTCCGACAAATTCTAAGTTCAATTGAATTAAAATCGTTGACGGTGGCCCAGCCAGGAAAAGACGCACGGTGGGCGGGCTAGTTTAACAATACAGTAATAATAATATGACCAGGACACGCTGAAGTTCGTAGAATTCAGTTTTCATTACTTACCTTGTTAGTGTTATTATATGTAACCTTGAGTACCGACCGACCGCCTCCCTCCGCGCTGCGCCGGCCACAGCTAGAACGTGTACAAACAGATGACTAACCTTGACGCTCGCTGGCATGGCGTCACTCGCGCCGCTGCAGATATTAGCGCTCCCACTCGAATCGATACCGAATCATGTTTAGCTCATGGTGCGTAAGCACATTGCCAATTGATATACCTAAGGATTCTTAGCTGGTTACCTATTGGTCATGCACGACGACACGTCTAGCTAATTGTATTTTTTTCATAAATTGTTCAAGGCTCAATTAGGAATATTATTCACTTAACTGCCCACAAAGCCGCCCTTCTGTGATATCGCAGCGGGCGATAGCCGTAAGAGTGATAAGGGCACTCACTTATCACTGTTGTGGCTATTGCCCGGAAGGGAAAATCTGATTTGAATTTGAAACTGCGAATCTCCTTATCGGAGTCGCGCCCTGTTATCTCGAAGCGAGAGCTGTGACGTGGCTCTCCCAAACGCTTAGGCAGGGCGAGCTGCCGTTGCTGCGCTAAATTGAGGCCCTGCACTGATGGATCCTAATGGAAAAATGTAAGGCATGCAAACCTTTATCGTAGTGCCATTATAATAACGGTAAGGCCCGTCATGAAATAGTGGCGGGGTTATGCCCGAACATACAAAAAACAATACGACACAACAATAACAATACGCACGACCCGCACGACCCGCACGAGCCGCACCGCACGGCGCACACACATTTATGCATTATTGAATGTTGTCGCGAATGTCAGTAACCGGGCTAAGATGCCAAGTGTAAGTCAAGAAGTTCGTGTACTGAAGTACCGACGGACACACGAGCATCCTGGCGGTCCCATAATCCTACCTGATAAGGTTTCCAACCCAAAAGCCATCGTCAATTTTATTGCGACATATATGGCGCGCTAAGTACTAGGTGAAGATCTTTAAAGGTGAAAACGGGCGAGGAGCCTCAAGAACTGGTCCTCTCAAGAATATACAAATATAGGCTGTAACGACGACAAAATATACCGCGCTGTGTTGGGAGTTCGTTGCCTAGCAAACCAGGGAAGCGTTGAAGGTCGGGCGTTTTTATATTATAAATCGGTCTTTTGTCGACGTTCGCTACGATACGGAATAGGTAGTTGTTTGTATTACTGAAAGCATTTTAAAGTTTCACTGGCCGATTAACTAAGTCTTAAACAGTTTCGGAAGGCGGTGGCTTAATTTGAGTGGATCTTTTGTTTTCGCCACCGACTTTCGAAACTGTTTTAGACAAAATTATTGTCAGTCGAGTTATCGAAAGCTCGACTAACAAGATAAGGCGTAGTTAATAAAAAAGGCAAAGCTTTTTTTTTTTTTCGTCCCTTAAATGGGTAAAAAGGGGGTGTTAAAGTTTGTATAGTTTTTTTTTCGTTTTTTATCAAAATTACTTGAAATTCAATATTTATGCTTTTCCATATAATAAAAGAATCACGTATTTTTGGATTATTTAAATTTCAGCCCTTAAAGGGGAAAAAAGAGGTGTTAAAGTTTGTACTAATAATAAATTGTTTATTATCAAAATTACTTGAGATTAAGTATTTAAATCTATATTATAGTTAAAGCAACACGTGTTTTAGGACTTTTTGAATTTCATACCTTAAAGGAATATAAAGGAGTGTTAAAATTTGTATCGAAATAAATGTTTATTATCAAAATTACAGGATGTAAGCTCTATAATATAATTAAAGCAACACGTATTTAAGGTCGTTTTTTAATTTCACCCCTTAGCCGCGTAAAAAGAGTAACTGGCCCTATATGTAAAGTGCAAATAAAGAAATCTGCTATTTTTATTATTACTTTAAGTTATGTATTCCGTTCTAAATATAAATGAATACGCGAATCACATTATTCGAACATCATACCAAAGTTGCACATATTATTATTTAGCCAACCATGTTGTGTATGGCAGTTCATTTTGGCTAACTAAAGTACAAAGTAATCGGGGCATTGCTTTAACTGTAGCTTCATCTGGAATAGCACCTATTCTTTCGGAAGGTGGGAAAATGGCTCACGCTGTCTTTAAAACTTCCGCTTAGTTCCATCCATGTCGAAACTCCGTTGTGCAATAATATCTTAGCAGAGTGACATGGCTCAAGTTGTCCGAAATCGCACACTTATAGTATGAGATGAGAATATTATGGCACACAAAGGTGGAATCGAAGCACACAATAGATTCTTAAAGATGTCAGAGGCAGCAATAGTGATTGGTGAAGTTACTGTGTTGCAGGCAGAGGAATGCCGTCAGATTCCGTTATACCTAGAGGAACACGAGCAGACGAAATCAGAGCATCCTCAACATCGGGATACCTATAGCCCAACATAATGATTATCTGTAAAAATAAATATGAGAGAGATACGTCTGTTACAAAGTTTTCAGACTATTGATTAAGATAGAAAATGGTGATCCTGAATCCAAAAGGAAAATATATGTACCATCTCTGCTGGATACAATAGTGACGGGTTGTTTTGATAGGTCTAATAGTTAGAGTGTATCCTGATTTTTCTAATATACAAACAAGCCTATAGATTGGCTGTGTGCAATACCGACTCCGAAAAAAAGTGCAGTTGCTATTAATCACATACTTCCTAAGTCATTGGAGGGCTCAGAAATTGAGTATAGGTCTGTCGATTCAGTGGTACAAGCGGATGAAGCAGATTACTAACATGTGGAGTTCCTTAACAGTGTAACCCTCCTAAGGACATCTTTAATGATGCTGCGTCTCATTAAACCACTTAAACTATATAACGGGACTAGACTGCGAGTAACAGCATTGCACAAATATATTAAAGAGTAAATAAAGTAGTATAAATAAATATAGTAAATATATGAAAGGCCACTGTCGTTACTGGTTGTACTTGGGGGAATCACTTTTCATACCTCTAATACCACTGATACCATCCGACTGTTTTTGAGAACGATTACATTTCCCTCTTAAGATCTGCTTTGCATTGACCATAAAAAAAACAGAGTGAGACATTAAGGATAGCAGGCTGGAATTAAGAGAAGATTGCTTCTTACCTAGGCAATTCTACTTTGCCTGTTACAGAGTCAGTATTAATTGCAGTCTGGTCATTTTGGCACCAGACAGAAAAACCACCAATGAGCAAAGTGGCCTACCACTATTTGTTCCACCCTGTGGAAATAGATCCTACGAGACCTCCAGAATGATAGATCATCGCTCTATCAATTAGAACACGAATGCTGCTCATTTAATAACAAATATACATGTTGTCATGGAAAAACCTACACTGCCAAAATCGTGTTGTCCACGCGGGCGAAGCTGCGGGCGGAAAGCTAGTCGTATTATAAATCTATATAAAAGCATATCACTTGTTGCAATACAATGGAGGTTATAATAAAATATTAATGTTATACATAGAGGAATGTAATAATGTTATACCTGCCAGTATGTCTGTAATGACATTTATAACTGACTGAATGTTGAAGTATGCTCCCTGGCGGGCGCCTGGATCTGCTGTGGCTACAGGCTACAGGCTACAGGCTGGGACTGCTGCTACTGGCTGTCTCTTGTCATTGTCGTGGCTCACCTTCTGAGATGTCATTTGATGTGCCTGCTGCAGTTATGAGTTCTTGTTAATATAAAGTTCGATAGATATATATCTCTTTATGATAATTATTATCTTCTGGCTTATCTTTCCTACAGGTTTAACCATTTTAGTTTCCAGGTTATCTCCAACTATATAAATTAGTAACACATCAACAATATTTTTCCAGTGTGACTTCATACTTATGTGTGCTGTTTATAAAATAGATGTGATCCGGCTTTAATATTGTATTATCATGGGAGGCGAAATAATTTGCGTCTGGCAAGGGGTTGCCATGGCACTGATGGTCTGGCAATGGGTAAGATCGTTCTTGCTTTCCAGAAGAAAATACAAAAAAAAAGAGTTTTATAATTTAAACAATTTAGGCTGATAAATTACACACCGTTGTTACCTGTTACTTAGCCAATCTATGATCTAAACTTCATAGTGGGCCATCGTTCCTACATGTGTTAGGGGCATCCGCTGAGAAACATTCAGCTTCTACATATAAAGTAACGAAGGTCTCTTAGGTCATTTGGGGGGTGGATCGCATCACTCGTGGAGTATCGGTCATCACAAACTGAAACACTTTCTTATTATGTTGTATGGGTATATTTGAATAAATAAATACATAATAAGTCTGCCAAAACTTGGTAGGTATTTAGTTTTTGGGAGTAGGCCTGTGCGTGGCTGTGCCGCTGCGCGGGTGTGGTGCGGGGTGCGGGGTGCGGGCGTGCGGCGCACTAGCACAGGCACTAGGTAACTATTGCGGAGCGGGTGAACGCTCTCACCGCAACAGTTACCTCGTGTTCAGTCTTCCTTGTGTAACTGTGCCAATTCTAATTCTATATGTTACATACCTATATAGTATTAAAAGGGTTGTTCCACTGCGCTCCAAAACCCATTGTTCTCATAATTTTAATATTCATACATTGATTCCACTGCGCTCCAAGAATGTTTAAGCAATAAAATAATACAACATTTTAGTTCCACCGCGCTCCAAGAAATTTTGAGAAGGTAGAGATAGCAAAAAAAAAATTAGCATCAAACATTATATCAAATAAATATCATTAAAAAAGCATATCAAATATTCAGTCGTAATCACAACGTCACATATTTTTTTTTATCATTAAAACAATGAAAAATTACAGCTTAGGATCAGAAAAGTTTTCTTATATCTAGAATACAACATATGAAATTGTTTTTTGAGATCAATTATCGATTCAGTCTTAATCACAAAATCATATCCAACAATACCTTATTCTTAAAAATAAAGTAAAGAACAAAGAAAATAATCAAAGCTTCAGATTAGAAGGTTTTTTTAAAACTATAACAAAAATACCAACGTAAGTAACACATGACTTCCAAAAGACAGAGGTGCGTGCCTTGGATTAGAACTCGAGACCTTTGACTTGGCAGTCCAATGGTCATATCACAAGGCTATCACTGCGATCAAAGTAAATAGACAAATCAAAATCACAGCTTCAGATAATAAAGTTTTCTTAAAACTACAACACAAATACCAACAAAGTAGTACTTCTATAATAAAATAAAAATATCGAAAATCATAAGTTTTTCTTATAATTACAGTAAATAAACATATAAAAAATCACAGCTTCAGATTAGAAAGGTTTTTAAAACTAGGATACAAATCGAAACACAACATATTAAAAATATGAAAAAATGATCTAAATTGTTTTTAAGATCATTCATCGTTTGACTTAAATTGCTTTTACCTGTGCAATAATTGAGTATAATACTTTTGAATTATTTGTCTCTCTTGATGCGTAAGTGTAGTCGGCCAATCACAGAATGGCAATAGCGAATCCACGGTAAAAAATACAGCGGTAGCGGTTTGCTTTTTATGCTGATTCTACTTATTTTATTTTGGAGCCCTGTGGAACTATTTTGGTACTTATATTTTTTTAAATAATATACGTAATAAAAACTTGGAGCCCAGTGGAATGCATTCTTGGAGCGCAGTGGAACTACCCTATTTAAATACAGCCGGCCCTTATTCTAAAGCATTGTTTTTATTTCAATCGTTATTCATGCAAAGTTTCACCTAATGTCACGACTGTAATCTTGTACTAGACTACTAATCTAAAAAACATCAAGTACCGACCTATCACATTTAAAAAAATATAGGTAGGATCAAAGAACTTTATTTCTCAAAGAAAAATACCTAGTTCAGTGAATGAGATTGTATATGTTGCAGTCAAAACTAACCAGTAAAAGTAATTTTAACTAACAAAAACAGTCAAAAGTGGTTTTGTCTGAACAGATTGGTCAAAAGAGGTTTTGACTGAAAATTATTGGTTAATAATGCTTTTGACTGCAAAGGACAATGGCGAACTCCCAAACAAATTACCTATTGTTTACATTTTTTTGTTGCGTCTGCGCATGAAAAATATGTCAAAATAAAGATTTTGTATTTTGATCAATTTTTGTTTTTAGACCGAGAATATTGAAAGTCAGGAATTAAAGATATTCCAGTTTGAAGTATTAGAGGTTAAGTTTTGACAACAAACAATTAAAACAAGTATGAGTGCAAATAAATAAATACCATGATCAGGTATATCATAAGCAGTGTTTCTCTACTTTTTAAATATATTTACATAGTTATTATGCCTATTAAATGGCAAACTATTGCACATAAGTATTTTATATGCAAAATAACGAAACGATACGAAACGAATAACGAAACGTAACAGTTGTCAGTGAGCCGATTGACATGTGACGGATGGATGTCATTTTTTTGTTACCTTTGTTGCCATACTAGATTCAAGGTTAGAATTATTATTACGATTTTATTTTAATTATTTTTACAACAAAAACGGTTGTCTTCTTAGTGCAAAAATAATGTTGTCATTTTCGTATTTATGCTGATACTTTGCATTATGTACATTATTGACTATAGGCCAAACACTTTACGTAACTGGTAATTTAATTTAATACATATGGCAACACTTATAGTTCCACTGGGTATTCGACAAAAAGATGAGGACAATTGTGTTTTCAATTAAGGTGATTTTTTTCCATACTTAGACAGACTTTATTAATTACTTGCAAAAACGTAGGAAATAATTTTATGTGCTTCTATAAAGATGATATTTATAGATGCTTATTAATTTTCAAAAGTTGTTATAAAAAACTGGTGTGACAAGGAATGAGTTATTGGGCCTGAAGAGATAGCCAATGACCTCTTCTATCGGGCATTTCCATTTGGCAAACGATGCACCAAACACCCTGTATACTTATATATTATAAATAGATTTGAAAATTATTTTACCAATACAAAGCCACGACATTTGTGAGTGTCATTGGTTTGGTCATAGGCTATGTCGCCCAACCAAGTAGGCACAGCTCATATTGAATGACCTTGATAAAGTTTCTTTCACATTTAAATACTAGCTTTTGCCCGCGACTTCGTCCGCGTGGAATAGATTTTTCCTAATCAAGTGGGAATTTCCCAAAATATCGTTATAAATTAAAGCCTATATGTTATTCTGATATATAAACAGTAATACTGTAAAGTTTCATCAAAATCCGTTCAGCAGTTCTTGCGTGAAAGAGTAACAAACATCCATCTATCCATCCATCCTCACAAACTTTCACATTTATAATATTATTATTTTGCGATTAATTAATTAGTTAATATGACATACCATACCATCACGCCTGTATTCCCCGAAAGGAAAGGTAGAGGTGTACTAATTTACACCCACATTACGCCGGTATGTTTTAGAGGTCCCATGAAATAGGGGCTGAGCCTATTGCCATTATCTGGGTACAAATCCAGACTCCGAACACCTACTTAGAATTCCATAGAAAAACCCAAACACTGCTTGACCCGGGGATCGAACCCAGGACCTTTAAGGTATCAGTCGCGCTTAGGACCACTAGACTAATGAGGGCAATGAGGCAGTCAATGATTGAAATATTTAATTAGATTTATTATTATTATAAACTATTTTAACTGTAACTAATCCTTGTTTTAGGTTTATTTAACTCCAAAAATCTAAGTATATAACTTTGAAAGACATTGCACCTCACCAATCCGTGGCGTTGGGCTATGGTTGCAGCAGTTATCTTTACTATCAACAAAAAGTTTAAACAAAAACGTAACGAACATACATACCACCACGTGTGTGTTCCTTGGAGAGTAAGGCAGAGATGTATGTACTATTGTACCTACATGTACTGTACACAGTGTACATGGTGTACACGTGTACACCCACAGTTTGCCAGCCTATTATCATAAATTGGGAATAAATCCAAACCTCGAGCTGTTACTGATTATGAGCTGCCATGAATTTCATAGAAAAAACGCAATAACAAAGTTTTATTGGGTTCTTCTAAATTTTTAATTTTTCAACTGAAATTCTCGAGCGCATCAGATTAAGGTAGGGTGAGTTAGTTACATGCTAAAACGTGTATTTTCCTCTAATCTGACAATTTAAGGGTGACGTTAAGAAAGGGAAGGGCTACAAAGTTGTAAAAAAAAACGTTATCTTGACATTCTCGAGTATGGCTAATTTTTTTTTTATTTGAAGGGTATAACTTAAGGATTACGAAAAATATATAATTTGACGATTTTCACAAGCCGAAGTAAAAAAATTCATCGATAAAGTTTAATGCGTGCAGATACGTGATGCCTGTATTCCCCTCTCCGCGTCTCTATTACTCTCTCACTCTTTCTCTATCTATTACTCTCTCATTCCGTCCCCACTTTGAAGATGATTATCAAAAAAAAATACGCAAAAAAAAAAAAAAAATTTCATAGAAATACAAGTAGGTATACATAACATAACAAACCATCATGCCAGTATTCCCCGAAGAGTTAGGCAGAGGTGTACTTAATCTACACCCACAGTTCGCCGGTATGTTTGGGTACCATGTAATAGGAGGCGAGCCTATTGCCATTCACCTGGCACAAATCCAGACTCCGAGCTGCTACTGAGAATTTCATAGAAAAACTCAATAACACTTTGCTCGACCTGGGGATCGAACCCAAGACCTCTAGCGTAGCAGTTCCGATTGGGACCACTAGACCAACGAGGCAGTCAAGGCAAGGCAGTCTTTTCAATTAATTATGTTCAATGATTTAAGAAAATAAAAAAATACAATTTTTAATTGTCAGATTAGGCGAATCCCGCCAAATAATCGTCAGATTATGAAGCAGCACGTCTAGGGCATAAAGATAAACCATATATAGCTTAATCTGACGCGCTCGATAATTTTTTTTTTCCATTTTCAACCCTCACGTACGACCACCCCCATCATGGAAACAATCAGATTAACATACGTATATTTTTAAAAATACGAAGGACGGATGCTTTCAATATCTGACGCGCTCGAGTATGGTCATGCAACAGTTTTTTTTAACATTTTTGAAAATGTATAGCCCCCCCCCCCCCCCCACCGATGTAAAGGTATATATTATATGTTATTTTTTTCTTTTTATCATCTAAGCTTCGCAATCCAATAGGTCTCTATAGATAATAATAATATTTTTAAGAACGTTTTTTATTTATCTTTCGCTGTGGTCCCTTATCTTTTTATTTTGCGCATAGAAAAGGCCTAATACCATAGTGTAATGAAATCTATTCATTACACTATGCTAATATGCGGGTCTTCAAACTACTAGTTTAGGTCAGGGGGTCTACTCGTAAAATCGATCATCGATATGTCGTGACATTTGTCGCGTCGAATCCTACTCTTAGTTACATCGTTCCGATTGTCGTAACGATGAGAGAACGAACGATACAAAATTCGACAATATCGATCGTAACCCTACTCTAAGGTGTAGATGTCAGTAACGAACATTCGAATTTGACAACGACCAAAACGTACACTTTACGATAATCTCAACGATACCTCCTAGGACGTCGTCAGCATTATCGTTTTGATTTTCGCTTGTGATTTTTGGTGACTGTGCAGTTAATTTTCTTGTATTAATTCATCTTTTGACATCGACTGCTCCCTCAACACGCAGTAGACATTCATTTAAGACCTAAAATTAACGGATGTTGCTAATTTGCACAGTGATTGTAATCAAAATAAAAGTTATTTTAATTAAAATTAGAACGAAAAAGTTTCATGATGAGATACATTTATTTAGATATGGTACGAACGGCTACACATCAAGCTATACAAAACCATTTCACGCTGGCCTCTTATTGTATGGGAAGTCTATACAATGCGAGATCCGCTTAAACTGGTTTTGTATAGGTTGAACAGTAGCCGTGTGTACACTATAATATTTTAATAAATCAAGTGTACCAAAGAGCTCCTGTGCTAACTGTTCTAAGGCTACTATCTGACCAAGGCGTTTAATTATTCGATGCTGCATGACCTAAAAGTAATACAACGCAAATACATTTTTTCCCTACACACTGCTCCATCACAACAAATAATTGCATTAATACTTACTTCTTCTTTAAACTTTCTTCAAACTTTATTATTTAAATAATAAAATCAGTTCTACGCACACACACCTTAGGCACACTTCACTAGTCTCACGACTGTTAAAAGTTTCTTATTGAAACATTTTAATACCACTTGAACTCTAGATTATTTAAAACAAAATCTCGTGCGTCTGCAAGTTTTGACATTTTAAACTGTGACAATGAGGCCATAGAGAATATTTAGTTGTTTTATCAAGGTTATCACATATCATTCACTCCGAACATCGTAAATCCATAGACTAAATCAAAATATTTAGTCTATGGATACGATAAACGATAAAGGATTCGAACATTTGTTAGAGTAGGGTGGATGCGATACATTCGGAGTAGTATCGTATCGATTCGAATATATCGTTGTCGATTTTGAGAGTAGACCCCCAGGTGATTATCTTTATACAATACATGATGTTGTTAAATACTAAAATAGAAAAAACGATCCCAGGGCTAAAATGCTTATTGTAATTATTTTTTTTAGTTTTGTATGGTCAAAATACGTTATGTAGAATATGTGGTTGCAATTAATGTGATAACCTAATCGCCATCCGATATAATACAACCTTGGTTTTTGTTTACCTGAAAGTAGTTTGTTCAGAATCAGTAACACAATCGATTGAAATGGTTTTTTACTCTGTTATATCTTTACATTTTAAAAATTATTCAAGTTGGACCCCTATTTTTAGGGTTCCGTAGCCAAATGGCAAAAAACACCCTTATAGATTCGTCATGTCTGTCTGTCCGTCCGTATGTCACAGCCACTTTTTTATTTAAGAATCCACTATAGGAACTATGTTGTTGACACTTGGTAACTAGATGTATTATGTGAACATTATGAGTTTTACACAAAAAAAGAAAAAAAAAAAAACAATAAATTTTGGGGGTTCCCCATACTTAGAACTGAAACTCGAAATTTTTTCTTTCATCAATCCCATACATATGGGGTATTTATGGATAGGTCTTCAAAAATGATATTGAGGTTTCTATTATGTTTTTTTTCTAAACTGAATACAGTTTGTTCGAAATAAGTAAGCCGATCGGAAGTTAGCTGTTCCGAACTACCGCGGTGATAAAATCGTTTAATTATGTGTTTTAATACATAAATATCGAACTTAGTAAACAAAATAATTAGAAATGTGAAACATATAGGACTCTAATTATCTTTACACCGACTGTTTCTATTAAAATTTACCACTTCTAAACCACTTGCAGACAACTTCGGATCGGCTTACTTATTTCGAACAAACTGTACTTTGCGCGAGAGACACTTCCAAAGTGGTAAAATGTGTGCCCCCCCTGGTACTTCTAAAATAAGAGAATGATAAAAATTAAAAAAATATATGATGTACATTACCATGTAAACTACCAACAAAAATTGGTTTGAACGAGATCTAGTAAGTAGTTTTTTTTAATATGTCTTAATCGTAACGGGACGGAACCCTCCGTGCGCGAGTCCGACTCGCACTTTTTTTATTACGAAAATCTGCGCAAGAAACACTGAACGGGAAGTCAATCATTCGCCTGCGCCGGCCGGCGTCCTTAGCTCTTCGTACATATGCACCCCCGCAAATTAGATAAAGTACATAAATTGGCACAAACTGTTGAGCCAGTCACCGCGTGAGTTTCAATTTTTTTTTTAATTTTGTATTTTTTTCTTACTTTTCAAATCAAATAAAGTAAAGTTGGGGTGTTTCGGCTTTAGGATAAACAAAAATTAACGTCGTATAATAATATATCTGTGTGGCTAAGCTAAACAAGTTATAAATTAAACTAGAGGCGTGGCTGATTAGGCGGAAAAAAATGTTGAATAAACACACAACAAGACCTTGAACTTATCAGTGACATACTCACACACCCGACTTGTTACACAACTAGCACATCACACATCTTTCAGTTGCGTCATACATTACTAATACCTATTTTTGTGTTTGCCACATTTAGTACTGTCTATCCACAGTTAGTACCAACCTATCCAGGACATTTTAAAAGATGTTCTTTGGCATTGCCACTATTTCTCGTCGTGGAAGTCTAGAAATATCAGGTGTCAATTTCCGAATCACTATTAAATAAAAGGATTAGTTAGCCCTTCGGGGAATACAGGCATGATGGAATTAGATTAAGAATTATGAACCCACAATAAAACATAACGTTACGGTCTGGTTGTTGCGGCACTTCATATCTACTTATCTACTGTTCATCACTCTGTATCATTTTACTTTGCGCGATAAGCTTATTCTTGTTTTATTCGCGTGACTGAGATACTTACGTATCAAAATTTCATTCTATCTCATTCTTGCGGTTAGGCCGTAGGAGTGTGGGACGAACGAGGAGAGGGGAGGGGGCTGCGCAAGCGCAATGCTGGGCGTTAGGTTAGTCGTAGGTGCTTAGCATACATATTGCGAGTGAGGCGCGGTCGCGCGGAGTGCGGACGCGGAGCGCGAGGCGAGGCCGCGAGCCGGTGTTGTGTCACTGTCAGTGTTCAACTGTTCATGTTCAGTCACCGCCGTGATGTGCCACGCAGTAGTGCTCGGTGTGTTGTTCTCACTGCCGTCTTATCTGTACTCGGCTGTGCCATTCAGGTGAGCTTCGCACTGCTGCTGGGTAATCATAGCTCTCCGAGTTGTGCTGGAATGTGAATGTCTCATGGAGTAGAGTTCCATGTGTGTATTTGTGTGTGTTCGTCCTACTTGTTCAGATTATTACGATCGGTTTAAAGATAAATATCCGTCAATGTCAAATGTTACAAGTAGGTAAATGTATAATAATTTGCACAAATAATGAACAGTCAGGGCCTTAACGAATTACTCATCGTGATGTACCACTTTCGCGTCAGGTTAATGATTTTATAAAGAGTCACTGTGCACGGAACGCTTACGACCTAACGCATGTAATATTGCGGTCACGAGCGATGGCCACGGCACGACTGCGGACTCCGCCATGGAGCCGGGCGGCGGCGACGTCACGGCGCGCGCGCGCACCTCGAGCAGCCGCCAGCACCGGCCAGCAGCGGCCAGCCATGCTTGGTTCCTGATAGCGCGTTACGTAACGCGTTCTCAGCCTATTCCAACCTGACCATGGAAACTTGCCTGGAGGTTCTCATGTTTTGGCTCTCCGTGTTCGTCGACACCGTATTGGGGAAGTTAGTACCTATCGCGTACGGATTTTGTATATTTTTTTCCTATTATACGTACCTACCCGATTTTGCTACCTTACTTAAGTATCTACATGGTTGCGCCACTATTATTTAATCCGTGGTTCCGTTTGATGCCGATAAGCATTTACTTACCTTGACTGCTTCAAAATATCAAACGTTCATGGATGATATCTCCAATCCGCTAAAATTCGTACCTAATTTGTTAATCACGCTGTAGATTCATGGGACTGGTAAAAATAATGTTATTGTTATAGATACGAGTATCATATTAATATTACCCGTTAGACTTTAACATATAAATAAATATTCAGTCACTTTAGTTAGCATTATAGGCGCGAATGTATACCCAAGTACTTAACTAAAAAAAATACTATAAAACTGGACTGTCGCAGACCTCAAAAGGAGGTTTGTATGTGTCTTTATTATTTCTTAGAGCACGTACACATTTTTGTACATGTTTTCACGCCCTTTTTCATTGGGAAAGGAAGATTTTCACTTGCGTTAAGAGTACTCACTTGGGTTAAGAGCACTGTTTGGAGCCAAGCCACGTCGCCACATATCTTTTTTTTCGTCATTCTACGTTGTTCCAACCCATCTTAACATACCTTTGGAAATGGCTGTTAATGAAAGAAGATGATTTAGACTGAAATCATCTTCACAACACTCCCTTATTAAGCTGTTCCTCACTAGAGTTTATCGCCCCATTCTCCTGGTTCCTAGCACTCGCTCTTAATATCGTTCGCATGCTTACCGTCTTTGGTAAACAAGGAGCCCAGATAAACAAACTCCTGCATTTGAGCCACTGTCATATTGAACGCTCTCAAACCTTCCCTTTCAAAAACCATAACTTTTGTCTTACTTACATTCATTTTAATTCCCTTAGGTATTCCTAATAGCGCTATCCATACCTAATTGATCCAACTGACCTCCCCTTCCGTCTTCCGACGAGGTAAGGATAACTTTATAATCGTGGCACTGAGGAGACATTTGACAAGTAACTTGTTCATTCTTAAACCATATTCACTCTCTTGCAAATCCTTTAGGCAACTGTGCGATGTCCATACATGAATTCAGCCACGGTGGCGGTACATATCCCCGACTAATACCTTTATCAATGCTAAAACATTCAGTGTAAGCCCCTCTTATCCTAACATATGCATTGGAATCCTCATAGAGAGATTTTAGCGCTCGAATCAGGTCGCTATTCACCCCATACATGAACAGTGAACACTATCAATTCCTAAACACTGTGTAGTAGTCTTAGGGCACAGTGAGGGTTATCGACGGAACGGATTGAGCAAGTGAATGAATGATGTGTCCTTAAGCTCCCATTGTAGCAAAATTCAGATATTTTTTGCAAATTGTACATCTATAACACATTCTAGGTTCATGTGTGAATTGCGCAAAATGCTATCACATTAAAATTACTCGTAAACGAAGAGTCATTCAATAGTCATATAATATAGATATATAGTAGAGAAGCAAAATTACCGAGACGTCAGTGATCCGGGATTTGCGTGTTCACGTTAACAGGCAGCTGCGATTCACGGAACACTTTGATAAGATTACTGCAGCTTACCATACGGATTCATGTTGAGGTGTTCTAAAGAGTCTAAAAACACTCCTCTACTATCATACTATACATATGTATCTTTAATTCGCATACAGCTCAGCGAAATGTAGGTGTTGAAATACCTAACTACTCAATCCTTTAATTTTTAGTTACTTAATATTAACAACTTTATTCTCAGAAAAAAATCTAAAACTTATCTGCGATTCATTGCACTATTTTTGCAAAAGCATTGCGATGAATTTCTTGGTAGGTTTATATTCCTTCTTATTATAATAAATGTCTTGTTATAAGCTTATAAAATTCAATTCAATTCAAATTTAAAGGGCATTTAATTCTACTTTCTGCTTGTTTTATATTACTGCATGATGTGGTCTTCTGTAATCGAGGAAACACAAAGAATATCTGTTATTATAACACTTAGCACGTAAGTTGTATTCTTTGTTCGAGATCCTAATATAATAAAATAAATAAATATAGCAGCTTGGTTAGAAGTAAACTCGAGTACTGTAGGTCTGTAGCACGGCATGGACCCCGATATACAAGACACAATATGTACCTAGGTTTGAGAGGGTCCAGAAAAACTACGTCACCTTGCTTTCCGAGCTGGAATCAGGATCTCGGGGAGGTTATACGAGGATAGACTATGCTACTTCAATTTGATGAGTCTAAAGAAGGGACGCACTATTTGTGATCTTGTATTTCTTTACAAGCTACTCAACAATGAGGTCAACTGTCCTGTGTATCAATGTCCAGGGTTCCACGATACCCATGTTCTCTATTGAAAACACCCAGGGGGTCTACTCGTAAAATCGATAATCGATATGTCGTGACATTTGTCGCGTCGAATCCTACTCTTAGTTACATCGTTTCGATTGTCGTAACGATGAGAGAACGAACGATACAAAATTCGTCAATATCGATCGTAACCCTACTCTAAGGTGTCGATGTCAGTAACGAACATTCGAATTTGACAACGACCAAACCATAAACTTTACGATAATTTCAACGATACCTCCGAGGACGTCGTCGGCATTATCGTTTTGATTTTCGCTTTCGATTTTTGATGACTGTGCAGTTAATTTTCTTGTATTAAGAGGATAGTATCCGCTCCGCGCTCCATACAAACGTAGTTTGGTCTTATCTTGAATATTAACAAATGAAAGTCTTTGGAATTTTGCAGTAACAATCTTATCATTAAAATACGTGTTCCTGTAGTATACAAATTCATTTCAATATACGGTTAAAAAGTTACACGAGCTCAAAGATTGGCAATTTTCGTTGAAAAACGGCCCAACTTTATGCTTGTATTTCTCGACAATGTATCAATACAGAAACATTCTGATTCGAAAGAAACCCAGATAATATAGTGAATATATTTTTACAAGATTTTTATTTACGTATTAACAATATTATAGGAGTAATCTCCAAAATTCGGAACAGCAGAAATACGCGTGAAAATGTTGCAAATGTATTGTTGTTTCTCCTCTCGGGCACGCGTTCGCATCGTGAGGGATAGAGACAGCGACAACTGTGCAACATTGTTGCGTTCGCGAGGGACACTCCTCTTAATTCATCTTTTGACATCGACTGCTCCCTCAACACGTAGTAAACATTTCATTTAAGACCTAAAATTAACGGATTTTGCTGATTTGCACAGGGATTGTAATCAAAATAAAAGTTAGTATTAAAATTAGAACGAAAAAGTTTCACGATGAGATACATTTATTTTGATATGGTACGCACGGCTACACATCAAGCTATACAAAACCATTTCACGCTGGCCTCTTAATGTATGGGAAGTCTATACAATGCGATATCCGCTTAAACTGGTTTTTTATAGGTAATTGTTCGATGCTGCATGACCTAAAAGTAATACAACGCAAATACATTTTTTTCCCTACACACGGCTCCATCACAACAAATAATTGCATTAATACTTACTTCTTCTTTAAACTTTCTTCAAACTTTATTATTGAAATAATTAAATCAGTTCTACGCACACACACCTTAGGCACACTTCACTAGTCTCACGACTGTTATAAGTTTCTTATTGAAACATTTTAAAACCACTTGAACTCTAGATGATTTAAAACAAAATCTCGCGCGTCTGCAAGTTTTGACATTTTAAACTGTGACAATGAGGCCATAGAGAATATTTAGTTGTTTTATCAAGGTTATCACATATCATTCACTCCGAACATCGTAAAAAAAATCAAAATATTTAGTCTATGGATACGATAAACGATAAAGGATTCGAACATTTGTTAGAGTAGGGTGGATGCGATACATTCGGAGTAGTATCGTATCGATTCGAATATATTCGAATCGATACGATACTCGTTGTCGATTTTGAGAGTAGACCCCCAGATATAGGACGAATATCGGCAAACATTCGTCCCTAGTCAGGTTAACCCGACGGAAACATAATATATACTTAAGACTATGCTTTATTTGTGTTGAATGTGTAGTGTATTTCTTGCTGAAGACCCAATATTAAGTGCCAGTAGAAATGGTGACATCAACAGCGATACAACGATAATAGTCATGTGAACTAGAGGATTCTGCCAAAATTTACACTACTCGTACTATCTATACTATACTTAATATTATAAAGCTGAAGAGTTTGTTTGTTTGCTTGAACGCGCTAATCTCAGGAACTACGGGTCCGATTTGAAAAATTCTTTCAGTGTTAGATAGTCAATTTATCGAGGAAGGCCATAGGCTATATATCATCACGCTCAGACCAATAGGAGCGGCGCATGAATGAAAAATGTTGCAAAAACGAGAAAAATATTAAATGCAGAAATGCCGAGAAACCACGCGGGCGAAGCCGTGGGCAGAAAGCTAGTCCGCTATAATAAAGTTTTTTAAGCAAAAGTTTTAATACTCAGTCGTGAATAAAATATACTCGTAGTTGTTGAGGCAATTCTAATTACTATGACTTCAGAATGTGTTATAGAATGTACAATTAGCGAAACAAAAAATAATAATTTGGTGCCCAAGGAGAGGCGATCAGTCCCTATTTATTTATTTGAAAATATTTTTAGATTCTGTTAATGCTCGTCTAGTGGCAACCATTGATCTTTTAAATATGTTATCTATATTTACCTGCAGATAAGGCAGTGGACTGTAGATTACTTCTTAAAGTTTTGTTTACTAGTTAGTTTGTTTTATAATTTTGTTTAAAAATCAAGTACCTAACTTTGAAAAAAAAAAAGATGCCACCTTATTCCTTTACTTAATAGCAATTATTTAACTTGTTATCTGCGATTTAATATTTTTTTGTATGGACTGGACCGTTTTTTTTATTTTATTAATTAGTCTTAAGCAGTCTCCAAATATAACTTTCCGTGTCATAAAATACATCATATAAGCTATATTATCACTACAGCCTGAATCTTGGAAACCTTCGGAACTTGGGACTCTTTATTCCGCCGAGCCCAATCATTTTTCATCCAATATGCGACTTTTCTGTTGTTGAACCGTTCGTGGCGCTCCAGTGGGTCATCTGCTCTGATCACGAGTTGTAATAGGTCACCAGGTTATTTTCATGTTTATGTTGATCCGGTACTTTGAGTTGTGTGCCGATTTGTACCAGAGATAATACTTAACAGAATGAAAGGTCTCAGCTCCCGGCTCCGTGAAGGGATATTAATTATTTGATGATAGTATGGTGCAGCTAGCGGGCCCAGCAAACTTTGCTCCGCCTTTGATTTGGTTACACTCAAGGCTACGTCCTGCAGTGGACGAATACGGGATCTAACGATGATGGTCATGATGAAACCAAAAGAGCTAACTGTCGTATGAATACCGTTGTCGAGTCGGCAAACCGGTTGAAGCGGCGGTAGCCTAATGGCTAGGGCGTCGGACTTGCGATCATGTGGTTGCCGGTTCGAAACTCACCCATTGCACTACCGACGTGAACCCACTCGTGATACAAGCATTTAACTTAGTACGAGGAGTTAACAAGATTACTAGTAATGTGCGACCCACATTGCTGGTAAGCTTTTTTTTACAAAAAAAAATAAAAAATAAAACATCAGCTTTGTTCATTCTAGTACCATACAACAAAACGAAAAATTTTATTATATCTCAAGGTACTTACTTCAATGAAGGGAATCGACCAGAGTGTAAGATGGACTAAGGTGGAGCAAAGTTTGCCAGGCCAGCTAGTATATAAATAATTATATATAAAAGAAAAAGAGGATGTATTAAAAATAAACTGCCCTAAATTCACCATCACATTTAAACTCTGTCTTCCACAAACGCCATATAATCTATTAAAAATAAAATGATGAAACTTGTCAGTTTTTATCGCGTCGTGTAGACAATTTTCTATACAAATATTATTTATTCTTTTGTAAGTGTTCTTTCAAGCTTTTCCCTATTATTTTTCTTCTTAAACCACCCCTGTATTACGAAAAACAAAACATAAAAAGAATTATTCTAATCGGTCAATCCGGTTTTGTGTTTAGGCGAGACTAACGAACGGCGAGGTTTTTTATATTATAAGAAGATAAATAGTTTTTTTTCAAAAAATCACCATGGTTAGCCAACATTGGAGTGCTCATGGAATAAACTATATATTTGTATGTCAAAATGTTAATCAAAGAGAATGTTTGTCTCTGGGACTTTTAGTAAGTAGTGCACAACGATATTTTCACAAGAGTCAATTGAAAGACATCGGCAGGCCTGTGGGAATCATTGTACACCTCGGGATGCGATGTGCGCACATAGTTTGTCACATCTTCGTGCTCTTGTTACTGCGGGAATCCCCAAAAAATTTGCAAAAAAATAGCTTAGTTTCAAATAATACAATGACAGTATCGTCAACAAATACCTATATATATTTTGAAAGTGTTGCTCGGATGTACCGTTTTTAAGCTTCGAAGCTTCTAATCTTTTCTCTCCTATCTTAATATAATATTAATCTTTTCGGTAGCATTATTGCGGAACATCTTACCACATTGTTAAAGCAACGAGGTACTTGGTATTATGAGACTACATGCAGACAGCTAACAGCTTTCGTGTTGCCATTACAGGAAGGCGCGGCGCAAAGAGCGCGAGGGCGAACCGGCGGGCGACCCCAAACTGTACCTGCAAGAGGCGCTGCTCGAACGCAAGCTGCCAGAGCTCGACATGCGCCAGCTGGTCGACCTCCCCCTCGGACTAGACTACAACGAGTGGCTCGCTTCACACAGTGAGTATCACAACTATACAAGTAGTACCACCGGCTTACTATTGTATACACACGTAACTATATTTTTAAAACAGGTTTAGAAACATAGAAAGCAGTAGAAAAATGTCTAAACATAATATACCATCACGCCTGTACGGAAGTTAGGTTAGGCAGAGGCGGGAGAGGAGTGTCGGTATGACGGTGCGCCGCTCTCTCTGCCTTCCGCGGCCTCGGTGGGGTCGCAGGGGGAGAGGAGTGTCGGTATTACGATGCGCCGCTCTCCCTGCCCTCAGCGGCCGAGGTCCGGGGGGGCGGATGCGGGGAAGTCCGCTAGCCCCCGGGACAGGACCCGAGGCGGCGGCGCGTATATTCCACGCGCGCCCCTCTAGGACGAAGAGGGAGTTCCGAGTCCCCCATAGACGGCAGAGCTCGCAGAGACGGGCTATCACCAGTCGGGGGCCGCGAACGAATGTACAATCGGTCGTTCGAACGAATGTACAATGTACGGTGACCAGCACATGAAGTTACCACAAAATGTCAAATTTCCTCAGTTGATTTTGAACTTTATCTTCAACAATTTAAAATTTAAAATCATTTGGAGAAATGTGACAGTTTTGTATACGTTGACCTGCTGGCGACTGTACAATCAAATCGGTTCTGAAGATCCGGAGATTACAGGCAGCGTAGTAATGCAGTAATGTGAATTCGAAGCGTATAAGGAAAAATAATAAAATTAAACTTTCTGGTTGATATGAATGAATTAAGAGACGGATAAATAGGTATGCCGCCTCTTAAGACTGGACGGTCACTATCACCATATCACTATATCTGTCACCAAGCCGGCCGGAACGTAAACAGTGTGGCAGTGCATTCAAACGCGCTCTTAGTAATTGTCAATGAAATCGTGATGGACCTACTCGTGGTTATGGACAGGGTCGCGTTTGATATAAAACGCTAAAACTTCAACAAATTCTGTTCTGCGATTCGGACTGGAAGGAAGGTACACATAATTATAGGATTTATTTTCACGTTATTTCCAGCACTGGCGCTATTTGACCACGTGAACCTGCTGTATGGCACGGTGTCGGAATTCTGCACGGCGGCGTCGTGCCCGGACATGACGGGCCCCGGCGGGCGCACCTACGCGTGGTACGACGAGCGCGGCAAGAAGTCCCGCGTCGCCGCGCCGCAGTATGTCGATTACGTCATGACATTCACACAGAAAACTGTAAACGACGAGACGATATTCCCTACTAAATATGGTAAGATTTTGTTTCGCTCAACCATGGAAGAAAGCTAGGTACTTCGTTTTCCAGCAGAAACCTGCCTTGCTTTCCTCTGTGCTCCCAACCGACTCCAGTAATCAACCCAGCTCTCTACTTCATTTCAATACGCATGCCGACTGAATTGTAGATACTGGATTTCCGTATCTCGGATATAGCTAGAACGATAACTAATCTACTATGTAGAATCGTAGACTTAATCCGAATTTGTGTTTGAGTTTGGAGTACTGGAGTAATAGACCACCAGGCAGAGCAGAAGTGTGTGTGTGTGTGTGTGTTGATCGTATAATTTATATTTTTTATGAATTCTTTAATATTAATTATTCGTGTTGTAAAAAATTATGATGATGAAATAGTAAACTTGACCTTGGGCGCGGTCAGTCTGATGGTAGATGACTCATTTCCTAATGTGTCGATAGTTCGAGATCCCTCCGTGGCGGAGATAACGGAACGAGGTACTGATTTCTTATTATGATTTTATTGATGCAAAAGCTTTGTTTCTTAGTCGTAGTAGTAGCATTGTTTCCAGTGCTGAGCAAAGGTAATCTTAATTTGTGCCTCCTCCAACTAGTTCTGGTCCGGCAGTTATGATCTTATAACATATTACTTATAGACATAACATACCATCATGTCTGTATTCCCTAGATTAGGTAGAAGTTTATACTATTTACGTCCACATTTCGCCAGTGTGGTTAGGTCTCATGTCAAAGGGGTGAGCTAATTGTAAATTGGAGGCATTAACTTAGCTCACCAATTTGAAGTGCACCAATTCAAGGCTTGGACTTGGGGTTTATTAAATCTGATGGTAAACGGTTTTCAAAAGAAAATCGATTCCTATCTATGATGATTCGCGAGGCTAAATGTCAATAGAGCGGAGGAGCCGGCCGGGGCCCGGGACTTACCATCTTATAAATGTAATCACGTGATATATTACTCTTTATATATACAGTCTCTACCCTCCCCCTTGTGATATTTCGTGATTTTTATGGACCCCCCTTTCGAGCCTCACGTGATTAATGGACAGCCCCATAACTGTTAGTTTTTTTTAAATTAAGTTGTCCAACACATCTACACTTCCCGTCGTGTGTAAAGGATCCGAAACGTCGGGAATAAAAAAATATTAATATATCGCGATAAAATCCATTAAAAGTAGTTTTATTTCAATGTCATATAATCGCCTAAGTATTGGAAACCAATTATAGAATAATATAAATAAAAGAACACACAAATATTTCACAAACATTTTCGTCATGTTCCATGAGAGCTAGGTAAACCATTATTTTTATGTGGTATTTAATATTACATACATACATACATACAGTCACGCCTGTCTCCCATGGGTGTAGGCAGAGACTATGGATTTCCACTTGCCACGATCCTGGCACACTACTTTTGCTTCATCTACATTCATTAATCTCTTCATGCATTACCGTCGGTTTAGGGTGCTCGGAACCTGGCCTTTTTTAAGAACATATGCAATTTGGTTGCGGAACGTTCGCCGAGGTCGTCCCCTTCCAACTCGGCCATCCGCACTCGCCATATATACTTGTTTCGTCAATCTCCTTTCATCCATTCTCTCTACATGACCAAATCATCTTAACATACATTTCTCAATTCTTGTCAATACATCCTCTTTCACTCCACAACGCTCCCTTATCACACTGTTTCTCACTCTGTCTTTCAACGTAACACAACACATACTTCTCAAAGCTCTCATCTCTACAGCATTTATTCGGCTTTCATGTTTCTTCTGCCATACCCAACTTTCACTACCATACATAAGTGTCGGCGCCAACACTCCCCTAATCACAGCCAGCCGTGCCCTTTCGGACACTTTCCGGCTATTCATGAAGGTGTGTAGCGCCCCATTCACCTGATTAGCAGCACTCACTCTCCTTTTAATGTCACTCTCATGTTTACCATCTCTAGTAAACACAGAGCCCAGATATACAAACTCTTTCACATGTTCTACTCTTACGCCACCTATCAAAATATTGCACGCTGTCATAATTTCTTTAATACATATTATATTTTCAACCGACTTCAAAAAGGAGGAGGTTCTCAATTCGTCTGCATGTTTTTTTTTGTATGTTTGTTACGCGATATCTCCGCCAATTGTGGACCGATTTTGAAAAATTGTTTACATCGATGATATCGTTTACTCCTAAACATCACTGTCTAATTGGAGCAGTGCGTTAAGTTGGCTTTTAAACAAAACATTCCACTAAAAATACAAAATAAAATTACTTTTAAAAAAACAAAAGACCCACTCAAATAGAAGTCACCGACTTCCCAAACTGTTTTAGACACAAAATTATTTTATTATTTTTTGAAGGCGGTTAAACTTTTTTGTTATTTAATAACTATTAAATGAATCAGTTGAAAAATAAAATCTAAACCGCTGTGAAAAAATATCATTAACATGGGAGTGATTCGGATGTCCCTCGATAAAAGGAACCTAAAGAAGGATTCCAAGATTGGACCGACACGTTATAAAATAAAGGCAGCGCCGTTCACGTGCAGGTTTATATTCATTATAATAAAAAGTTTATAAGAGTATTATAAAAAAAGTATTGAGCCCCTAGGGGTTGGGAATTAAAAGTAAGAAATAATAGTCATTTATAAAAAAACCGGCCAAGTGCGAGTCTGTACAAACCTGTAGGTATATAAGTAAAAGTTCACCCATCACAATTATTTAAAAATATTTTTATTATATGATGTAACTAAAAAGTCGAAAATTTGCGGCATAAACGGTTGTATATTTTGATTGCGTTGGCTTAAAAGTTTGAGTTTCTCACAGCTCCAAGGGACAGTAGACCTGAGTATTTGGTATAAATTCCATCTTGATACCTCCATGCCTTCCTGAGAAAAACGGTCTTGATAGACAGACAGACGGACGGACGGACAACAAAGTGATCCTATAAGGGACCCGTTTTTTCCTTTCGAGGTACGGATCCCTAAAAAAGTATATACATAATTGTGCAGATAAGAAAAGCCACCGTACATTATAAATAAAAAAAATCATGCTACTGCTTATTTAAATAATGTCCTTTGAGTACCTTTGAATTTGTTTTTGGTTATAATCTTCTCCATTGTACTTATATTTCTTTTCTCCCAACTTCTGTAACTTACTTTCCACTAGCTTTTTTAGCAAATTTATATCGTTCTTAAGGTATGTATGTTTCCACTATGCACGCTACCTCTATCAATGGGCCCTAAATTAAATGCAATCTCGCCATTATTCTTTTGTCTTTGGACGTTACATCTCTTGCCACTCTGTATTATATAACTAAGTTGAATAGAAATATATGTAGTTAGGTTTGGTGCGTAAGGTTTGTGTGTGTGGTATTGCAGCGAACGAGTTCCCGGCGCAGTTCGAGGGCGTGGTGCGGCGCGTGGTGCGGCTGCTGTTCCACGTGGTGGGCCACATGTACGCCGCGCACTTCCGCCAGCTGGCGCTGCTGCGCCTGCACGCACACCTGCACCTCACGTTCGCGCACCTCACGGCGCTCGACCGCCGCTTCGCGCTGCTCGACCACAAGGAGACCGAGGTCAGCCGGTCACAACACTCACAACTCACTATACACTATACTCGAGTACACCAGCCTCCGACCTCAGTAACCAACGAATACAGACTCTTTCGAACAACTTTATACATACATACATAAATATTGTCACGCCTGTCTCCCATGGGGATAGGCAGAGTCTATAGATTTCCACTTGCTACGATCCTGGCACAACTTGCGCTTCGTCTACATTCATTAATCTCTTCATGCATGACCGTCGGTGTAGGGTGCTCGGAACCTGGTCTTTTTTAAGGACATCCTCAATTTTTTATAGGTACATACTAATACTTTGCTACCTACGCTTTTCAGCTAAAGTAACAAAGGACAATGGCGAACTCCCGAACAAATTTTTGTTGAAATTTTTTTGTTGCTTCTGCACATGAAAAATACATCAAAATATAGATTTTGTATTTCTAAACAAGTTTTGTTTTTGGTCCGAGACTATTGGAAGTCAGGAATTAAAGATATTCCAGTTTGAAGTATTAGAGGTTAAGTTTTGACAACAACAATTAAAACAAGAAAGTATGAGTGAAAATAAATAAATACCATGATCAGGTATATCATAATCAGCGTTTCACTACTTTTTAAATATATTTACATAACTATTATGCCTATTCAATAGCAAACTACTGCATATAAGTATTTGATATGCAAAATAACGAAACGAAACTAAACGAATAACGAAACGTAACAGTTGTCAGTGAGCTGACTGACGGGAGACAAACGGATGTAATCTTTTTTTTCGTCTTTGTTGCCATACTGGATTCAAGGTTATAATTATTATTACGATTTCATTTTATTTATTTTTACAACTTAAACGGTTGTGTTCTTAGCGCAAAAATAATGTTGTCTATTTCGTATTTATTCTGTTTCTGATACTTTACATTATGTACATTATTGAATATAGGCCAAACACTTTACGTAACTCAGAATTAATGTAATACATATGGCAACACTTATAGTTCCACTGGGTATTCGACAAAAAGATGAGGTCAATTGTGTTTTCAGGTGATTTTTTTCCAGACTTAGACAGACTTTATTAATTACTCGAAAAAACGTAGGAAATATTTTTTTCATTTCTCATACTCGGAAACTAGTGTTTATTTGATCTGAATAGCGGTGGAAAATGCTACTTCCCACCCTTGGGCGGGAATAACTCATAGTAATTACTTTCCTCCCTATAGTAGGGGAGCCCAAGGTGCTAAATCGGTAGTTACTCGAGCGCCATAGAAACCTATATGGTTGCGAAGCTTAGATGATAAAAAGAAAAAAATGTCACATAACAATACCTTTACAGCGGTGGGGGGAGCAGCTATAGATTTTCAAAAATGTTAAAAAAAACTGTGGCCTGGACATACTCGAGCGCGTCAGATATTTATAGCATCCATGTCCTACGTATTTTAAAAAATGTACGTATGTTAATCTGATTGTTTCCATGATGGGGGTGGTCGTACGTAAGGGTTGAAAATGGAAAAAAAAAACATTTAATCGAGCGCGTCAGATTTTCTCAGGGGACGTTAAGTAAACCTAAAAAAAAGCTCTTATATCATAATCTGACGATTTGGATGTGACGCAAACTCGCAGCCATTATTAGAATGTGCAAAAAAAATTCGCCATTTTGAAATACTCAAGCGCGTCAGATTAAGATATATATGGTTTATCTTTATGCCCTAGACGTGCTGTTTCATAATCTGACGATTACTTGGAGGGATTCGCCTAATCTGACAATAAAAATTTTTTATTTTTTATTTTCTTAAATCATTGATCTTAATTAATTGAAAAGACTGCCTTGCCTTGACTTCCTCGTTGGTCTAGTGGTCCCAATCGCAACTGCTACGCTAGAGGTCTTGGGTTCGATCCCCAGGTCGAGCAAAGTGTTATTGAGTATTTCTATGGAATTCTAATTAGCAGCTCGGAGTCTGAATTTGTGCCCGGTGAATGGCAATAGGCTCGCCCCCTATTACATGGGACCCAAACATACCGGCGAACTGTGGGTGTAGATTAAGTACACCTCTACCTAACCCTTCGGGGAATACAGGCGTGATGGTATGTTACGTTTTAATTGAAAAGCTCAGGAAATAGCATGCAAATAAAAATCTGTAGGTTTTTTTTCAGTAAAATACTTGTATTTATAAGAAAATAATTATAAAAAAATATTTTCTTTTGTGTTTTCTTTAATAATCATCTTCAAAGTGGGGACGGAATGAAAGAGTAATATATAGAGAAAGAGTGAGAGAGGAATAGAAACGCGGAGAGGGGAATACAGGCATAACGTATAGGTATGCAAGCATTAAACTTTATCGATGATTTTTTGT
This sequence comes from Subacronicta megacephala, assembly GCA_958496365.1. NCBI lineage: Eukaryota > Metazoa > Arthropoda > Insecta > Lepidoptera > Noctuidae > Subacronicta > Subacronicta megacephala. The sequence goes on along the minus strand of OY292519.1, from coordinate 15,819,414 downwards.
TACTTCGGCTTGTTGAAATCGTCAGATTATATATTTTTCGTAATCCTTAAGTTATTCCCTACAAAATAAAAAAAAATTAGCCACGCTCGAGAATGTCAAGATGACGTTTTTTTTTACAACTTTGTAGCCCTCCTGTTTCTTTACGTCACCCTTAAATTGTCAGATTAGAGGAATATACATGTTTTATCATGTAACTAACTCACCCTACCTTAATCTGACGCGCTCGAGAATGTCAGATGGAATTTTTTTTTTTACTAATCTGATCCTTTATCCTTGACGGGCGGCCATATATATGAGGCTCATATTTGGTGGAAGTACTTAACCGGGTACAAGGTATCCCCCTATATATTAATCTGCCGCGCTCGAGTAAATCCCAAAATCCCCTCATGGGCTCCCCTGCTACTAGGGTGGAAAGTAATTTTGAAAATAGAACAAAATTTGGTTAGGCAGTCAGCTGTAAAAATCTAACATAATTAAGAAAAAAAATGCTGCGGTCTTGTGTGTTTATAAACTGCCAGTGTGAATTAAAAAAAATCGCGTGCGGCTGAGGCAGTGACGCGGTGTGTTCCATAATTAAAAATTTAAATGGACTATGACAATATGTAATTTGGCGGGATACTAACTTAACTTTTGCTATATCGAAATCTTTATTAAAAATGAGTTTTTTTACTTTCCTTATATTCGAAATGAAAAGTAGAGTGCTTAACTCGGGTGAAAGACATCAATTCCTACTAAATACCTCGTATGGAAATTGATTCCTTTCCACCCTTGTGTAACAATCTACTATATATGCATCTATAAAGATGATATTTATAGACGCTTATTAATTCCATCAACAATTTTTTCGCCATTGTCCTTTATCACAGACATAAACTTAATTTATAGGATTTTTTTTTCTCTAGCCGTTACTGTCCCACTGCTTGGCAAAGGCCTCCCCCAATGCCTTCCAGGTGCTCTTTTCTTGCACCACCTCGAACCAGCCCTCGCGGTACGCATCCAAATCATCCCGCCACCTCTTTCTAGGCCGACCTCGACGGCGTCTTCCATCTTCAGGCACCCATTGCGTGGAGACCCTTGCTCAGCGGTCATTATGCATGCGACTGACATGACCCGCCCAATCCCATTTCAGCCTAGGATTTACTTATTTTAAAAAATAACACGGTAAAAGTAAATTTAAAACAAATGTTGAAATTGATTTCTCAGAAATATACTTACTTATAACATACTTATTGACGCATCATTATTGCGTTAATCAGTAAATAAATAGTTTTTGGCAGGCAAGGCATTTAAAATCTGGACATGGTACTCATTCCTTTAAAACAAAAGATTTAATCGGGTGAGATTCTGTGTCTGTACCTACATTTTTTTAAAACAAACTAGCCACTGATTTTCGGTTTAACTCTTTTTTTTGACTATTTCCGATTCGTTTTTCTTTAATCTTTTTTTTTAAATTCGTTTATTCGTGAATATTATACATACATAGTAACACAATTCTTCTGACAAACTGCAGTACAGTTTGTCGGCAGAACGTCTTAAACGTATTTCAATCACTTCAAAAGCCTGAGATCTTATATTCCTCCCAGATCTTCAGATTCTTGACCTCTCCCTATTATACCTATAAAGAGCGATCATTACTGCTGGATTCCAATTTTTTTTTAATGAATAAATTCTTCTCATAAAGCTTGACATCTTAATCTTATCAATATATTCAAATATGAAGAAGGGATGATTTTTGTTTTTTTTCTTCTAAAAAATCACCTGGAATGTAGGTTCCCGAGCTTCTTTCGCGAGAGCGAAGCTGCATTAAAAGCTGACTCAAACCTCAATAGTTATGTTGACTGTATTTCAATCTCTACTTCCCTACTAATGTTATAAATGCGAAAGTAACTCTGTGTCTGTTACCATTTAGGTAACTGACAGACAGAGTTACTTTGTTTAAACCGTGTTTAGAACCGATTTTGATGAAATTTTGCACTGAGATAGAATAAAGCCTGGGAAAAGACATAGGCTACATTTTATCGCAAAAAAGTCTCGGAGGGGTTGAAATAGGGGTTGAAAGTTGTATGGGAGTTCATCATTGTTGAAGGTAAAACCATGAAACTTTGTATAAAGGCAATCGATACGAAATAAATCAATATTTGACATAACGTTTTTGAAATTTCGATCTGTGTGGTGATGAAATAGGGAATGGAAAGTTCGTATGGAAGTTCAAACAAAGCCATGCTTTCAAGCCTAACCCCGGAACCGATTTTGATGAAATTTGGTACAAAAGTAAATTAGACCCCGGGAAAGGATATAAGCTTCCTTTTGTTGTAACAAGGGCATGAATGGGTTGAAATAAGGGATGAAAGTTTGTATGGGAGTTCGTCATTATCGAAGATAAAACGATGAATCTTTGTTTTCAGGCACTTGTTAATAAATATTTGTTCTAGCGTTTTTTAAATTGACTGTATGCAAACAATTATGCATAATTTCCATTTCCACATCAAAACGGCTCAACCTATTTTGATGAACTTTAGCATAAAAATACCTAGATCAGATGGGGTTGAAGTAGGGGATAAATTTACTAAGGGGCACTAATTTTTATCATCATCATTATCATCATTAACCCATTACAGTGTCCCACTGCTGGGTACGGGTCTCCTCTCCTAATTTTTATAACATCTTTTTTAGGGTTCCGTAGCCAAATGGCAAAAAAACGGAACCCTTATAGATTCGTCATCTCTGTCTGTCTGTCTGTCTGTTTTCCGAAACTATCAGAACTATGCTGTTGAAACTTTGGTAAGTAGATGTATTCTGTGAACCACATTAAGATATCACACAAGAATAGAAAAAAAAAACAAAAAACTTTGGGGGTTCCCCATACTTACTTAGAACTGAAACTCAAAAATTTTTTTTTCATCAAGCCCATACGTCTGGGGTATCTATGGATCTTCAAAAATTATATTGAGGTTTTTAATATATTTTTTTTCTAAATTGAATAGTATTTGCGCGAGAGGCACTTCTATAGTGGTAAAATGTGTCCCCCCCCCCTGTAAATTCAAAATAAAACTAAAAAAAAAAATATGATGTACATTACCATGTAAACTTCCACCGAAAATGGGTTGAACGAGATCTAGTAAGTAGATTTTTTTTAATACGTCATAAATCGTTATGGCACGGAACCCTCCGTGCGCGAGTCCAACTCGCACTTGGCCGGTTTTTTTTATTTTTCTTTGATATAATGTACGTGAGCACTTAGAAAGGAATTTATGTATATTACCCTGCGCTAAAAATAAAAATGAATAATTTATTTTATAACAACTATTAATTATCTATCGTATCGGTAGTAGGATTCAGAAATTGAAAGCAAAGTGGTGTTCCAGTTTTTGTAACTCTCCGTGGAAATTGATCACAGGAGAAGAAAAAAGGACAATGGGGAACTCCCAAACAATTTTTTGTTGACTTTTTTGTTGCGTCTGCGCATGAAAAATATGTCAAAGTATAGATTCTGTATTTCTGCACTATTTTTGTTTTTAGACCGACATTATTGAAAGTCAGGAATTAAAGATATTCCAGTTAGAAGTATTAGAGGTTAAGTTTTGACAACAATCAATTAAAACAAGTATGAGTGCATATTTTTTATTATTTTTTAGCATTAAATATTGCGACATTTTCACAAAGAAATGAATTTTCTACTAAAGAAAATTTCTAGCGAAAGAAAAATTCGATCTCAGGCAGGGTTTGAACTTGCGTCTTTCTCGTTAAGTACACCAGACGCTGTGCCAACTAAGCTACCGAGACCACTGCCTGTGATGTCGAATTCTCTTCCACATTTTACGTCTTCAGGCGACGTCAGCACCATCTATTGAAGACATTACTATGTCTTTCAACCAACACGACTGCCTTTACAGGTAGTTCAATGTCGAACGATGTTGCCTTACCGTATTATGCTTATTTTCTAACATTATATATCAAGTAAGTAAGTAACGAGGTGCTGACGTCGCATGAAGACGTAAAATGTGGAAGAGAACAACAATTTTTTCGCCATTGTCCTTTTGTGGTCTACGCGAGCTTAGTCAGAG